>CM076571.1:992652406-992989693 GCA_034641835.2 Pinus albicaulis
ATATGTTAGCGCTCAAATCTACCTTAGGCTGAAATAAGGTAAAACTCAAGGCTACATCAAACCACGCTCAGCCTCGTAGCTAGCCCTACGAGGACAGGAGAGGGCTCTCTCCGGGTCTATCTCGGAAAATGTTTTCAGAGGGTCTGAGATGACTTATAATGAACAATGAATACTAATTTTAGGCTAGTAAAGAGATAGGAATGTTTGATTTTGATTTTTTGGGTTTTCGTTGGAGAAATGGGAAAAAACAATTTTGGGTCCGGGGATAAGGTCAGATCTTTGCAGATTTCGAGTTGGGGCGAGGTAGGAAATAGTCTTAATGCTTTTGATTGGATATGTGGATGGATCAGAACGAAAGGGAGCTGAAAAGGGCAAGGATGAACATGGATCCTTTTCAAACAGGCGAAAACATGAAAAACTAAATGAATTCAAAGGCAGAGCACTGTGAACAATGGATTCAACCTCATCTACTCATTCATTTAATTTAAGAAGCGTAAGTGAGAAATGGCATACATTAAACATGAAGGAACTTACAATAAACTGAGAGAAAACACCATTAAGAACTGAAAGCCACAAGAATCCCAACAGGTGCTGCAAAACCTCTGATCTTTCCTTAGCCAAAATATGAAGAATATGTACAATGTGTGCCACAAGTTTCCCAAGAGTCCAACCTCTCCAACTTCTGAAAAGGATTGAGAAATTACATCATATAGAGCATCCTAACCCCTTCCCATGACTCTAGGGGTCGAATTCCTCCTTCTAGGAGCAGTTCCAACTAATTCTAAACAAGGAGCTAGAATCTAGGCAGCTAACAACTTGCCTCTAAAAGAGTGGAAACTGATTCATTTACATGATTTTCACTTTTTTGAGAGTGAATCTTCTAGAATAGGTAAAAATGAGCCAAAGTTACATGTCAACCATCAATTTACATCATGAAAACCAAAAAATTTCATCCACAAGCAAAACTGGTCCCAACTGGCCGAAATTCTGAGCTGGAAGTTGAAAATTCAGCCAAAAATCTATGTGGGTAGCGCCCCTGAGCTGAGTGGGTAGCACGCCTTTCAGCCTGATTTTGAGGCACTTCCCGGCATCCAAATTGAGCTCATAATAGCGCGTTGGAAAGCCCTGGATGTTTGCTATCCAAACCAAGTGGAATTTCCCAATTTGGAGCTCATTTGACCCTCCAAAAATTCATTCTCCCAGAAGTACTTCCTGCTGGTGCAAAAGGTGGCAGCAAGGTGGTTTTCATGGTGTTTTTGGGCCTTTTGACCATCCAGAATCTGATGAAATGCTTTGGCAATTCCTGAGCATGCATAAATTACCATGAAAAACCCAAAAATGTAAATATTTCCTTCAGCAAGTGTTCCGAACAAAAGTGAGCATATCGACGCGCTACCCGTATAGCTGAAAAACCTGTTTTTAGACCAAAATATTTCAAAATGACAAAAATTTCTTTGAATTTGCTCAAATTCGGAGCGAAGACCCTCCATCATGTATCTTGCCCAGCCAACGAAGCCTCGGCCAAAATCCAGAGTGGATCAGGCCTTTTCCGCTGTTTTAGTGCTTCGCTCAACCTCCTCTTCAGAATCTTCATTCTCACTTTGCAGACATGCATGCGAGCCCAATAATGACCTTTCATGTGACGAAGCATGTCTTTGTCTCTGTTGGCCTTTTCCAACAACTTCTCCAGATGAATGTTAACATGCGTGAGGCAAGAATCTCGATCAGCTGGTGTCATATCGCCTGGTCTCTTCCAGGCCAATTGTCGATCCTCACGGATTCGACGCAGCTCATAAAGTGTGTGCTCATCCTCTATCTGTTTGTTGCGCTGTTCCAGATAGTTTATCACCCACTGAGCCTTTTGCAATTTATCTTTCAGCGTGTCATTCTCGGCCCTTTGCTCCTGGATGATCTCCTTCAGTTTCGAGCTAGGATAGCTCGCATCAACATCAATGATTGTGAAATCCGTGTCCCGGCCTCCTGATTGGCCCTCATCATGCATGGGCTTCTTGCCCCTGTCCTGGATCTGTACCTGTGCTGAAGAAGAAGGCGAGACCCCTTCCACATCATGTGGAGATAATACTCGCTCTGCTGATGAAGTCGGCAAGACCCCTTCCACATCATGTGGAGATAATACTCGTCGTGTAGCTGCAAATAAGGCCCTGTGGCCTCGCTGATATGTCACAAACAATGGAGTGATGATATGCTCAATCTCAGGAATGCCAGGCTGGTGTGAAGGCTCTCCCGCATCATGAACTACCTCGGGAGGCGGTTGTGATGCTGTGAAAAAGTCACGAGAGATGAAATCCTCCCAAGTGATGCCCTGCTACGCGAACATATGTAACACTATGATCTTGATCAAAGCGTAATGATATATACTTCTATGCTGCTGTGCTTGGCTCTTCTTCTGTAAAAAAATCATCATCCTCTCTATGTTGCGATACATGAAGTACGGAATGTTCATCATACGTACCCTCGTGAAGTGCATCAACAAACGAACATGGTACGCAAAGAGACGCGAGAATCTTCCCTCGCAACTGAAATACCGAATGATGAGTTTCATCAGTGGTGCAAACTCATCCTGAGTCTGAAAAAGAGGAAAAACTACTGCTCTCTTGCCTCATATGCAGGTTTGATGTATGGCTCATAGTGGAATTTCTCCTAGCTATTTGACGTTTGTTCATTCCTCTCCCGATTTAGTATACCGATGGCACAGGCAATAGTCATTGGTGACGAGAATGAAATCTACTCCGGCCGAGATTTACGGCCATTATGTAAATGTAGAACAAACGGACGAGCTAGTTCACGATGATAGGCAGGTTTGTGAAATAATTGCAATAGAATGTTATGGGCGGAACACAGAAAACAATCCATTGCAAGTGGACATGCCTGCAATTGAGCCAAAGAAGTAGGCTCCTCCCTGAGATGTTTACCACCTTTGCCACCTCTGTGAGGCCTTCGTGGCACATTACCCTCTGCTGTGGAATCACTGTCAGACTCCTGCTCATAAACTGAATCTATCTCTGACATGGTTTTGAACAAGATATTTGCAATATGGATGCTGATATAGGTGCAGTGAAAGCAAAGTTTTAATGTATGTTCAAAACCCAATAAATATCACCCATGTACCCAAGTATCACAGGAAAGAAAAATCATAATGAGGATGACTCTGTTTTAATGGCATAAAAACTATCACTGTTTTGATCACAAGTAAGTTTGACAAATGAATACCAAATGTAGATGTATGGTATAATTTTATAATGATGGCCAAAATTTGTCAAAGGGGCAACAGGTATGGGACTGTGTTTTATGAACTGGAGAATAGGAACAACATGACAATAACCATAGTGACACAAATGGCCACGACAGTGGCAATATTATGGTGATGGCAGCAGTGATAATATTATGGTGATGGAGGCTATAGACTAGTCAACATGAAACTGTGCAAAAACATGAAAGGGCATGATAGCAGTGATAAGATGATAACTGAGGGTGTGAGGATAATGTACACAACGTGCCAGGGCATGAGCATATTTACCATTCAAGAGTTTTCAAATTTTTCATAAAACTGTCCATATATTTTCAAAACCGTTGAGGAATTAATTTGCATATGAATGTAGGGTTAATACATTCTTCTCCAAACATGGCCTCTTTCCCAACATCAATAACATCACTACCATGTTAAAAATCTACTGAGCAATGATAAAAACCTGTTTGCAATTTGCTGGAGTCGATTTGAAATGAAACTGGGCGCAAAACAAAAATTTCTGGGCTCTGTTGCTATGTGGGTAGCGCCCCTGCCCAATGGGTAGCGCGCACCAAGTGGGTAGCGCCTGTGTTATTTAACACTGGCCATGGCGTTCAAGTGGGTAGCGCGCACCAAGTGGGTAGCGCGCACCACGTATGGGTAGCGCGCACTCCAAACTCTGTCAACAACTATGAAATCACGGCTTCGGCCTTCAAGAACTCCATTTCAACTTCTACCTTGCAGATTTTTGCAAATGATTTTGTTTACCATGTTTATATATGAAGAAAATATCTCACCAAATCAGATTTGATTTCAAATTTGTTTGATAACCCTCTTTTCATAATGTTTGGCATTTTCACATTTGGTCATTTAATACAATGTTTCTCTTTGGCTTTTCTGAGTTTTGGACTAAAAATACTTGTTTGTCTTTTGCAGGGATGCGGTACTTGGCTTTGGAAAAGATCAGAGGCTTGCATTGAAGCTTCTTATGATGAAATAAATACAATTATTACAAAAATGAAATTAGACAATTTCCAGTTCCAAAACAGAGTTTTGGACTAGAAATGTCTTCAAATGCTTTTGATGATAAAAATGTGAGATAGAAAACTTGCGAAACCAACCTCATGGCCTGCGGGCTTTATGACATGTATGCATAGGACCTGAAAACCCTAGAATCTAGGACTAAAGACTCTTTTTAACGAAACTGATCTTTAATGACCATGAATGAAATGACGATAAACTTCAGTGATTTTTGAGGAATTTTTAAATAGCCCTGTAGGTATAAGCATGAGGAAACACATGACAATAATTGTGCTTTCATGTGACGAAGCATGTCTTTGTCTCGTGGCCTTTGCCAACAACTTCTCCAGATGAATGTTAACATGCGTGAGGCAAGAATCTCGATCAGCCGGTGTCATATCGCCTGGTCTCTTCCGGGCCAATTGTCGATCCTCACGGATTCGCCGCAGCTCATAAAGTGTGTGCTCATCCTCTAGTTGTTTGTTGCGCTTCTCCAGGTAGTTTATCACCCACTGAGCCCGCTGCAATTTCTCTTTCAGCGTGTCATTCTTGGCCTTTTTCTCCTGGATGATCTCTTTCAGTCTCGAGCTAGGAGAGCTCGCATCAACATCAATGATCGTGAAATCAGTGACCCGGCCTCCTGAAGGGCCCTCATCATGCATGGGCTTCTTGCCCACATCCTGAATCTGTGCACAATGTGAAGAATAAGGTGAGACCCCTTCCACATCATGTGGAGATAATACTCGCTCTGCTGATGGAGTCAACGAGACCCCTTCCACCCCGGGTGGAGATAATACTCGTCGTGTAGCTGCAAATAAGGCCCTATGGCCTCGCTGGTATGTCACATACAATGGAGCACTGATATGCTCAATCTCAGGAATGTCAGGTTGGTGTGAAGGCTCTCCCGCATCATTAACTACCTCGGGAAGCTGCTGTGGTGCTGTAAATATGTCACGAGAGATGAAATCCTCCCAAGTGATGCCCTGCTATGTCAACTGATGTACCACTACGATCTTGATCAGCGCGTAGTGATATATACTTCTATGCTGCTATGCTGGGGTCTTCTTCTGTACAAAAATCATCATCCTCTCTGTGTTGCGATACATGAAGTACGGAATGTTCATCATACATACCCTCGTGAAATGCATCAACAAACGGACATGGTACGCATAGAGACGCGAGAATCTGCCCTCGCAACTTAAATACCAAATGATGAGTTTCATCAGTGGTGCAAACTCATCCCTCAGGAATCTGAAAGGAAAAAATCTGCCCAAGTGCCTCATATACCCAGGTTTGATGTATGGCTCATAGTGGAATTTCTCTAACTGCTGACGTTTGTTCCATTCCTCTCTCAGATTTGGTATGCCAGTGGCCTGAGCAATAATCATTGGTGACAGAATGAAATCTACTCCAGTGAGATTTACACGGCCATCATGTAAATGTAGAACAAACAGACGAGCTAGTTCACGATGAAGCTGGGTTTGTGAAATCATTTCACAGAATCGAAAACATGACTGAACCCGAAAACAATCCATTGCAAGTGGACATGCCTGCAATTGAGCCAAAGAAGTAGGCTCCTCCCTGAGATGTTTACCACCTTTGCCACCTCTATGAGGCCTCCGTGGCACATTACCCTCTGCTGTGGAATCACTGTCAGACTCCTGCTCATAAACTGAATCTGTCTCTGACATGGTTTTGAACAAGATATTTGCAATATGGATGCTAATATAGGTGCAGTGAAAGCAAAGTTTTAATGTATGTTCAAAACCTAATAGATGTCACCCATATACCCAAGTATCACATGAAAACAAAATCATAATGAGGATGACTCTTTTTTAATGGCATAAAAACTATCACTGTTTTGATCACAAGTAAGTTTGACAAATGAATACCAAATGCAAATGTATGGTACAATTTTATAATGATGGCCAAAATTTGTCAAAGGGGCAACAAGTATGGGACTGTCAACATGAGAATAGGGACAACATGACAATAACCATAGTGACACAAATGGCCATGACAGTGGCAATATTATGGTGATGGCAGCAGTGATAAGATTATGGTGATGAAGGCTATAGACTAGTCAACATGAAACTGTGAAAAAACATGAAAGGGCATAACAGCAGTGATAAAATGATAACTGAGGGCGTGAGGATCATGTACACAACGTGCCAGGGCATGATCATATTTACCATTCAAGAGTTTTCAAATTTTTCATAAAACTGTCCATATATTTTCAAAACCCTTGAGGAATTAATTTGCATGTGAATGTAGGGTTTATACATTTCTCTCCAAGCATGGCCTATTTCCCAACATCAATAACAGCACAACCATTGTTAAAATTCTACTGAGCAATGATAAAAACCTTTTTGCAAGTTGCTGGAGTCGATTTGAAACAAAACTGGGCGCAAAACAAAAATTTATGGGCTCTGTTGCTATGTGGGTAGCGCCCCTGCCCAATGGGTAGCGCGCACCAAGTGGGTAGCACCTGTGTTATTTAACACTGGCCATGGCGTTCAAGTGGGTAGCGCACACCAAGTGGGTAGCGTGCACCACGTATGGGTAGCGCGCACTCCAAACTCTGTCAACAACTATGAAATCACGGCTTTGGCCTTCAAGAACTCCATTTCAACTTCTGCCTTGTGGATTTTTTGCAAATGATTCTGTTTGCGATGTTTATATATGAAGAAAATATCTCACCAAATTATATTTGATTTCAAATTTGTTTGATAACCCTCTTTCATAATGTTTGTCATTTTGACATTTGGTCATTTAATACAATGTTTCTCTTTTGGCTTTTCTGAGCTCTGGACTAAAAATACTTGTTTGTCTTTTGGAGGGATGCGGCACTTGGCTTTGGAAAAGATCAGAGGCTTGCACTGAAGCTTCTTATGATGAAATAAATACAATTATTACAAACATGAAATTAGACAATTTCTAGTTCCAAAACAGAGTTTTGGACTAGAAATGTCTTCAAATGCTTTTGATGATAAAAATGTAAAATAGAAAACTTGCGAAACCAACCTCATGGCCTGCGGGCTTTATGACATGTATGCAAAGGACTTGAAAACCCTAGACTCTAGGACTAAAGACTTTTTTTTAATGAAAACAATCATTAATGACTATGAATGAAATGACGATGAACTTCAATGATTTTTGAGGAATTTTTAAATAGCCCTGCAGGTACAAGCATGAGGAAACACATGACAACCAGACCCCCTTGTCAGTCAATGGCATGCTCTTAGCGAAATGCAACGAAGTGGAACAAGCGAGACACCTAAGAATGAATATGCAAAAAGCGAAATGATCTCTGACGGAGGGCTGTAAGGACCGACTCTAACATTGGCTCCAATGGGGATGGTGGCTCCATGGAGATGCCAAGAACGACAGATCTTTGGGAGAGCAGACAGTGCCTCCATCCATTGGGCGATGGAATCATTATTTTGAACGGATAACACAAAACCTTTGACACATTTATTGAATGAAAACTTGACTGAAAACTGACTGAAACTTGACTCAAACCGACTCGATGGAAAACTTAAATAACTTGAAAAAAAATGACTCAACAGACCAAACACAAATGACTCATGACTGACTTAAAACAAGAATTTACAAAGCTTTTGGAAAAAAGGCAGCAGTCCATCAAGATTTGGAATCATGATGACAACCACCCGCATACTAATGAAATATGTACAATCATGTATAATTGGCTTTCCAATGTAACCAGTCAAGCAGATGGCTTCTTGACTGATTCTTCTGATCAGATCTCCTGGTCAACAGCAAATACTGGTAACTGGGCATCCAAAAACATAGCTGACCATGATCTCCTTCATCACTGAACACTGCAATACTCACCTTTACTGCTGACTGTAACAATTTTTCCAATGGATCATGAAAAACATGAAGATTTACCTCCTGCTGAAGAAACAAGGTGTCTTTCTCTTCTAATTCTTATCTTCCTTCATCATGTAATTCAGTAACAATATGTTCCTGGGCTTCAAAAAACTCTGAACAGGTAGATGAGAAGATCTCCTCTTGTAAGAACATTTCAAAACATGAGACATATGAAGAAGAATCTGAATGGAAATCTTGAATGGTCTGATCTTCTGTAGTCTGAATATTTGGTGGGTCATCTTCATATGATAGGATAGCCGGATTTTCATGTTCCTCATTACATTCATCAATTATGAGAAAAGCAACTTCAGATGATTCTTGAAACCCAAACATGACCTTTCTATCATCTACCATAAGTTCATCCAAAGGAACTGTTTCACTTACTTGAATGAAGATCCCATCTTGTTTTTCATGAACTGACTGAATGGCTTCTTTCTGAAGGCTGTGTTCTAATGAACTGAAAACATTTGAATCCATACCTTTGTTTTCTTCTTTCCGGATGATCTCAACAACAGAATTCTCCTTGATGGGTTTCAGCACAAGATATGCTTGGTCATCACAATCTGAATGTAGATCTGAAATAGCTGGCTGGTCATTATCACAATCTGAAACTGAAACTTGAGTTCCCGGCATGCTGTCTTCTTCTGTGGGCAGATCTGAAATGATACTTTCTCTTTCATCACTTTCAGCCATATAGACATCTTCAATTTGCTGATCTATAAAGATGCTTACAGGACTGTCATCCATTTCAGAAAAGGAAGAAGTTCCACCATCACCTTCTTGACCATGTGCACACTACAGATCTGCGTTAACTAGAGCTGGAACATGACCTTTCAATCGTTGATCTATCTCATCTTCAGATAGAGGAGATAATACCTTTTGTTTTATTTTGCTCAAACAGTGATTGTATACATTGTTTTCAAGTGAAGGAGTATACAAACTTTCCTCATACTGCTGATCCATTTCATATAATTCCTGTTCACTGTCAAGATGCAAAATTCCTTCATCTTCCACCACACTAAAATCTTGATCCTGCTGCAAATTTTCATGATCGTCTTTATGCTGCTGAAATGGATTTTCATATAAGGCTTCCATGATCTCATCATCCATGAAATTATCGTCTTCATAATATTTCTCAAGGCTTTCAATAAAAGTAGAAGCATGTTTGCAACAGTCATGAACTAAATTTAATGATGGATAAGATACTTGATATCTTTCAATGAACAGGGCATGAAAATCCTTTAAACAATAAATACAGGCCAGCGGCAAATTTTCATACCAAGATTGAGCTTCACCTTCCAAAGTGGCCAGGAATATCTTCATCAAGCAATCTTCAGGAAAATCCACTTTCAACTTGCGAATATGCATGTGAAATCTAACCAAATGTAAAGCAGCATCTTTCTTACCATCATCGTTAAACGTAGGCAGATTCCTGGACCAATCTACCTTGGGCATCTTATTCGGAAAACCTGGAATGTGATCTCGGCTCATGGGAGCATATCTTCTCGTGATTCGGTCCATCTTGAAAATCTCACAGCTACTGATCTCCCTGTAGTGAAGTCACCATGAAGCATCGATTTCTGGATTTGTTCAGTGAATGAAGTCGCCAAGTGAATGATTTCAGCCTTGCGATGTCTGACCGTTGTTCACCATCAACCATCAGATCTGATCTTGATACATATACTGGGGCAATTTGCAAATCAAGGGACACATTCACAAGCTAAACCGGAGATCGACTGAAGCAGATTTTATCTACTATGCACTCGCAAAGCAATGTGCAGTTCGAAGGCTACCTGGCGTGACTTCAGACTCCGTCTATAGCAAATGACAGTAACAAGCAAACCATTTTCTTCCCCAGTATGGTCGCCACTATGTTAGCGCTCAAATCTACCTTAGGCTGAAATAAGGTAAAACTCAAGGCTACATCAAACCACGCTCAACCTCGTAGCTAGCCCTACGAGGACAGGAGAGGGCTCTCTCCGGGTCTATCTCGGAAAATGTTTTCAGAGGGGCTGAGATGACTTATAATGAACAATGAATACGGATTTTAGGCTAGTAAAGAGATAGAAATGTTTGATTTTGATTTTTGGGTTTTCATTGGAGAAATGGGAAAAAACAATTTTGGGTCCGGGGATAAGGTCAGATCTTTGCAGATTTCGAGTTGGGGCGAGGTAGGCAATAGTCTTAATGCTTTTGATTGGATATATGGATGGATCAGAACGAAAAGGAGCTGAAAAGGGAAAGGATGAACATGGATCCTTTTCAAACAGGCGAAAACACGAAAAACTAAATGAATTCAAAGGCAGAGCATTGTGAACAATGGATTCAACCTCATCTACTCATTCATTTAATTTAAGAAGCATAAGTGAGAAATGGCATACATTAAACATGAAGGAACTTACAATAAACTGAGAGAAAACACCATTAAGAAATGAAAGCCACAAGAATCCCAACAGGTGCTGCAAAACCTCTGATCTTTCCTTAGCCAAAATATGAAGAATATGTACAATGTGTGCCACAAGTTTCCCAAGAGTCCAACCTATCCAACCTCTGAAAATGATTGAGAAATTACATCATATAGAGCATCCTAACCCCTTCCCATGCCTCTAGGGGTCGAATTCCTCCTTTTAGGAGCAGTTCCAACCAAATTCTAATCAAGGAACTAAAATCTAGGCAGCTAACAACTTGCCTCTAAAAGAGTGGAAACTGATTCATTTACATGATTTTCACTTTTTTGAGAGTGAATATTCTAGAATAGGTAAAAATGAGCCAAAGTTACATGTCAACCATCAATTTACATCATGAAAACCCAAAAATTTCATCCACAAGCAAAACTGGTCCCAACTGGCCGAAATTCTGAGCTGGAAGTTGAAAATTCAGCCAAAAATCTATGTGGGTAGCGCCCATGAGCTGAGTGGGTAGTGCGCCTTTCATCCTGATTTTTAGGCACTTCCCGACATCCAAATTGAGCTCATGATAGCTCGTTGGAAAGCCCTGGATGTTTTCTATCCAACCCTAGTGGAATTTACCAATTTGGAGTTCATTTTCCCCTCCAAAACTTCATTCTCCCAGAAGTACTTCCTGCTGGTGCAAAAGGTGGCAGCAAGGTGGTTTTCATGGTGTTTTTGGGCCTTTTGACCATCCAGAATCTGATGAAATGCTTCAAAAATGCCTGAGCATGCATAAATTACCATGAAAAACCTAAAAATGTAAATATTTCCTTCAGCAAGTGTTCCGAACAAAAGTGAGCATATCGACGCGCTACCCGTATAGCTGAAAAACCTGTTTTTAGACCAAAATATTTCAAAATGACAAAAATTTCTCCGAATTTGCTCAAATTCGGAGCGAAGACCCTCCATCATGTATCTTTCCCAGCCAACGAAGCCTCGGCCAAAATTCGGAGTGGATCAGGCCTTTTCCGCCGTTTTAGTGCTTTGCTCAACCTCCTCTTCAGAATCTTCATTCTCACTTTGCAAACATGCATGCGAGCCCAATAATGACCTTTCATGTGACGAAGCATGTCTTTGTCTCTGTTGGCCTTTTCCAACAACTTCTCTAGATGAATGTTAACATGCGTGAGGCAAGAATCTCGATCAGCTGGTGTCATATCGCCTGGTCTCTTCCGGGCCAATTGTCGATCCTCACGGATTCGACGCAGCTCATAAAGTGTGTGCTCATCCTCTAATTGCTTGTTGCGCTGCTCCAGATATTTTATCACCCACTGAGCCTTCTGCAATTTATCTTTCAGCGTGTCATTCTCGGCCCTTTGCTCCTGGATGATCTCCTTCAGTTTCGAGCTAGGAGAGCTCGCATCAACATCAATGATTGTGAAATCCGTGTCCCAGCCTCCTGATGGGCCCTCATCATGCATGGGCTTCTTGCCCCTGTCCTGGATCTGTACCTGTGCTGAAGAAGAAGGCGAGACCCCTTCCACATCATGTGGAGATAATACTCGCTCTGCTAATGAAGTCGGCAAGACCCCTTCCACATCATGTGGAGATAATACTCGTCGTGTAGCTGCAAATAAGGCCCTGTGGCCTCGCTGATATGTCACAAACAATGGAGCGCTGATATGCTCAATCTCGGGAATGCCAGGCTGGTGTGAAGGCTCTCCCGCATCATGAACTACCTCGGGAGGCGGTTGTGACGCTGTGAAAAAGTCATGAGAGATGAAATCCTCCCAAGTGATGCCCTGCTGCGCCAACTGATGTAACACTATGATCTTGATCAAAGCGTAATGATATATACTTTTATGCTGCTGTGCTGGGCTCTTCTTCTGTACAAAAATCATCATCCTCTCTATGTTGCGATACATGAAGTACAAAATGTTCATCATACGTACCCTCTTGAAGTGCATCAACAAACGAACATGGTACGCAAAGAGACGCGAGAATCTGCCCTCGCAACTGAAATACCAAATGATGAGTTTCATCAGTGGTGCAAACTCATCCCTCAGGAATCTGAAAGGAAAAACTCTGCCCAAGTGCCTCATATACCCAGGTTTGATGTATGGCTCATAGTGGAATTTCTCTAAATGCTGACGTTTGTTCCATTCCTCTCCTAGATTTGGTATACCAGTGGCCTGAGCAATAGTCATTGGTGACAGAAAGAAATCTACTCCAGCGAGATTTACACGGCCATTACGTAAATGAAGAACAAACAGACGAGCTAGTTCACGATGAAGCTGGGTTTGTGAAATCATTTAACAGAATCGAAAACATGACTGAACCCGAAAACAATCCATTCCAAGCGGACATGCCTGCAATTGAGCCAAAGAAGTAGGCTCCTCCCTGAGATGTTTACCACCTTTGCCACCTCTGTGAGGCCTCCGTGGCACATTACCCTCTGTTGTGGAATCACTATCTGACTCCTGCTCATAAACTGACTCTGTCTCTGACATGGCTTTGAACAAGATATTTTTAATATGGATGCTGATATAGGTGCAGTGAAAGCAAAGTTTTAATGTATGTTCAAAACCAATAGATATCACCCATGTACCCAAGTATCACAGGAAAACAAAATCATAATGAGGATGACTCTGTTTTAATGGCATAAAAACTATCACTGTTTTGCTCACAAGTAAGTTTGACAAATGAATACCTAATGCAGATGTATGGTATAATTTTATAATGATGGAAAAAAATTGTCAAAGGGGAAACAAGTATGGGACTGTGTTTTATGAACTGGAGAATAGGGACAACATGACAATAACCATAGTGATACAAATGGCCATGACAGTAGCAATATTATGGTGATGGCAGCAAAGATAAGATTATGGTGATGGAGGCTATAGACTAGTCAACATGAAATTGTGCAAAAACATGAAAGGGCATGACAGCAGTGATAAAATGATAACTGAGGGCGTAAAGATGATATACACAACGTGCTAGGGCATGAGCATATTTACCATTCAAGAGTTTTCAAACTTTTCATAAAACTGTCCATATATTCAAAAGCTTGAGAATTAATTTGCATGTAGATATGAGGTTTTATACATTTCTCTTAAGCATAACCTCTTTCCAACGCCAATAACATCACTACCATATTAAAAATCTCTTGAAAGCGATGATAAAAGCACAATTTGTAAGTTGTTGGGTCCACTCTCTAACAGCTGAAACAGCCACAAATTTAAGGCTCTTTGTTGCTATGTGGGTATTACCCAATGGAAGTATGTGCTTGCAGGTAAGTGGCGCGTGTTATTTAACAGCAGCCCATTAAGCAGGTTAAGTGAGTATTCGCACCACATATGGGTAGCGCGCACCTGACTACATCGACATATTTATGTAATCAAGCTTGACCTTCGAGAACTCCATGATTTACTTGCTTGCAGATTTTTGCAGTGATTTAGTGGCATGTTTATATATGAAAATATCTCTGGAAATGCGGATTTAATTTCAATTATTATTAACCCTTTCATAATGTTTCTGCACTTTGACATTTGATCTTTTAATACAATGTTTCTCTTTGGCTTTTCTGAGTTTTGGACTAAAAACACTTGTTTGTCTTTTGCAGGGATGCGGCACTTAGCTTTGGAAAAGATCAGAGGCTTGCACTGAAGCTTTCTTATGATGAAATAAATACAATTATTACAAAATGAAATTAGACAATTTCTAGTTCCAAAACAGAGTTTTGGACTAGAAATGTCTTCAAATGCTTTTAATGATAAAAATGTGAAATAGAAAACTTGTGAAACCAACCTCATGGCCTGCGGGCTTTATGACATGTATGCAAAGAACTTGAAAACCCTAGACTCTAAGACTAAAGACTCTTTTTTAATGAAAACAATCATTAATGACCATGAATGAAATGACGATGAACTTCAATGATTTTTGAGGAATTTTTAAATAGCCCTGCAGGTACAAACATGAGGAAACACATGACAACCAGACCCCCTCGTCAGTCAATGGCATGCTCCTAGCGAAATGCAACGAAGTGGAAAGAGCGAGACACCTAAGAATGAATATGCAAAAAGCGAAATGATCTCTGACGGAGGGCTGTAAGGACCGACTCTAACATTGGCTCCAATGGGGATGGTGGCTCCATGGAGATGCCAAGAACGGCAGATCTCTGGGGGAGTCAGACAGTGCCTCTCATCCATTGGGCGATGGAATCATTATTTGAACGGATAACCCAAAACCTTTGACACATTTATTGAACGAAAACTTGACTGAAAACTGACTGAAACTTGACTCAAACCGACTCGATGGCAAACTGAAATAACTTGAAAAAACTGACTCAACAGACCAAACACAAATGACTCATGACTGACTTAAAACAAGAATTTACAAAGCTTTTGGAAAAAAGGCAGCAGTCCATCAAGATTTGGAATCATGATGACAACCACCCGCATACTAATGAAATATGTACAATCATGTATAATTGGCTTTCCAATGTAACCAGTCAAGCAGATGGCTTCTTGACTGATTCTTCTGATCAGATCTCCTGGTCAACAGCAAATACTGGTAACTGGGCATCCAAAAACATAGCTGACCATGATCTCCTTCATCACTGAACACTGCAATACTCACCTTTACTGCTGACTGTAACAATTTTTCCAATGGATCATGAAAAACATGAAGATTTACCTCCTGCTGAAGAAACAAGGTGTCTTTCTCTTCTGATTCTGATTTATCTTTATCATGTACTTCAGTAAAAGTATGCTCCTGGGCTTCAAAAAACTCTGAACAGGTAGATGAGCAGATCTCCTCTTGTAAAAACATTTCAACACATGAAACATATGAAGAAGAATCTGAATGGAAATCCTGAATGTTTTGATCTTCTATAGTATGAATGTACTGTAGGTCATCTTCATATGATATGACAGTCAGATTATCATGTTCCTCATTACATTCATCAATTATGCGAAAAGCAACTTTATATGATTCTTGAAACCCAAACATGACATTCCTATTATCTACCATAAATTCATCCAAAGGAACTGTTTCACTTACTTGAACACAGATTTCATCTCGTTGCTCATGAACTGACTGAATTACTTCTTTCTGAAGGCTATGTTCTAATGAACTGAAAACATTTGAATCCATACCTTTGTTTTCTTCTTCCAGAGAATTTGACATTTCTAATGAACTGAAAACATTTGAATCCATACCTTTGTTTTCTTCTTTCTGGATGATCTCAACAGCAGAATTCTCCTTGATGGGTTTCAGCACAAGATATGCTTGGTCATCACAATCTGAATGTAGATCTGAAATAGCTGGCTGGTCATTATCACAATCTGAAACTGAAACTTGAGTTCCCGGCATGCTGTCTTCTTCTGTGGGCAGATCTGAAATGACACTTTCTCTTTCATCACTTTCAACCATATAGACATCTTCAACCTGCTGATCTATAAAGCTGCTTACAGGACTGTCATCCATTTCATAAAAGGAAGAAGTTCCACCATCACCTTCTTGACCATGTGCACACTGCAGATCTGCGTTAACTTGAGCTGGAACATGACCTTTCAATAGCTGATCTATCTCATCTTCAGATAGAGGAGATAATACCTTTTGTTTTCTTTTGCTCAAACAGTGATTGTCTTCATTGATTTCAAGTGAAGGAGTGTACTGATTCTCCTCATACTGCTGATCCATTTCATGTAATTCCTGTTGACTGTCAAGATTCAAAATTCCTTCATCTTCCACCGCACTAAAATCTTGATCCTGTTGCAAATTTTCATGATCGTCTTTATGCTGCTGAAATGGATTTTCATATAGGGCTTCCATGATCTCATCATCCATGAAATTATCATCTTCATAATATTTCTCAAGGCTTTCAATAAAAGTAGAAGCATGTTTGCAACAGTCATGAACTAAATTTAATGATGGATAAGATACTTGATATATTTCAATGAACAGGGCATGAAAATCCTTTAAACAATAAATACAGGCCAGCGGCAAATTTTCATACCAAGATTGAGCTTCACCTTCCAGAGTGGCGAGGAATATCTTCATCAAGCAATCTTCAGGAAAATCCACTTTCAACTTGCGAATATGCATGTGAAATCTAACCAGAAGTAAAGCAGCATCTTTCTTACCATCATCGTTAAACGTAGGCAGATTCCTTGACCAATCTACCTTGGGCATCTTATTCGGAAAACCTGGAATGTGATCTCGGCTCATGGGAGCATATCTTCTTGTGATTCGGTCCATCTTGAAAATCTCACAGCTACTGATCTCCCTGCAGTGAAGTCACCATGAAGCATCGATTTCTGGATTGTTCAGTGAATGAAGTCGCCAAGTGAATGATTTCAACCTTCTTATGTTTGATCGTTGTCCACCATCAACCATCAAATCTGATCTTGATACATATACTGGGGGAATTCACAAATCAAGGGGCACATTCACAAGCTAAACCGGAGATCGACTGAATCAGCTTTTATCTACTATGCACTCGCAGAGCAAGAGCAGTTCGAAGGCTACCTGGCGTGACTTCAGACTCCGTCTATAGCAAACGACAGTAATAAGCAAATTTCTTCCCCAGTATGGTCGCCACTATGTTAGCGTTCAAATCTACCTTAGGCTGAAATAAGGTAAAACTCAAGGCTACATCAAACCACGCTCAGCCTCGTAGCTAGCCCTACGAGGACAGGAGAGGGCTCTCTCCGGGTCTATCTCGGCAAATGTTTTCATAGGGGATGAGATGACTTATAATGAACAATGAATACTGATTTTAGGCTAGTAAAGAGATAGGAATGTTTTGATTTTGATTTTTGGGTTTTCGTTGGAGAAATGGGAAAAAACAATTTTGGGTCCGGGGATAAGGTCAGATCTTTGTAGATTTTGAGTTGGGGCGAGGTAGGAAATAGTCTTAATGCTTTTGATTGGATATATGAATGGATCAGAACGAAAAGGAGCTGAAAAGGGCAAGGATGAACATGGATCCTTTTAAAATAGGCAAAAACACGAAAAACTAAATGAATTCAAAGGCAGAGCATTGTGAACAATGGATTCAACCTCATCTACTCATTCATTTAATTTAAGAAGCATAAGTGAGAAATGGCATACATTAAACATGAAGGAACTTACAATAAAATGAGAGAAAACACCATTAAGAACTGAAAGCCACAAGAATCCCAACAGGTGCTGCAAAACCTCTGATCTTTCCTTAGCCAAAATATGAAAAAATATGTACAATAGTGCCAAAAGTTTCCCAAGAGTCCAACCTATCCAACCCTTGAAAATGATTGAGAAATTACATCATATAGAGCATCCTAACCCCTTCCCATGCCTCTAGGGGTCGAATTCCTTCTTCAGGGATCAGTTTCAACCAAATTCTAATCAAGGAACTAAAATCTAGGCAGCTAACAACTTGCCTCTAAAAGAGTGGAAACTGATTCATTTACATGATTTTCACTTTTTTGAGAATGAATCTGCTAGAATAGGTAAAAAGGAGTCCAAGTTACATGCCAAACA
The DNA here is from genome assembly GCA_034641835.2 of Pinus albicaulis. Taxonomy (NCBI): domain Eukaryota; kingdom Viridiplantae; phylum Streptophyta; class Pinopsida; order Pinales; family Pinaceae; genus Pinus; species Pinus albicaulis. The sequence goes on from CM076571.1 coordinate 992,670,482, forward strand.
TAAATTTACATCATGATAACTCAAAAATTTCATCCACAAGCAAAACTGGTCCCAACTGGCCGAAATTCTGAGCTGGAAGTTGAAAATTTGACCAAAAATCTCTATGGGTAGCGCCCCTGATCTCTATGGGTAGCGCGCCTTTCAACCTGATTTTGAAGTACTTCCTGACATCCAAATTGAGCTCATGATAGCTCGTTGGAAAGCCCTGGATGTTGGCTATCCAACCCAAGTGGAATTTCCCAATTTGGAGCTCATTTTCCACTCCAAAACTTCATTCTCCCAGAAGTACTTCCTGCTGGTGCAAAAGGTGGCAGCAAGGTGGTTTTCATGGTGTTTTTGGGCCTTTTGACCATCCAGAATCTGATGAAATGCTTCGGCAATGCCCGAGCATGCATAAATTACCATGAAAAACCCAAAAATGCAAATATTTCCTTCAGCAAGTGTTCTGAACAAAAGTGAGCATATCGACGCGCTACCCGTATAGCCGAAAAACCTGTTTTTAGACCAAAATATTTCAAAATGACAAAAATTTCTCCGAATTTGCTCAAATTCGGAGCGAATACCCTCCATCATGTATCTTTAAATTCCTGAGGATGCATAACTTACCATGAAAAATCCAAAAATTCAAATATTTCCTTCAGCAAGTGTCCCGAAAAAAAGTGAGCATATGGACGCGCTACCCGTATAGCTGAAAAACCTGTTTTTAGACCAAAATATTTCAAAATGACAAACATTTCTCTGAATTTTCTCAAATTCAGAGCGAAGACCCTCCATCATGTATCATTCCCAGCCAACGAATCCTCGGCCAAAATCCGGAGTGGATCAGGCCTTTTCCGCCGTTTGAGTGCTTCGCTCAACCTCCTCTTCATAATCTTCATTCTCGCTTTGCAGACATGCATGCGAGCCCACTAATGGAATTTCATGTGACGAAGCATGTCTTTCTCTCTGTTGGCCTTTTCCAACAACTTCTCCAGATGAATGTTAACATGTGTGAGTTCAGTCTCTCGCTCAACTGGTGTCATATCACCTGGTCTCTTCCGGGCCAATTGTCGATCCTCACGGATTCGACGCAGCTCATAAAGTGTGTGCTCATCCTCTAGCTATTTGTTGCGCTGCTCCAGATATTTTATCACCCACTGAGCCTTCTACAATTTATCTTTCAGCGTGTCATTCTCGGCCCTTTGCTCCTGGATGATCTCCCTCAGTTTCGAGCTAGGAGAGCTCGCATCAACATCAATGATTGTGAAATCTGTGTCCCGGCCTCCTGATGGGCCCTCATCATGCATGGGCTTCTTGCCCCTGTCCTCGATCTATACCTGTGCTGAAGAAGAAGGTGATACCCCTTCCACATCATGTGGAGATAATACTCGCTCTGTTGATGAAGTCGGCAAGACCCCTTCAACCCTGGGTGGAGATAATACTCGCCGTGTAGCTGCAAATAAGGCCCTGTGGCCTCGCTGATATGTCACAAACAATGGAGCGCTGATATGCTCAATATAAGGAATTCCAGGCTGGTGTGAAGGCTCTCCCGCATCATGAAATACCTCGGGAGGCGGCTGTGACGCTGTGAAAAAGTCACGAGAGATGAAATCCTCCCAAGTGATGCCCTGCTGCGCCAACTGATGTAACACTATGATCTTGATCAAAGCGTAATGATATATACTTCTATGCTGCTGTGCTGGGCTCTTCTTCTGTACAAAAATCATCATCCTCTCTATGTTGCGATACATGAAGTACGGAATATTCATCATACATACCCTTGTGAAGTGCATCAACAAACGAACATGGTACGCAAAGAGACGCGAGAATCTGCCCTCGCAATTGAAATACCGAATGATGAGTTTCATCAGTGGTGCAAACTCATCCCTCAGGAATATGAAAGGAAAAACTCTGCCCAAGTGCCTCATATACCCAGGTTTGATGTATGGCTCATAGTGGAATTTCTCTAATTGCTGACATTTGTTCCATTCCTCTCCTAAATTTGGTATGCCAATGGCCTGAGCAATAGTCATTGGTGACAAAATGAAATCTACTCCAGCGAGATTTACACGGCCATCATGTAAATGTAGAACAAACAGACGAGCTAGTTCACGATGAAGCTGGGTTTGTGAAATCATTTCACAGAATCGAAAACATGACTGAACCCGAAAACAATCCATTGCAAGCGGACATGATTGCAATTGAGCCAAAGAAGTAGGCTCCTCCCTGAGATGTTTACCACCTTTTCCACCTCTGTGAGGCCTCCGTGGCACATTACCCTCTGCTGTGGAATCACTGTCAGACTCCTGCTCATAAACTGAATCTGTCTCTGACATGGCTTTGAACAAGATATTTGCAATATGGATGCTGATATAGGTGCAGTTAAGGCAAAGTTTTAATGTATGTTCAAAACCCAATAAATGTCACACATGTACCCAAGTATCACAGGAAAACAAAATCATAATGAGGATGACTCTGTTTTAATGGCATAAAAACTATCACTGTTTTGATCACAAGTAAGTTTGAGAAATGAATACCAAATGTAAATGTATGGTACAATTTTATAATGATGGCTAAAATTTGTCAAAGGAGCAAACAAGTGTGGGACTGTGTTTTATGAACTGGAGAATAGGGACAATGTGACGATAACCATAGTGACACAAATGGCCATGACAGTGGCAATATTATGATGATGACAACAGTGATAAGATTATGGTGATGGAGGCTATAGACTAGTCAATATGAAACTATGCAAAAACATGAAAGGGCATGACAGCAGTGATAAGATGATAACTGAGGGCGTGAGGATGATATAGACAACGTGCTAGGGCATGAGCATATTTACCATTCAAGAGTTTTCAAACTTTTCATAAAACTGCCCATATATATTCAAAACCCTTAAGGAATTAATTTGCATGTGAATGTAGGGTTTATACATTTCTCTCCAAGCATGGCCTATTTCCCAACATCAATAACATCACAACCATGTTAAAAATCTACTGAGCAATGATAAAAACCTGTTTGCAAGTTGCTGGAGTCGATTTGAAACGAAACTGGGGGCAAGAGAAAAATTTCTGGGCTCTGTCGCTATGTGGGTAGCGCCCCTGCCCAATGGGTAGCGCGCACCAAGTGGGTAGTGCCTGTGTTATTTAACACTGGCCGTGGCGTTCAAGTGGGTAGTGCGCACCAAGTGGGTAGCGCAAACCACGTATGGGTAGCGCGCACTCCAAAATCTGTCCACAACTATGAAATCACGGCTTCGGCCTTCAAGAACTCAATTTCGACTTCTGCCTTGCGGATTTTTTGCAAATAATTTTGTTTTCCATGTTTATATATGAAGAAAATATCTCTCCAAATCAGATTTGAATTCAAATTTGTTTGATAACCTACTTTCATAATGTTTGGCATTTTGACATTTGGTCATTTAATACAATGTTTCTCTTTTGGCTTTTCTGAGTTCTGGACTAAAAATACTTGTTTGTCTTTTGCAGGGATGCGGCACTTGGCTTTGGAAAAGATCAGAGGCTTGCACTGAAGCTTCTTATGATGAAATAAATACAATTATTGCAAACATGAAATTAGACAATTTCTAGTTCCAAAACAGAGTTTTGGACTAGAAATGTCTTCAAATGCTTTTGATGATAAAAATGTGAAATAAAAAACTTGCGAAACCAACCTCATGGCCTGCGGGCTTTATGACATGTATGCATAGGACCTGAAAACCCTAGAATCTAGGACTAAAGACTCTTTCTAATGAAAACAATCATTAATGACTATGAATGAAATGACAATGAACTTCAGTGATTTTTGAGGAATTTTTAAATAGCCCTGCAGGTACAAGCATGAGGAAACACATGACAACCAGACCCCCTCGTCAGTCAATGGCATACTCCTAGCGAAATGAAACAAAGTGGAACAAGTGAGACACCTATGAATGAATATGCAAAAAGCGAAATGATCTCTGACGGAGGGCTGTAAGGACCGACTCTAACAGACCCCACCATCGGAAATCGGAGAAAGCCATTAACAATTCTTTTCGATTGAAACTCCCTGATTGCGATCTATAACCATCTAATCGAAAATTGGAAAATTTTGCAATCGCAATCGAAAAATTGAGAAATCTGTATTATGATATTTATGTACCATTTGAAAACTTTCGATGTGATTAATACATAACATTTATTACATACGAAGAATTAAAGATAGGTAAATATTATAATATTTCATAAGCGTCAAATCTCCAATTGTACGTTGGTATTCAATAGAAAATCAAATGAATATTGGTTGATGTTTCGGTTTTAAATACATGAATGTGACCCAAAAAGAACATTTACGTGTTATACGAGACCAATAAATAATGAATCATGAGTTCATAATCGTTCATTTCAAGTTACTTGTTTGTCACGACTGAAAGTTTATTGTCTTGCAGAATCAAGGAACACTGAAACCTTTCGTTCACAGACAAAGGGAAATAGTATCAAACACGGAAATGTCAAAGAGAGCAAGGAGAACCAAGACTGCTGTTCCCGTTAAGTTTGTTGAGACTCCTACAGTCTCAAAAGAAAATCCAACAAAACTGAGATTAGTTACAGATACATCATGCCAAGGGCTTGGAAGAATGACGTGGGAAGGAGTCTATAATCTATTGGAGAAAGAAAACCCCAAAGTCACAGTGGAAAATGCATCAGTTCTAGATGAAGATAGCTCAGATTCTGACTCTGAGATTACTGAAAAATCACTTGCAAATTCATTTCTACATCGAATTGCAGCCAGAGAAAGCATCATGCCTTATTATGATGTGATTCGATGGGTCACCGATAGTGTGAAAATAAAAGACAGAATGTTTGTTTCAGCTTCTGGAGTGTCTTTTGGGTTGTTTAAAGCAGAAGACATTAAGGCAATGTATCATATTCCTGATCCGCATAAGGTTTATAACAAAGAATTTATCAAAGAGTTTGTTGATAATAATAAATTTCAATCTGATCCTATCAAAGATTGGAGGAAAAATCCTGAGAAGCACAGAAATGAAGCATCCGGTATGTATTCAGTAGATTCCCTCTTACCTCCGTATTGCTATGCTGCTGCCATGATGTGTAGATTATTTGGTAATGACAATTCTGCTAGGTTTTCTATACAAATGGTCCCATTAATCTTAACTGCTGTCAATTCCGACATTATGGACTGAGCTGTTATTATCTCTGATAGAATGGCTAATAGAATACTCGAGTACAGACAAGATAAAACCGCTGCAAATTCCACTCCATTTTTCTTTTGCGCTTATATTCTAGACGCTCTTTGTTTTAATTCTGAGTTTCCCTTGTTAGGATGGAAATGGACCCCCAAAGAACCCACTCCGATTCATATATATCATAAACTTCTTTGGAAAGTTCATTTCCAAGATAATGTGTATAGAATATGTCATGGTTTCCTTATCCCTGTCTTTCAAACCATTTTCAATCGCTTCCCTCCTAGATTCTCCGAAAAAGCTAAAACTGAATTATCCTCAATAGGAGATTAGTTTGGAGAAGAAAATTTCACATACATCAGGATTTTTGGGAGTATTGTAGAACCCCATGTTCTCCCTCTTTTTGTTCCGGACAAACTTCTTGCCCAGGAAATCTCCTATCAATTAATAGTTGAAGGAATATCCAGAGATCTAAACAATAGTAAGAAAAGAATGTGGCCTGCATTCCCATTCAATTGTGGTCAGTTTACTTTGAATGACTTCAAACATGCAGAAAAGGAAGTCGCTAAAATAAAGGGTTGTAAATTTGCGACCATTCCGGGGAGACAGTATGATCCATGACAGATAGCTTTTAATGTTACTGCTTCAGTTTCGATTGCTCGATTTGAGCATGAACTAGATGAGTTTGATGATTTGTTTGTTTTGTTGAATGATTTTCCTCAAGTTTATGATTTGGCTAAGTCTAAATTCCAGAAGGAAGAAATGAATAATTTTTTGTTATTTAGAAGTCAAATATTGTTGAAAGTTCCTCTAGACCAACTGAGAATTCCTATACAAGGGTTAGAAACAGAGGGTACATCTGGAAAAACACCAGGAAAAACATCTGCCGGTAAAGTCACTACACAATCGGCTACTAACTAGCCTACTGTACATACTGAAAAGGTGAGCACTGATGGCAAACCTGATGTTCAGAAAGGAAATACTGATGGAAAATCCGAAGGAAATACTGATCAGCAGTCCACAGCTCAAACGAAGGAAATATGCACAAGTACTGATACTAATGTGCATAATAAAAAAGGAGAATCAGATAGAAAAACCATTGAGCAGGGAACAAATACAGAGAAAACAGATACACAATTGGAAGGAAAAGAAAATACTGAAAAAATTATAGACTCTATTGATCTTAATGTTTCCTCTCAATTGTTGAAACAATATGATCAATTCGTTCAGCAATTAGGACTGCAGGATAAAGATGAAGAGCAAGAAGATCAGGATGTTAAAATCATTCCTGAACATCCTACAGGGCAGATCGTATTGAAGATTGAGGAGATCCCTCCTTTGGATGTATTTTATAGCCCTAAACATAAGGCTGTTGTTAGAAAACAGAGGAAAAGAAGGAAGATGGATCAGGACATGTTTTCCACTCCACAGGAGGAGTTCATGAATATTGTCTACAAGAATACTGAAGTGAATCCGTTTGAGGATCTCACTAAGTTGTCCCAATATGTAGGAGCATATAGTGCTGCAACAATAGATAAAGCTGCAGAAGTTTTTCAGTTATTGACTCAAAAATATCTCCATATAACTTTACTTGAATAACAAGCTAATGAAAGTCAGCAAAAGATTGCTCAATTGGAACAACGATTACAGGATCAAGAACTCAGATCTAAAGAGTTAGAAGAACAGCTTGACACAGAAAAGAAGAAAGTTGATGAGCAAGTTTTAGGCAAACAACAACAATTGAATCAAGAAATTTCCAAGTTACAAGATTTGTTGCAAAATGAGAAGAATGCGAAGATTGTGCAGGAAAAATAATTTCAAGCATCTTTAGATAGGTTCAAATATTTCCCTAAATTAAGTGAATTCAAATCGGAAGCTCTTGAAGTTAATAAACTATTGTCTCAACAATTGAATGAATTTTGTGCAAAATTATCACAAGCAGAACCATTTTGTGATATTACATCATCCTTGATCCAAAACATTATTACTCTCAGGCAAGAAATTGATGATGCTGATGAAAAGATTTCTGAATTTCTTACTTGGCAAGATACAGAAAAAGGAAGAGAAGCTAATCTTCCTACGATAGAAGAAAGACATAAAGAAATCTTATTTACAGAATGGGAACATCAGATAATGAAAGCCGAGAGAGAAATATCAAGAGCTAGGATCATGATGAGTAATATAATGCAATTTATCAATGACAGTTTGTATTCAATTAATCTCATTTCAGATTGTGTTCCTGGCATTTTGCCTAAAGTGAAAGAAACCGAAAACAGATGGAAAGAAGAAATGATGAATAAAAGTCAACAAATCAACAAACTTCAATCAATATCTTGGGACAATATGTGGACTTATTTAATTAAGCCAAACAATCAACAAATGGCTATTAAATTCCTTTCAAATGCTATTGATTGTTTAAATCCAGAATTTTCCGATGCCACATACGCTGGACAGTTACATTCCGAGATGAGTCATCCACCGAGGCTCCAAGATGTGCTAAAAATTTGCAACTTGGCTACATTAAGCGAGAAAGAAAAGCAATGAATCAGTTTCATTTTAAGATAGTATTTCTGTTTTTAATTTGATAGATTGTAGCAGTAGTAGTAGGATTCTATTTTTATGTAATTTCTTATTTAAATCCCTCTCATGCATTTAGAGAAGGGATCTGGAGTTGTAATATTTTTGACTTGGAGCTTACATTTCTGTACTCCATTGCCTCTTATATTTTATAAAGGATCACATCTGGTGATTTTGTGCTGAAATTATCTTTGAAGTGTTGCATTTCTGTACCTTTGGATTTGATTTTACATCAGATTTACTGGATTAGAGTATCATATTTCATTTGAAAGTCTTCAAGATGAATGAGGTATTTCTATCTGTTCACTGTTGATTTCCTTTGTCATATGATATTCGATTTAAAATTTGCTATCATTTATATATATTTGGTTTTCATAACGTTTCTTTTTATATATCATTTCTGAGTATAATTGAAATGTTATCTTTCATAAGCATATATAGATGGTATACAATGATGAATGTAATATGCTAATATAACTCTGTTTAATTTCTTAAACAGAGTTATCTTTATTCATTTTTTCACATTTCAATTTAAATAATAATACATTTTCATGGTTATTGTTAAATTGGAACAATCTTAAGTTGTATTCACATATAATTACCCGGGTTAGTGTTAGAATTTCTTTATCAACATTTAGTTTAATTAGATAGTTTTATTTCAGTGAATTTATTCCCATTTCCACTCATCCAAATCAACCCATCACCAACCCATTTAGTTATAAGGAAATTGGTCCTTTAAATCCATTCAGAGCCACCATACCAAACGGAAAAGGAGTTGTCCTAAGGTCCCGACTGGGTGGTTTTCCCCAATGTTTGAAGTAGAGATTTTCTAGGCTTCAACATTTTTGGCACTAGAAGGAGGGCCTGAACTATGAATGGCAAGTAAATCTTTATCCACAGGCCATTCTGAGAGAAAAACACCCTCATCAACTTCTTCAATTTCTTCTGAAATTCAAAATCCTAGAGAAGAAATTGAGAAAAATATTCAGACACCCACTACCAAAATCTCAAAACATTCAGACAAACAATCTCCTGAGTCTCCTGAAGTACAAGATTTAGTCCATAAATTGAAAGGATTCTCATTATCTCTTGAAGAGTCTGAAATATCTGAAGGTAGTGTAAGCTCAAAATTTGTTCCTTCGAAACTGCTTACTAGGCTGCAAAGTGAAAAACTTGGTATTCCTCCGAAAGAATTTCCTTTACCTAGTAAGGGCAAGACAAAAATAATTAAATCGGAATCAGAAAGTGATACAAGTTCATCATCTCATATTCAATCACCTATTTCCGAAAACACAACTCAACAAAGTGCAGTTGTTTCCACATCATCTTCTCAATCATCTTCCCCTCAATCATCATTAATCTCAATATCACACATTCCAACAATTTCTTTTCCAACACCAATAGTCTCTATTACCCCTTCAACAGTTGTCTCTACTACTCCTCCAGTAGTTGTTCCAATAATGGCTAGACCATGGGCTACTCCAGGGGCAGTCAACATGGTTGCACCTTTACAGGATTTACCAGACAATCCTGGAAAATGGCTTCCAAAATTTAGTTCATATCTTAACATTCAAGCTGAAGAACATATCAATAACTTTATGCTGGCTGTAAATTTGAATGGAGTCACACATGAAGATGTTGTAGTCAGAATATTCCCTTATACTCTTCAAGGATCAGCAGGATCCTGGTACTTTTCATTACCTTCGGGATCCATAACAAGTTGGGCCATTTTTGCAGATAATTTTTTAACCAAATTTGGAGATGACAGATCAATAGCTACTTTAATCAACGATCTCTCAAATTTGAAAGCAGAACCCAACGAACCCATTAAAGAATTCAACGCTAGATTCAACAAACTTTTGAACAAAATTCACACAGATTCAAGGCCTAGTGAACAAGTCAGAAGTGAATGGTACATAACTACCTTACCCTCAAACATAGCAATTTTTGTAGATAGAGCTGCAAAACCTACATTAGCTGAGAATATGAAAGAGGCTATTGCAGTAGAAAAACGAATTATTTCTCTAGAAAAGAAAAGTGTTATTGAGGAAAGGAAATCCAAGAAAGTCAGCTTCAAAGATGATTCAAAGAAAAAGGCCAAAGATCCATATGACATGGAGGGTTTACAGAAAGTTCTTAAAACCATGTCAAATGAAATGGTTGAAATTAAAAAACAAGTAGCTGAAACTTCTACTAAAAAACCATTTCGAAATTTCAGAAGAAATCAAGTTGAATCTAAACCTCCTAATGCAATTTCTAATGAAGAATCAGAGGAAGAAGAAGAAGAAGAAGATAAATCTTTAGTATCAGATGAGGAAGATGAGAATGAATAAATAGCTGAATTACATGGAATGTGGGATTTTATTCTCCCTAATTCTGATAGTGAGGTAGAACAAGAAGCTATGCCTGTAAGTACTAGGAGTAAATCTACATCATAGCCTATACAAACAGCTCCTAAAAAGAAAATCACAACTCCAAGTACCAAAGACAAATCCCCTGCAAAGAAAGCTTCTCCATTACCTACCCAAAATCAGCCATCATCTTCTAATCCTCCTTCATCAACAACAAAGACTTTAGTGGTGTCAGATCCTATGGAGTATAACATTGTTGAAGACATGAAAAAGATTAAAGCCAACATTTCCTTACATGAACTCAGCAAACTAAAACACCAGCAGAAGTTGCTATTAAAAGAATTAAACGCTACACCAATTGCTCCTTTACCAAGTAGTGTAGTTGCAAAAGCAGCTAGGGGAGCTGGTAAACCACCAGATAAGGTAGATGTTACTGATACCGTGCTCATTGGAGAAAATTCAAATTCTCAAACTCCTCCTTTTCTTCTGACTTATGAAATGTACAATAAGAATCTGCATAATTGTTTGATTGATTCTGGAGCTTCCTCTAATATAATGCCTACTTCTGTTTGTGCCAAATTGAATATCAAACCACAGAAATCGGCAGTTCATATTGTTCAATTGGATCACTCTAAAGTTCAAGTTGTAGGAGAAATCAATTCAGTTACTATCAGATTAGCTTCCGATCCTAGAATTGTCCAAAGAATTGATATTTTGATTGCTGATATTCCTGAATTCTATGGATTAATCCTAAGCAGGGACTAGTCTACGAAACTTAATGGTTATATCTCGACTGATTATTCACATATGTGGCTTCCCTACAAAGGGAAACCAAATCAAATCAAAATTGAACGAGAAAAACATATGACCCACACTGTCACTGAATTTGAACAACATAATGAACCTGTGGCATTCAACAACAATATTCTTGGAGGTTATTCTACTGAATCATTTCTTGGAAACTTCGAAGCACCCCAATCACCTTTTTCTGTAAATACTTTTGTTTCTCAAATAGAAATTTTTTCACAATCTGATTCTTCCAGAATTGTAAATATTTCTGATGTAATTGTAGATAAGTCATTAGATAAGTCTTTATTTTGGTCATTATATTTTGATGGATCAAAGTCTAGCGATGGAGCTGGAGCAGGATGCATCTTAATTGATCCATATGGAGAGAAAACCATGCTGTCATGTAGGTTAGAATTTGAGTGTACTAACAATACCGTAGAATATGAAGCCTTGGTTCAAGGACTTTATAAAGCTATAGGGTTAGATGTTAAATACTTGAAAGTCTTTGGTGATTCCGAAATTGTCATAAAACAAGTTAGGAATACTATTCATTGCCTTTTAGGACATCTTAAACACTATCAAACCCTAGTACAAGATCTCACCACTCATTTTTTAGGATTCAATATTTCTCCCATTCCTAGGAATCAAAATACATCAGCTGACTTCTTAGCTAATGTTGCATCTAAACTCCTTCCTGCTGAAGATTGCAGTCCTGATAGGTTTTCTATAGAATTGATTTTTCGTCCATCTGTCCCCGATAATGTCACAAATTGGAGAGTTTTCTATCATGATCAATATATTTTAAATTTCATGACTTCAGAGAAATCATATGATGAGCAAATTATTGATGAAAATTATCATGATTTACAAATTGCTTCAAAAGGTAATGAAAATCCCATTCCAAAATCTGTTGTTAAATTGGAGGACTTATATGATATTAAAGACAGATTCAAGAAAGTCACTAATGCCAAACTTCAAAGTTCCACTTTGAAGTTTGAATTAGTAAATCTTGGTTCTGATTCCAAACCTCAAAACGTTAATTTAGGACTCAATTTAACACCAGAGGAAAGGAATGCTTTCATTAAACTCTTGAACAAATATAAAAATGTTTTTTCTTGGAATTATGATGATTTAAAAACGTATGATACTTCGGTTATTCAACACACAATTCCAATGCTTCCTGATATTAAACCTGTTCAACAAAAGCTAAGGAAGGTTCATCCAAATCTCGAAGGACAAATCAAATCAGAACTTAATAAACTTTTAAAAGACAAAATCATTTTTCCTATCAGGCACTCCAATTGGGTTTCCAATATGGTACCTGTAAGGAAGAAGAATGGTGATATAAGAATCTGTATTGATTTCAGAAATTTAAACAAGGCATGTTTAAAAGACAATTTCCCATTGCCAACCATGGAACAGATACTTCAAAAGGTAGCTTGTTCTGAACTTATGTCCTTTCTTGATGGATTTTCAGGCTATAATCAAGTCTTAGTTCATCCAGATGAAAAATTGAAAACAACTTTCAGAACAAAATGGGGAACTTATGCTTATCAAAAAATGCCTTTTGGTCTAATAAATGCAGGAGCAACTTTCCAAAGAGCCATGGACATAGCGTTTAAAGGTCTGATCAATAAGTCAGTTGTTGTTTATCTTGATGACATAACAGTATTTTCAAAAAAGAGAACCAATCATCTACATGATTTAAAACAAATATTTGAAAGATGTAGAAGGTTTGGTATTTCCTTAAATCCAAAGAAATATTTCTTTGCTTTGGATGAAGGAAAACTCTTAGGATTTGTTTTGTCAAAAGATGGTATATATATTGATCTAGATAGAGTGAAAGAAATTTCTGATATTTCTTTACCTCATAACAAAAAATCCATGCAATCATTTCTTGGAAAGATCAATTTTGTTAAAAGATTCATTCCTGATTTTTCTTTAATTGTTTTACCCATGCAAAATATGATCAAGAAGAATTCAGTATTCAAATGGGGGCATAAAGAGAAAGAAGCCTTTAAGGCGATCAAACAAGCGATCATTAATGCACCAGCATTGAGTACCCCAGATTTTTCTAAAGATTTTATTTTTTATACGTTAGCCATCGAGACATCCTATGCAGCTGTTTTAACACATCTCAATGATCAGAAAATTGAAGCACCAATTTATTTCTTTAGCTCAAATCTGCAAGGAGCTGAGCTGAATTATTCTGATGTTGAAAAACAAGCCTTTGTTGTGTTTAAATCAATCAAGCATTTCATACATTTTCTCTTGAAAACTCATACAAAAATCATTGTCCCATTCTCTGCAGTGAGGCAATTATTAATTCAGAGAGAAGTAGGAGAAAAATGAGCTAACTGGGTAACATATTTGCAAGAATATGATGTTGATATTAAACCAGCTAAGATTTTTAGAGGACAAGGTTTTTGCAGATTATTAGCAGGAGCTCATAACATACCAGAAAATCAAGATTCAAATCAAGATATTCAAGTAAGTTAGATAAGTGTTACAGATTCTGAATCTCAGTATGCCGATCTCATCTATTACTTGAAAAATGGGTATGCTCCTTCTAATCTCAGCTATAAGAGAAAACGTGCTTTAAGGTTAAAGGCTATTAAATATGAGATCATTGATAATGTGTTATTCAGGAAAAATTATGATTCAATCTTATTAAGATGTCTTGAAAAGACTGAAGCCAAAAAGGTTTTGCAGGAATTGCATGATGGACCAGCAGGAGGTCATTTTGGAGGTGATACCACAGCTCACAAAATAATTCATGCTGGTTATTACTGGCCGACCCCTTTTAAAGATACACATGACTATGTAAGGAAGTGCATAATTTGCCAAACTGCAAGTGGAAGACAAAGGAAACCAACTTTTCCTTTGCAACTAGTGAGTATTGAGCAACCATTTGAACAATGGGGGCTTGACATTATTGGTGAGATAGTACCTCATTCTTCCAAACAGCACAAGTACATCCTTACTGCAACTGATTACTTTACAAAATGGGTAGAAGTAATCCCTTTGAAGATAGCCAATTCTGATGCAATTATTGATTTCATAGATCAATTCATCATAACCAGGTTTGGTGTACCTCAAGCTCTTGTCTTTGATAATGCATCTTATTTTTCTAGAAATAGTTTAATAGAATTTGCAGTCAAAAGAGGTTTTAAACTGAAATATTCAGCAAATTATTATCCACAAGGTAATGGTTTGGCTGAATCCACTAACAAAAATCTTATCAAAATCATTAAAAGGACTATTGATCAAAATCAAAAGAATTGGCACAAATATTTAATCATTGCATTATGGGCTGATTGTATCACTGAAAAAGCTTCAATAGGAACTTCACCTTTCAATTTAGTTTATGGTAAAGAAGCTGTGATACCATCAAGTTTAACTCTTCCATCATTAGTCCTAGTGCAATTTATTGAAGAAAATCCTTCTTCATCCATTCAATTGAGATATGATCAAATCCTTAAACTAGAAGAAGATAGAGATAAAGCTAAAATTATTCATGAAAAACATCAACAGCTTGTAAAATCTTCTGTTGATGCAAGTTCTACCGGCTCAAAATTTTTTTCAATTGGTGATCTTGTTCTGAAATGGGATAAAGCGCATGAAGAAAAAGGTAAGCATACCAAGTTTCAGAAAATGTGGCTTGGACCATTTCAGATTGTTGAAAAGATAGGCTCAAATACATTCATACTCCAAGATCTAATAGGTAAGAGAGAATCTCTTCCTGTAAATGGGCTTATCTTGAAGAAATTCTTTTCATAAGGAGGTAACCCCTTCTTAAACTGTACATATTCCTTTCTGCAAAGTTTTTAATTGTTTTTGCAAATAAAGGTTGTTAATGAGTTTCTAATTGACTGTTTACTTGTTAAAAAAATTCTTAGGAAGAATATTATAAATATTTATTTTATGTAAATAAGAATTTTTAAAGAAATGATCATAGTCTTTTGATAGTTTTAAATAAGATGTTAAACTTTAAAAGATTATTCCAATTATTTGCATGATATTTTGAAAACTTGAGGGAAATGTAAATCATTATAAGTTTATTAAGCAGAGAAAGGTTATCTATAAAAATAAAGATTATTCAAGTCTTGGTACTCAAAAAACTCTGAAAATTGTCATCCATTGATTCTTAAGGATAAAACCATTTCACCCCATCCATTTAGGTTGTGATTTTTTAGAATATAATTCTAAGAAATTATGTAAAAAAATTTTAAGAGATAAGAGGTCTCATCATTAGCCGACTTACCATATTCGTAAGAAGTAATGAAACTGACATTACCAATACTGCACATCAAAACAGGGTAATGGCTTATAAATATAAGACAAGGGGTCTCATCATGAGCCAACTTGTTCAGTTTAATTATAACTAGTGAATGGCATTGTTATTAACTGGCTACCAAACCAGAAAAATGGCTCTTAAAAATAAAAAATAAATAAAAGACAAAAAACATGAGATAATATGTCTTATGAATTTATCTTTTAAAAATTCATAATCTTAGTTGGATGGGACAATGAATAGTTAATGGTTAAAAGGTAACCCTGTCGAAACTATGAACGTTTGCGGGCAGCAGAGGCAATACCTATGACAATAGAGTATATTATAAAACCAAACTTGGAGAAATCTACTGACTTCATTATTAATACCAATCAAAGCTTGAGATAACCCAAAAATGTTTTTATTCTCAAGAAACGAGAAAGAAATTGTAAATAATTTTTATTCTTTTTCATAAGTTAGATCTTATTTTTGATTATCCTAGGATAGTTCTCATTATCTTTAAAAATCTTTACTTACTAAAAATATAGTGTTCATTTTATTTTTTCAGAGATAACTGGTTCTTTCAGTGAATCGTCAATTGTTGTACTATACAACAACCCTCCCTTTTTCTTAATTTTAGAATAAAATTCATTTAGAAATAGGGTCCCTTTTTCTTTTTATAGAAATAAAGATTCATTGTTTTGAAAAAGCTCATCTTTGTTTGTATACAAACCAAATACAACATTCAAAACTTCCGACCCGATCAAATATAAAAGACCTTATCATAAAAAACAAGTCAAGTGTAAAAGTCCAATGAATAATAATCGCAATCGGAGATCAGAGAAATCCTTAGAGGAAAATTTAACATAGAAACTCAAAATCTCCGATGCGATTAGTTCAATCGCAAAGGGTTTAAGTTATCTATTTACATACCTCCGATGCAATGCAACCAATCGCAATTGCATGATCGGAACATATTTTAATGAATTCTTTGCGGTCAATTTCAAATTCTCCGATGCAACGTACGTTATTATAAAAAAAACTTTTCAAAAGGAAAAAAAAACATTCGTTCGTTTAAAAGAGAAAAATCTTTATATGGTAGACCCCACCATCGGAAATCGGAGAAAGCCATTAACAATTCTTTTTGATTGAAACTCCTTGATTGCGATCTATAACCATCTAATCGGAAATCGGAAAATTTTGCAATCGCAATCAGAAAATCGAGAAATTTTTATTATGATATTTATGTACCATTTGAAAACTTTCGATGCGATTAATACATAACATTTATTACATTCGAAGAATTCAAGATAGGTAAATATTATAATATTTCACAAGCGTTAAATCTCCAATTGTACGTTGGTATTCAATAGCAAATCAAATGAATATTGGTTGATGATTCGGTTTTAAATACATGAGTGTCACCCAAAAAGAACATTTACGTGCTATACGAGACCAATAAATAATGAATCATGAGTTCATAATCGTTCATTTCAAGTTGCTTGTTTGTCACGACTGAAAGTTTATTGTCTTGCAGAATCAAGGAACACTGAAACCTTTCGTTCACAGACAAAGGGAAATAGTATCAAACACGGAAATGTCGAAGAGAGCAAGGAGAACCAAGACTGCCGTTCCCATTAAGTTTGTTGAGACTCCTACAGTCTCAAAAGAAAAGCCAACAAAAATGAGATTATTTACAGATACATCATGCCAAGGGCTTGGAAGAATGACGTGGGAAGGAGTTTATAATCTATTGGAGAAAGAAAACCCCAAAGTCACAGTGGAAAAGGCATCAGTTCCAGATGAAGATAGCTCAGATTCCGACTCTGAGATTACTGAAAAATCACTTGCAAATTCATTTCTACATCGAATTGTAGCCAGAGCAAGCATCATGCCTTATTATGATGTGATTCGATGGGTCATCGATAGTGTGAAAATAAAAGATAGAATGTTTGTTTCAGCTTCTGGAGTGTCTTTTGGGTCGTTTAAAGCAGAAGAAATTAAGGCAGTGTATCATCTTCCTGATCCGCAGAAGGTTTATAACAAAGAATTTATCAAAGAGTTTTCTGATAATAATAAAGTTCAATATGATCCTATCAAAGATTGGAGGAAAAATCCTGAGAAGCACAGAAATGAAGCATCCAGTATGTATTCAGTAGATTCCATCTTACCTCCGTATTGCTATGCCGCTGCCATGATGTGTAGATTATTTGGTATTGAAAATTCTGCTAGGTTTTCTATAAAAATGGTCCCATTAATCTTAGTTGTTGTCAATTCCGACATTATGGACTGGGCTGTTATTCTCTCTGATAGAATGGCTAATAGAATACTCGAGTACAGACAAGATAAAACCGCTGGAAATTCCACTCCATTTTTCTTTTGCGCTTATATTCTAGACGCTCTTTGTTTTAATTCCGAGTTTCCCTTGTTAGGATGGAAATGGACCCCAAAGATCCCACTCCGATTCATATATATCATAAACTTCTTTGGAAAGTTCATTTCCAAGATAATGTGTATAGAATATGTCATGGTTTCCTTATCCCTATCTTTCAAACCATTTTCAATCGCTTCCCTCCTAGATTCTCTGACAAAGCTAAAACTAACTTATCCTCAATAGGAGATTGGTTTGGAGAAGACAATTTCACATACATCAGGATTTTTGGGAGTATTGTAGAACCCCATGTTCTCCCTCTTTTTGTTCCGGACAAACTTCTTGCCCAGGAAATCTCCTATCAATTAACAGTTGAAGGAATATCCAGAGCTCTAAACAATAGTAAGAAAAGAATGTGGCCTCCATTCCCATTCAATTGTGGTCAGTTTACTTTGAATGACTTCAAACATGCAGAAAAGGAAGTCGCTAAAATAAAGGGTTGTAAATTTGTGACCATTCCGGGGAGACAGTATGATCCACGACAGATAGCTTTTAATGTTACTGCTTCAGTTTCGATTGCTCGATTTGAGCATGAACCAGATGAGTTTGATGATTTGTTTGTTTCGTTGAATGATTTTCCTCAAGTTTATGATTTGGCTAAGTCTAAATTCCAGAAGGAAGAAATGAATAAATTTTTGTTATTTAGAAGTCAAAGATTGTTGAAAGTTCCTCTAGACCAACTGAGAATTCCTATACAAGGGTCAGAAACAGAGGGTACATCTGGAAAAACACCAAGAGAAACATTTTCCGGTAAAGTCACTACACAATCGGCTACTAACCAGCCTACTGTACATACTGAAAAGGTGAGCACTGATGGCAAACCTGATGTTCAGAAAGGAAATACTGATGGCAAATCTGAAGGAAATACTGATCAGTAGTCCACAGCTCAAACGAAGGAAAGATGCACAAGTACTGATACTAATGTGCATAATAAAAAAGGAGAATCAGATAGCAAAACCATTGAGCAGGGAAAAAATACAGAGAAAAAAGATACACAATTGGAAGGAAAATAAAATACTGAAAAAATTATAGACTCTACTGATCTTAATGTTTCCTCTCAATTGTTGAAACAATATGATCAATTCGTTCAGCAATTAGGATTGCAGGATAAAGATAAAGAGCAAGAAGATCAGGATGTCGAAATCATTCCTGAACATCCTACAAGGCAGATCGTATTGAAGATTGAGGAGATCCCTCCTTTGGATGTATTTTATAGCCCTAAACATAAGGTTGTTGTTAGAAAACAGAGAAAAAGAAGGAAGATGGATCAGGACATGTTTTCCACTCCACAGGAGGAGTTCATGAATATTGTCTACAAGAATACTAAAGTGAATCCATCTGAGGATCTCACTAAGTTGTCCCAATATGCAGGAGCATATAGTGCTGCAACAATAGATAAAGCTGCAGAAGTTTCTCAGTTAATGACTCAAAAAGATCTCCATATAGCTTTACTTGAAGAACAAGCTAATGAAAGTCAGCAAAAGATTGCTCAATTGGAACAACGATTACAGGATCAAGAACTCAGATCTAAAGAGTTAGAAGAACAGCTTGCCACAGAAAAGAAGAAAGTTGATGAGCAAGTTTTAGGCAAACAACAACAATTGAATCAAGAAATTTCCAAGTTACAAGATTTGTTGCAAAATGAGAAGAATGCGAAGATCATGCAGGAAAAAGAATTTCAAGAAGCTTTAGATAGGTTCAAAGATTTCCCTAAATTAAGTGATTCAAATCGGAAGCTCTTGAAGTTAATAAACTGCTGTCTCAGCAATTGAATAAATTTTGTGCAAAATTATCACAAGCAGAACCATTTTGTGATATTACATCATCCTTGATCCAGAAAATTATTATTCTCAGGCAAGAAATTGATGATGCTGATGAAAAGATTTCTGAATTTCTTACTTGGAAAGATACAGAAAAAGGAAGAGAAGCTAATCTTCCTAGGATAGAAGAAAGACATAAAGAAATCTTTTTTACAGAATGGGAACATCAGATAATGAAATCCGAGAGAGAAATATCAAGAGCTAGGAGCATGATGAGTAATATAACGCAATTTATCAATGACAACTTGTATTCAATTAATCTCATTTCAGATTGTGTTCCTGGTAGTTTTCCTAAAGTGAAAAAAATCTAAAACAGATGGAAAGAAGAAATGATGAATAAAAGTCAACAGATCAACAAGCTTCAAGCAATATCTTACGACAATATGTGGACTTATTTAATTAAGCCAAACAATCAACAAATGGCTATTAAATTCCTTTCAAATGCTGTTGATTTTTTAATTCCAGAATTTTCCGATGCCACATACGCTGGACAGTTATATTCTGAGATGAGTCATCCATCGAGGCTCCAAGATATGCTGAAAATTTGCAACTTGGCTACATCAAGCGAGAAAGAAAAGCAATGAATCAGTTTCATTTTAAGATAGTATTTCTGTTTTTAATTTGATAGATTGTAGCAGTAGTAGTAGGATTTTGTTTTTATGTAATTTCTTATTTAAATCCCTCTCATGCATTTAGAGAAGGGATCCGGAGTTGTAATATTTTTTACTTGGAGCTTACATTTCTGTACTCCATTGCCTCTTATATTTTATAAAGGATCACATCTGGTGATTTTGTGCTGAAATTATCTTTGAAGTGTTGCATTTCTGTACCTTTGGATTTGATTTTACATCAGAGTTACTGGATTAGAGTATCAGATTTCATTTGAAAGTATTCAAGATGAATGAGGTATTTCTATCTGTTCACTGTTGATTTCCTTTGTCATATGATATTCGCTTTAAAATTTTCTATCATTTATATATATTTGGTTTTCATAACATTTCTTTTTATATATCATTTCTGAGTATAATTGAAATGTTATCTTTTATAAGCATATATAGATGGTATACAATGATGAATGTAATATGCTAATATAACTCTGTTTAATTTCTTAAACAGAGTTATCTTTATTCATTTTTTCACATTTCAATTTAAATAATAATACATTTTCATGGTTATTGTTAAATTGGAACAATCTTAAGTTGTATTCACATATAATTACCCGGGTTAGTGTTATAATTTCTTTATCAGCATTTAGTTTAATTAGATAGTTTTATTTTAGTCAATTTAGTCCCATTCCACTCATCCAAATCAACCCATCACCAACCCATTTAGACATAAGGAAACTGGTCCTTTAAATCCAGTCGGAGCCACCATACCAAACGGAAAAGGAGCTGTCCTAAGGTCCCGACCGGGTGGTTTTCCCCAATGTTTGAAGCAGAGATTTTCTAGGCTTCAACAGGTTGCTGCTGGCCTCATAAGTTTGGATTTCTAATTTGAGGCTTAGTCTATCTATCTGAAATAGACATCCTATCAACCATTCTCTCCATGGTTTTCAGAAAGGCATCAAATTTAGTATCAGATGAAGTGGAGGGTTCCTCTTTTATAGTCACCTTGCGTTCATTTTTAAGTTTGGCATTTTTAATTAATAGAATTGCTTCAACACCCATTGAATTTTTTATCATATATTTAAGGGTTGTAGGATTTATTTCTCTCAATGAGTAGGCCATATCTGGGTCAAAGGCATTGGGATAATGCAAAAGGGCTAAACCAGGAGGTGGTTTCATTTCATTATGAATGGAATTATAGATTCTGAGATATCGAGCATTATAATCAGGCAC
Source organism: Pinus albicaulis (assembly GCA_034641835.2). NCBI lineage: Eukaryota > Viridiplantae > Streptophyta > Pinopsida > Pinales > Pinaceae > Pinus > Pinus albicaulis. The sequence goes on from CM076571.1 coordinate 992,691,725, forward strand.
TGATTCATTGGGATTAGATTTCAAGGAATCATATTCACCAAGGATCTGCAAAGGGTTTTTCTTTTCATCCCACCTGGCTAAGAAATCATCAGTCAATTCAGCAGAAGTCCTAATTGAATTTTTCTGCTAGGGCACGGAACCAAACTTTGACTTCACCTAAACAAATTTGTGCAATGATTCGCATCTTGGTATCATCTGCATCTAACTCCTCCAAATCTATAAAGGTTGTGATTTTGGCTATGTGTTGACGAGCAGTGATTTCAAAGTTTTCATCAAAAATGGCATTGAGCCTTTGACCATACCCTTGAGGTAGATCAGAAAGATTACCAGGGAGAACTGAAGGTCCAAAACAAGCCATAATTCTGGTTGGATGGGTAAAAGGACTGAAGTTATTGGTACTGAAGTAGCAGGTATGTATGATGAAGTTGAAGGTTTAGGTGAATATACTGAGATTGATTGATTTTGAGGTTCATATGTAACAAAAAATTCTTCAAGATGATAAAATTTTATCAACTCCTTAATGTCTAGGTCAGATTTAGGCTTGATTTCTTCGAAAAACCAACCTTTCAAAGAACTTAAATCTAATTCGAACAAAATTTTTACTTCAGATAATGTAAAAGGATCAAAAAATATATCTGATAAGGAAGTTTCAGATTTGGACTTGAATAAAGATAATTCAAACTTTATGTCATAGGGTATATCTTCTAGAGAAAGAAATTTTGCAGGTAGAGATATTGATCTTACCAACAGAGCTGGTCCTGATTGAATATGTGGAGTTTGATATTGGTGTCTTCAAAATAATTGCTCTAGATCGTCAATAGTATCAACTATATCAGGGTCTGGATTCGCTCTGGTGTATCTTGTAGAAGCCAGATCTGTTGTGAGGCTCTGCACTTCTGAAATCTGCCTTACGAAACTCAGTCCTATCATCCAAAGGATCAATTTTCGATATATCTTTATCGTACACACATGGAAAATTTTGTCTCTTCATTCCCCGTCAATGGAGCTATTATGTTATCACTCCACAAGATTCCCAATGTTGAGGAAGGAATCCCAATAGAGGTAACCACAAACCAAGCTTTTGACTTGACAGCTAGCCCTATCAAGCCGGAGAGGGCTCTCTCAAAAAGGGTCAGAGGCTAGAGGGTTGGATAAATTAGGGTTTTAGGCTAGGTATGGTATGTAGGGGTTGTTTTGATTTGGTTTTGATTGGTTGAATCAGTGGATAATGGAATTAGGTGAAGGAAATCTAGGTCAAGGAAAGCTAGGTTAGGGAAATAGATTTAGGGTTGGAGGGATCAATGGGGCAAGGTAGGTATAATGTCAATCACTTGAATATAATGGTTATGGAATGGTTTAGAAAATTTAAAGAGGTTTAGGGAAGCATAAGAGATGTATTTCTCTTAGACAGAAGATAATGAAACAAAATATGACCAGTTACCCAAAACAGAGCATGTGCAAGCATGTATTTTGAATTTCACACTTATAAAAGATGATAACATAGAAATGAAAGTGAAGATGAAAAATACATTCAAAAATATGTGACTGAAGAAGAAACAATGAAAGACATTCAATACCACAATTATCCCATAAATGTAGCTACAACTCCTCTTTATTATCTTATCCAAAATTGAGTACAAGTTCCCTTGATCAACTAGAAAAATGAAAGTGATTCCAACCTTTGACTCATGTGAAAAACTAAGCTAAATAGACATGAAAACCACCTCCACTCATCCACAGGGGTCGAATCCATGAGGTGAGGGAGACATTACACACAAATTTGAACTGATAGCTAGAGTATAGGATGATGAAAGTGACTCATTCCTATCTCAGGTGAACTGATTCATTACACCTCATATGCTTGATTTACCTAATGTATTCACGCTAGTAAATAGTAATAACATGATAATTACATTTATTTTCATCATTTACATAGGTAAATTGAAAATTTCCCAAGGTAAAATCAAAACAGGAGTGAAATTCAGAAAATTTCTAAAGACTACAAAAACACCATTTCCTTGTTAAACTCGTAGCATCCAAGAAGAAATTATGCTCTCTGTTCAAGGATGAATTTGAGTGCCTTCATGGTGTCCAAATCTTCTCCATGATGGCTCATTGGAAATACCTTCGAGTCTAATTTCCATAAATACCTCCATTTTCTAAAATGATGCCCATTTTCCCTGTAAAAACCCACTTCTCCAAAGACTAGTAAATGCGTAGCGACTAGGCAAATTTTGAGGCAGAAACATGATTTTTTTATGGTATTTTGACTTTTTTATGGACCAGTTCTCCTCCAAAAACTTTGAAACTTCACAGGGTTGATTTATTCATCATTACAAATTTGTTGGTGGTGGCCATTTGTCCATTAGATTCTCTAAACAAGAGCGTTGCATCCAAGGCGCTACACGTTTAGAAACTTTTCTGTGTATAAAATAATCTCAAAAACATAGAAAGGTACAAAATGTTGAGTTTGGAAAAATTTTGTCAAAATTTTTGGGGCACTTGTTGATCAAGTGTTTGAGGCTTGGAGTGTCACCTCAGCAAGTATGTCTAATTTCTCTTTCTCTTCTTGCTTGGTCAAATATTCAATTTTAGCATTGACTCTTTTGAGCTTGGCCAATGCAATTCTCTCTTTCCAGGCATGAAGTTTTACCTTTGTCCTCAACAAGTCATTATCCTTGTTTTCCTTCTCTAGAAACTTCTCCAAATGTATATTGGTTGTATCAGGCCATGGTTCCCTATTCGTGCTGATTTCTAGGGCAAGCTGTTCATTTAGTGTAAGCTGGTCTTCTAGGTCAGCTTCCCTTTGTCTCTCTTGGGCTAGAGATCTTTTCATCCCTCTAGTCCTAGGTCTCTGTCTTAGAGGTTGATCCTCATCATCATCAAGTTCACCAAAATTTTCTAATGTTTCCTAAAGCAAGGCTTTATACTTATCTGCCTCTTTATGTTCTTTGATGCATTTCACCTCATCAATGACCTGTTTGGTCTTCAACTGCTGGTTTTCATGCTCAAGCAAGTGAATCACATACTTATCTCTCTCAAGAATAGACTGGAGCTCACTAATCTTAGCCTCTTTACCTTTGATTGTTGCATTTGTGATTTTGTCTTCATCCTCCTCATCTAGGTCAATCAACTAAAATTATTTCTATGTTTCATGATTTTCTTCTCATCATGAATGGCTGGCTCTATCACCCTTTCCTTACCTTTATCTACCTATTGTATTGATGAAGAAGGCATGGCCCCTTTCACTCCAAGTGAAGCAAACACATGCCTATAGCCTCTCTGGTAAGCTTTTGGCAATGGCTCAAACTCAACCTCAATGTCTTCATCACTGATTGATGACTCAGAAACATGATGTGATGATGATGAAGGGTTATAAAAAGGTGAAGAACAAGGGTCAATTTGAGATGGAGGTGAATGAGGTGATGGGAGCTGATCTGGGAATGATGTATGAACAATAGTCTGATATGGAGGGATAGATGAGGAAGGATGAGATGATGAAGGTGCATTTTGGCCACGTTGAATAGGTGGGGTAGTGAAAATATCATTGGATATGAAGGTGTCCCATGGAATTTTTAACTGATCAAGTTGATGCATGACTATCATTTTGATAAGGGAGTGGTGAAAGAGACTTTTCATTTGATGATCATAGTCTCTCTTTTGGGCAATAAATTCCATCTTATCAATACTCTAGTAGAGATAATAGGGTATATGAAGCATTCTTACCCTAGTGAAGTGCATGAGGAGCCTAATATGATAGGAACAGAGTCTAGAAAACCTTCCCTCACACATGAAGTATTTCATGATGATTTTCATCATGGGGACATATATGTAAAGGATGTTGGAGAAAGGAAAAATCATCTTTTTGTCATTATTTTACCTTGGTTTAAGATATGCCTCATAATACTAATGATGGAGATTTCCTTGTTTAAACCATCTTTCCCCAACATTTGGGATCCCAGTAGCAGCTGTAATAATGTCAGTGGACATAGTGAAATTGATCCCGGTAAGGGTGACCTATTTTTCATGAAGGTTATAAATGAACAATCTTGTCAACATAGGTTGGTACTCGATTCTTTGCACTTTTTCACAAAACTCGAAACAGCCTACATGCGTAAAGCATGACATAGTGAGGGGAGATGTAATAAGCTCTCTAGTAGTTGTTGGTTCATGTCTGATGACTTTCCCTCCCTTCTTATATGGCTTTCTCTCCTGCCTCTCTTCCTCACTAGAAATTTTGTTCTCCTCTTCAGCCATGATTGGTGTCAAAAAACCTTAGGGATGATGGAATGAAATGAAGGAATATGAAGTGAAAGGAAGTGTTGGGAAATTGGAATATGAAGGGAGCCTAGGTAAGTGAAACCCTAGGACTTAGGTATATTAGGGATGAGATTTTTTAGGGAATGGGGATAGGGAAAAGGGAGATTTTTTTTAGGAATGTGAGGGAGAGTGTATGATATTTTAGGTATTAGATTTAGGGTGTAAATTAGATTTTAGTAAGTACTAGGGTTTCTTTACTTTAAAAATAGGTTTGAATTTACTTGAAGCACAACCATACATCAAATAGAGGGCGCCTTGGTTACTTACTGGTAAATTAATCTTTGAAGAACCATTTTGAAAATATTTGGCATCATTTGGTGGAGTGGCAGGCTAATAGAGGTTTTCTGGCACTTTTTGGGTAAACGCGCAGTGACCTGCTAAACGCGTAGCGACCTTGATAAACACGTAGTGACCTCTTTGAACGTGCACCACCGTTGAAATTTGCATTGAGAACCCTGACAAAATATGCAACGTATTTTCTGAACGCATAGTGTCTCTGATGAACACTCAATGTCTCTGCTAAACGTGCAACGTCTCTGTTGAATGCACAACATCTCTGCTGAACATGCCGCGACCAGGAGAACGTGCAACGACCAGCTTCAATTTGCACAATTACACTGAAATTTGAAATTTCTCCCTTGCTGAGGTTTTCTTGAAGATGCAAGACACAAATGGGCTTTGTCTTGAAGTGTTGAGGGCTTTTATACTCTAGTGGATTTGATTTATAATTTGAAAACCCACTTTCCTTATGTTCACTTTTCATTTTTCAAATTTTCACACTGATACCCTTTGACATCTGACTTTTTGTTTTGCAGGTTGATCAATTGATGGAGTTTGGCTTTTATTTCCTTCAGTTTGGCATGAATTCTTGAGTTGGAAGCTAGGGAATGCATTATTACATATAAAAAACATAAAATTACATTTAAAATAAAAATAAATTACATTTTTGATTTCATATCAAAATGGCATTTTGATATGAAAATCTTATAAAATAAAAATTACAACTTAAAAATATAATATTTACATTGTGATGATCTTCTATAGATGAAATAGAATATCATTAAGGCACTCTCTTCTGTTTGCTGACTTTATTGAGATGGAAAAATGCATTTTTGGACCTTGAAGAACAAAACCCTAATAACCTAATGAGACTTTTTAACCTGATTTCCATGGTTGATTTTTAACTGAGACAAGACATGGTGAAATGAGATTTTTATAGGTGTTCTTATGCTCAGGAAGACATGGAAGTGAGTCAGAAAAATATTTTTCTTTGAGGGAGAGTGAAGTTTTATTGAGGGAGGCTACCACCAGTGAAACAATTTTTAGCATGACCTAATGGAATGATATAAAAATTTTGGAATGAGACACCTAAATGAAAAATGAAGAAATGATATTGATCATTGATGGCAGAATGCATATTCTGACACTAACACTTCCCACGTGGATATCCCCACATGCATGAGTAATGGGGGATGACATGGATATCCCCACATGCATGAGTAATGTGGGATGACATGGTATCCACTCATGCTATGATGGTCAAACATGGTAGGTCAACTTTTGGGAGGCATAAAGTTTGCATACAAACTCCAATTGATGTGATTCTTACACGATTGGAAAGGGCTAAGTGTATAATAGTGTCACAAGGTTTAACACTTAAGAAGGAAATTTTTACCCCCTAAAAGTATAAGTTAAGGCCTTGAAATTTCCCCAAAAGAATTTAAACCTTATCCAAGTTGGGTACTACCAACAAAATTGCTCCTACAATCTAATTCCTCCAAACTTTTCCAACCTAAAAGGAGATATATGAAAAATTATATAATAATATAATTTGTATCATGCCTCCACATTTTGGGAGGATTTTGGTCCGCAAAATCTTTCTCTAAATGAAGTGAGGAAATTTTTCCTCTACCTTGCCCCTAACTTATTTCTTTTCCTGAAAGTTGTCCCTCCATCCCAATATGTCAAGGGTCATGCTACCCCTATCTTCTATTTTTTTACCTATTCTATAAAATGATATCCTCTGTCAAATTTTCCTAGGAATGTAGAGATAAATCATATATGGAAGGCAGGACCTACTATTCTTCCTTATCCAACATGGAAGGCTCATAGGGTTTTATATTTTCCACATTCACTATTGAATAATACACATATATGAGGGTAGACTGAGTCTATAGGCATTATCTCCCACCTTTTCTAGCATATCGAAGGGACTATATCGAAAATCCTTTATATTCTTAGGAATACCATATAGTATCCCATTGTTCAACTACAACCATACTCTGTCTCCCACTTTGAATGACTTATTTATTCTATGTTTATCATGTATGGCCTTGTATTTTTATTGTAACTTCTTAAACATCACTTTTACTTACAAATGGATTTTCTTGATATTCTCAACATTTTTTTTTCCCATAAATAATCCCCTATGAGATTTTACCTTACCCCTCCTTACTATCCATATACAACATCTAAACGTAAAGGTGTAAAATGTCCAAAACAAGTTTCAAATGATGAATTACTAGTAGAATTTTGTATTTCATTGTTATATGAGTGTTGTATATATACTAGATTTTCATCTCAAGAATTTGAATAGTTTTGACTATAACCCCTCAAAATCCACAAAAAAATCATATTAACTACTTATGTTTCCCATATATTGACAAATGTAATGTTGGAGAAATATTTAATTTCATATCCATCTTCTCCCATAATGTAGTCCAAAATGCACTGAGAGATTTGATGTCCCTATATGAAATGATGCTCCTTAGTATCCCAAAGTGCACCCATAATTATTCAAATGACAAGTATGTTTCCTTTTTCCCATTAATTTTCCTTTTATAGGGCATGATAACGCACATCTTGTTGAACCTATCAACTACCATGAATAGGTAGTCATGTACCTACTTGATTTTTGGTAAACCTCACATAGATTCAATGGAAATTCTTTCCCAAGGAAGAGTGGGTATAGGCAAGGGATGGTATAGATCATGTTTCCTATTACAAGGATTTTTGGTACAAAAAATCATACATACTATAATTATCCTTTCCACATCTTCTTAAATTTGAGGTTAGAACACTTACCTTTGTAAGTTTGTGATTGTCTTCACTAAACAAAAATTCCCTACAACATTGGAGGTGTGAGCCTCTCTAATTAGCTATAGTTATCCGCTTCTATGAACAAAAATATTGTCAAAATGTACAGTAATTACTAAAACACACCCTTGAAGCCCTCATCCTTTATATATGCCTCTCTATATACATCATAAGTGAAAGGATCCATGTGCATCATAGTTCCCAAAGCTATAATTTTTTTATTTGGGTGTCCTTGAAAGCATGCCGACCAACTTGTTTTTGCTACCCTCCTTATACTTTATGAATAAATGAAAATTTTGTAAGAACCTCATATACTTGCAGTGTCTAGTCTAATATACCTTAATTTATGGAGACAAGTACTGTAATGGGTGATTATTTGTGTGGATGATAGTGTCCTTTCCTATCAAATAGTGTTTCCACGTTTTGATAGTTTGTATCAGGGCACATATTTCCTTGGAATAGGTAGGATTTTTTAGGATTTCCCCATGAAATACTTTAGAATGGTAGTATATAGGCCTTCCTCCCTACATTAATACCAATCCCATGGCATAATCATTCACATTGGTCTCCACTTCAAAGGGGTGATACAAGTTTGGTAATGCAAGAAATGGTGTTTGATTAATTTTCTTATTCAACTCTTCAAATTCCTTTTGTTGACTCATCGCCCACTGTAAACTCTTGCCACACATTTTTATGGCATGCAGTGGTGAAAAAGATACTAAAAATGAATAAATTAATTTCCTCATACATTGTGCTCGTAACAACCCCTGGTTTATTTTCCATGTAAATAAAAATAATACCAAGGTCATGGGACATGTTTTCCAAGTTTAATAATGGGAAAAAATTATAGTGGGCATCACTTGTGGTTAAATAATGGCTATGTAAATTGGAAAAGGCATTGGCAAAGGAAAAGAGGAAATAATTAGCTTTTAATTATGAAAATAAAATAAAATATGAGAAAAGGAAGATTAAGAGACACAAATTTGCATGCAAGTGGAATTAGAGGAAAATGGAGGAAAACGAAGAAAATGGAGACATCAATAATAAAAAGGCATCAGAGAATTAGTTCACAACTTTTCATCATTATAGCTTTTGTTAGTTCAATTTTGGCTCTTTCCTTTCAATCTCTCATTCTCTAATACTCTTTCATACTTAGAGAATTCTTGGGGCATTCTTGGAGCACTCTAGCATTCACTTGGATTTGGAGAAGCAAGCACGGGAAAGTAAGTAAGCAAAAGGAGACAGTTGGATCAAAAAATACAATGGGCTTAATTTGCAGGTATTGCATGTTGATTTTTGGATGCATGTTATATGGATGTGGTTCATTAGCTATATGTTGTCATTGGCATGAAGATTAGCCTAGATTAACAGTGGTTTTAGCCTTGCCTTACCATTTCCTAGATAGCATGGTGTTGTGGCTTTCCCACTTTTTTTTTCTAATTGGTTCTCAGGTTCCCTATGGTTTTGGGTTGGAACAAATGCTCTAGAGCCTTGAAACATCTTGGGTTGAGCTACTAGTTCCTAGAGCCTGTAGGTTGGGACAAACTATTTAGAGCCTTGTGGATTTAGATACTAGTCCCTGGAGTCATGGGTTGTAACAAATGCTTTGGAGCCCTGATTTAGTTGTGGGTTGACTTACTAGTTCCTAGAGCCCTCGATAGCTTGGGTAGAGAATGATCTGGTTGACATTAGTGATTTTTGGATTGTAAAGGTGAGATCATTATGGTTGATGGTTGAGGTGGTTTGACCTCTAGAAGCCTTGGTTGGTTTTTTTTTGTTTAACCCTTATGAAAACACATTCATTCTTGGAATATGGCACAGGCTTGATTAGATTAACGAGATATTTGGTTCAACCCAATCTATGGTCGGGTGGTACATGGAAGTCCCTGATTTTCTTGGAATTTTCATATGTTGATAAGAGTTATTTTCCTATTGTGATCTATGAGCACTTGTACTCATTATCATGTTGTCATTATGGCTTATTTGTTATGATCTCTATTTTGGTTATATGCTATTCATATACCTAGTTATATAATGTGCTCTAGCTATGGCTCTTGTTCATGATTTGTTAATTTATTGGATGATTGATGAATGCATGGAATAACAAGTGTTGATGCAACTATTTAGAGAGGTCTTAGATCCTTCTTGGTGATTCTCAGATGAAATTTATAATTTTATGATCAGATATGCTTTCATGGCATGTAGCTTTCATGTTTACAATATTTTTGACGAAATGTTAGTTGTGTACTAGGCATTTCCTGGTCAAGATCTTGTTCAAGTTTGGATGTTTGGCATTATTTTTATCTCACTCATGATTCTAGGAAGTTTCAGGAAGTTATGGGCAATGGTCTGGAGGATTGCCTGTAAAAATGGCATATATTTCACGACCATGTACTCTGAACTGGGGATTTTAGGTCATAATCGCATGGAAGTATTCTTATGAGTGTAGTCATAGCCTTGTAACCGCATGAAAAGTGTTTTAAGGGTGTTTTTATAGAGTTATGTTAGTGAAAAAAATGTTCCAACTCATGGATTCATCACCTAGGGTGGTTTGTAGCCTCTTGAGTGGTATGTGGTCTATTAGGGATGTCAGTTTATAGCCCCCACTTCCATAACTGCAACTTGGAGGTCGGGTCATATCATAGTGGCACTCATCTCATTTTTATCTTGGAGATCCTGTAAAAGTGAGTAAATGTGGGAGGAGGAATTACAGATTGATATCAAAGATTCTAGGTTCAAACACTTAGACCAGATGGGCTAGATGTGATTGTTATGCATGCATGTTAGTTTTCGTTGTGTTTGTTGTTCATGTATTGTGATTGTTGTGGTTATCATGCATAGTAGGTTAGACATGCATCTTAGTGGTCATTATTGTATCTTGTATCATCATGATGATGTTTGTGTGTTATGAGGCTGAGACATTGACATGTTGATGTTATTATGTATATATATTGTGCTAATCTGGATTGATTGTGAAAACAATATAGCCTCCCTTTAATTTCACATAGGTATGATTTTGATTATGTATATGTTTTATTTATCTAACATGACATGTTTACAAGAGATAACAGATTAGAGATGATGATCATAATGGTGGATTATAGTTCACATGACTCTCCTTACAAATCAATTGAGCTGCAAGGGGGTGAGTATTCTCCTGATATATAAGATAAATTGAGAAGTGTGAAGGTAGAGATCATAAATTGAAAGGAAAAAAATAACAGGCTAATTGAGTCACAGGAAAGACTTCCCAGAGCTCAGGAAAAGAAATCATAGGTTAATTCGGTGATCCTATAGAGTCTTCCAGATTTGCAGAGACAGGGATAGTTAAGGATTAGTCATGGATAGGAGGAAAGGACTAATGGGGCATATGGTAGTAGGTCTTGATTAGGATACAGGTTGGACAGGGATGACACTGTCAGAGGTGGTATATATTTGGATACACTGGACAGGTGGGATAGCACTCATGGACTCTATTCTAGTTTTTGTTTTGAGATACATAATCATCATTACCATCAACATCCTTACAGGAAGAGTAATAAGCAGTACTTTCCAAAGGATTTAAATAAATACAAGCCTCCTAATTTTGATGGGGATGTGTAGAAGCCATAATATGAAAAGGCACGGCTACTTGGGATGAAGTATTTCTTCAAATTGCATGATTATTCATAGAATATGAAATTCAGGATAGAAATATTTAGTCTCAAGGGAAAAGCGGATATCTAGTGGGAATACTTTGAAGCATGTCAAAGGCATCAAGGTAGAGTAGTTGGGTTGGCATGAGTTTAAAAGACTCTTTAGGAATAATTACTTGTATGAGATATATTAATATGGAAAGGCTTTCCATGCCCTGAAATTGTCGTATTTAATTCATCCTTTTTCCCTTTGATTACTCATGAGTTTATCTAATTTGCTATCATTATTCGGCTATTATCTTCAATTAGGAGCATGAAAAGGTAATTATTTATTCTTTAGTATATTCCATTTGTTTCTGTAACATCCCTCATAAAAAATCCATGTAAAAAAATATAAGACCAAGGTCATGGGACATGTATTCCAAGTTGAATGGTGGTAAAAACATCCTAGTGGGTGTTCACTTGGTTTATTATGGCTAAGGAAATTGTCAAACGAAATGGCAAAGGCTTTGGAAAGGTGTGAGGCATTAATTGGCATTTTATTTATGAAAATATTGGAAATTAGGAGAAAGGGAAGGTGAAAGCTCATAGGTTGCATGTGAGGAGGAAATTGAAGGAAAATAATGGAAAATGAAGAAAATATAGGCCTCATTGACAAAAAGGCTTCTGAGGATCAGTGGGAAATATTTTTTCAGCTCATAATTTTGTTAGTTCACTTATGGATCTCCTTCTATTCTCTCTTTCATACTCTTGGACACTTAGAGTTTTCTTGGATCACTCTTGAAGAATTATGGAATTCATTGGATTTAGAGAAAGAATGAAAAGGAAAGCAGGAAAGCACAAGGGGATAGCAATATCAATAGCTACAGCTTGATTTATGTGCAGATATCGAGTTGGATGTATGGTTTCCATGATATTTTTGGCATGCATGGCACATGCATGTGGTTTCTTGGTTATGAGTTTTCATTGGCATGGAGGATTTTCTAGATTGACAGTGGTTTTTCCTAGCCTTGGCACTTCTTGGACCGGTTTCTTTCCTTTTATTTATGGTTGGTTCTCATGTTCCTTTAGTTGTGGGTTGAGTTATTAGTTCTTGGAGCTTTGGTTGGACAAAATCTTTGGAGCCCTTGGTGAGTTTAGTTACTACTCCTGGAGCCTTGGTTGGAAAAACACTTTGGAGCTTGGCAATAGTTGTGGGTTGAGCTACTAGTCCTAGAGCCTTGGTTGCAATAAACGCTTTGGAGGCCAAGACAACTTGGATAGATACTAATTTGGTGATGGTTAGTGATGCCTGACCGTGAGGTGGAATTACTAGTTGAGGGTTGAGGTGATTGGCCTTTCGAAGCTCTGGTTTGGTTGTGCTTGATGTGTTCCATGAGATCCCACATTCATGTTTGGAATATGGCACAGGGTTGACTAGATGAAAGGAAGATTTGGTTTAGCCTAGTCTATGGTGAGGGGTACGTGGAATTCCCTGACTTGGTTGGATTTTAATATGTTAATAAGATCTATTTTTCCCTTTGATATTTTCCTGAGTAAAGGTACTTGATGTTATGTGGCTTTAATGGTTATTTTTTCATTGATATATCTATGGTTATTTGTTGGTTATAAGCATGATTTATATCAGTTATGATGTATGGTTCTCATCATTTTTTGATTAGTATGTAAAAAAATAATGAATGAATGACCTAATAGATGATAATTCATCTAATGTGAAAAGGCATCAATCCTTCTTGAGATTCTCAGATAAGTATGAGACCCCTATGCTCAGATCTGTTGTTGAAACCTGTATATTTCATATTTGTGACATGTTTGATGAAATGCCCGTCATGGCTAGTAGTGGTCTAGTCAAGTCCTTGATCAAATTTTTGCATTAGTACCTTTGTTTCAGTGTTATGTATCATTTCTAGAATTCTCATGGAGTTTTGGGTAGTGGCTTGAGTCCTGGCCCTAAAAAATTGGCACAAAATATGGGGTCAATGGCACATGACTACCTGAAAAATTAGATAATCGTTGGGATGGCCTTGTTGTGGGAGTGACTACAAGGTTCTAGTCGTATTTTTTCCTTGTCATGGGAGTGACTAGGGTGTTTTTTCAGTAAAATACAAGTTGCTTCAGGAGTTAAGCACCTGGAAAGGTTGTTTGGATGGTTCTATAGGATTTTTGAATGGTCAATTTGGTTTCATTTCGTCGGTTCCACTTCCTTAAGGTGACATAGGGGGTTAAATCACATCATAGTGGCCTCTCGTCACATGTTTATGCTGGTGGACCGGTTAGATTGGGTAAATTTGGGAGGAGGGTGCTATAGAGTGATATCAGAGTGATTTTCATTCTCCTTGGGTGGTGTCTAGTTTCTGGTCTCTTTGTGTGATATCTGATTGATATGTATATGGATTGTATTTTTTATGCTATGAAAAGTATACAAACAGATATAATTTTGTGTGCAAATGGTTCTCCTTAAATTATAGGTTAAACAAATATGTTTGGCTTTGTTATTCAAGTTTCTGTGTGAGGATTGATTAAGTAATTTTACTATTTAAAATTGTACAACAGCAATAAATAGTAAATAAAACTCAAAAACACATTACTCAACTATTTTTTGAGCAGTTCACCCCTCCTGGGCTACGTCTGTTGGTCCATGCCTCCCAAATGGAATGTCCCTCTTGTATTAATTTGCTCAAAATGAATGTGCAAGAGAAAATAAGACTTAATAGGAAAATCTGACTGTAAATTCAGCTTCATAAGATATGAAATAGCTAAAAATTTCTTTTCATTTACACTAAACAGTGAAATATTACCCAATACAGTGCCTTCTCCATGATGGCCCTAATGGCTCCTTGAACTCCCCTTCAGATTTTAGAGCTCTAGAAGTTCTCAAAATGTTTTGAAGCCTCTTCCATTAGGTTCAAAAGGTATTAATTAGCCATAAATGGTTTTTTTTTTCACACTAAACAGTGAAAAATAACCCAAAATAGTGCCTTGTCCATGATGGCCTTGATGGCTCCTTCATCTTCCTTGAAGCAAAAAGTACTGAAGATCACCTTTGTTTGACCTAAAACCTATTCCAAACTGTTTATAAGGTCAAAGAGACCAAAAATTGACTAAAATTTCATCCAATTTGGTTCAATAATGAGAGAGTTATGGCCTCCCAAAGAAAACTTCCCAATGTCCCCCAAACACCCCACTAAATGTGGAGTAACTACAGATGATCCAACTAAATTGGCCAAAATTTTGAATTTATCGGACTCCGCCAAAATTTGGCAGTAACTGTTCAACCTGGCATTTAATTTTTAATCATGGGGTGGTCACATTAAAGACCACCGTAACCGTCAGGCTAACAGTTTCTTAAACCGGCGTCGTAAACTCCACCAAGTGGAACCTTGAGTGGTGGCATTGTCTCGCGCACCTTACCATAGCATTTAATTTGAAATGAAGGCTGGCCACCTGTTATGGATTTCAAACCATTTAAAATTTTTAGATTTAAACCATAACTGCTATGGAGTGGAGAGACCCTAGTCACGAGCACTAGGTTTTATGGCGTCGGGGCTAGCCCCTTTAATTTTTCCCGCCGGTTATAGTTTAGACCACAAATACCCATTGCAACCGTAATTTGATAAGAACTACTCCTTAGGTGCTCCATTCGGGCCTTTACATTGGCAAGCAACGGACCCGGTTTCGAATCCTGTTGCCACACAAAATTTTAATATACCATTTCTTCGGCCTGGTGCCATGTGGCCGCCTCTGGGCTTGCCACATGGCACTTGTTCATTGGCCAAAATCGAAATAAGTCAAACCATTGACCAATCCTCCAATGCCACTTGTCGACCATTGATATGCCCAAATGGAATATTTTGGAGAATATTCAAACGAATATTCTCGAAATATTATTTGGAATATTATTTTTTAATTTTTTCCAAAGTTAAAAAGTCAAACTTGGTTAACTGAATTTTGGAGTTTACACAAGACTTCAAACCTCAATAACTTTTGCACACGACCTTGGTTTTGAGAATCGTTCACAGCACCAAAATCACAGCGACGAGACCTTTCCATTCATTTAGATTGCAACCAATTTTGAACACTTTCATTTTTGAGAAATTTCCATAACTTAGACATGAGCTCCTAATCACACCTCCCAAATGAGAAGCTTTTGGACCCCAAAAGCTCTCTCGACTACTAAAACTGAACTGTACAGTAAATGAGAGTACTGCACCCTCTTCTCTTCAGCCTCCAAACACTTGCCTTGCATGGCTAGTGACTTTGAACCACAACTAGAAATAAATTCACACTTCCCTTCCTCGATGCGCTTGTCCTCTTGTCAAGAGCTGTCTTTCTTGCACTCACTCAGAAAATTTCTGGCGAGAAATGTGCAGAAGTAAACTGAAAATCACTACCTTGATCAATGATTCATGGTGGCTCAAAAAAATGATAGATTACAGCACAAAATACATGCATAAAATCGAAGTTGCATATGTATAAAATGAGTACGTCTTACTGTACTAAGAAGTCTATCCACTTCTTACGAAGCCACTTCCATGGAAAATTTTGTTGCTGAAACTCTTCCTCATGCGAAACTTCCATTTTCACATCAATAATGGAATCCTTAGTTCCACTTGCGCCAATCTTTCTATCCTCTTGCTCCATGTGCTTTGGACGACTAGTTGGATGCAAAGTCCAACAATGGGAGACAACATGTCCCGTCTTTTGTCCATATGTGCAAATCTTATGCACCTTCTTTGAAAGTTGTGTTTGTCTCATCTTCTTCCTGTATGATTTCTTCCTCATCCAGCATCTCGAAACATCATGGTTAAATCGACCACAATATGTACAACAAATCTTTCTTCCATTTATGCATGTAAAATTATCATGCTTTGCAGAAACACAATCAAATTGATCATGAGAAGATTTATACCTCTTGTGCTGCTTTGAATGTTCATCCTTTTTGTCTTCTTGAGAAGATGAACTAGTATAGGCTACAAATTTCATTTGCAGACTAACATCATCGTTCTTGTCTTGAAAATTGTCTGAACTTGCATGCTTGCCATAAGCTGCATTTCTACCATCTTCTTGCTGCAAAAAAGGCTTAAAGCAATGGCAATCATATTTGAAACAAATTTGACATATTTTCATCTTAGAACTTGGAACAAAGGTTCTCTTTAAAGTAGCCTCACATTATTTCATGGTTTTGGAGTCTTCTCCATTAAATTGCACATAACCAAGACCAAGATTCTTGGGTCGTTCCTCAACCGAAACAGGTTCAACCATGCCTTGTGCATGTTTTCCTAACCCTTTGCCTTCGTAGCCCATTTTAATCATTAATTTGGACCCTATACCTCTCGTATGTTTTTCTAAAGAACCAACACATCTTTCTAAAGAGGAAACTGAAGACAAATTAGAATGGATTACCTCTTCCTCATGCATTCTCTTTGTCAAAGCCTCTTGGGCTTGATGGAGTTGCCTCTCCATATCATGCAATATTTGAAGAATTTCTTCCTTCTCTTCCTTCAAGGAAAACAACTGTTCACGAAGTTCAGTGCTTTCTCTTCTATCCTCAAACAGAATCTGCACCATGTCCTTCACTATAATAAAGTCATGCTTCATATCATCATCGAAGAATATTGTGAAGGAGGAAACTTCACTTGTAGAAGTTGTCATTATGATGTCAATGAACAAAAGGAACTTTCAAAAAAAATTCTCAAAGCTTTCTAAAAAAATGACAAAGCTTTTTTTAAACCAAATGGCTATAAAGACAAATTCTTATTCAAGCAGCCAAACAACAAACAAACTCCAAGAGCTTCTTAACAAACAATCATTAAGAGGGTTTGTTTTCCAAGGGTGACCTTAAGTTACTTTGGGGTAAGGAATAAGCCTTTGGCCCTTTCTTCCATTTTTTCCTCTCCAAGACTTAGCTATCCATAGCTATTCCTTCACCCTCTAGCAAACTCAGCCTAGTAATCCACAAAAACCTACAACAAATGCTGCCCCAAAATGACTCTGCACTGCTTGCAAGGGTTATAATGCAAACTTTTAAACAAATCCTTTTGCACAAGAACAATACAGAGAGAAACAGTAGCTCTCCTAATTCTCAAAAACACCAGCTCTGATACCAACCTGATCTGTAAATGGATTGTATTTTTTATTCTATGCAAAGTATCCAAACAGATATAATTTTGTGTGCAAATGGTTCTCCTTAAATTGCAGGTTAAACAAATCTTTTTGGCTTTGTTATTCAAGTTTCTGTGTGAGGATTGATTAAGTAATTTTACTGTTTAACATTGTACAACAGAAATAAATAGTAAATAAAACTCACAAACACATTACTCAGCTATTTTTTGAGCAGTTCACCCCTCCTGGGCTACGTCTGCTGGTCCATGCCTCCCAAATGGCATGTCCCTCTTGTATTAATTTGCTCAAAATGAAAGTATAAGAGAAAATAAGCCTTAATAGTCAAATATTACTGTAAATTCATCCTCATAAGATATGAAATAGCTAAGAATTCCTTTTCATTTACACTAAACAGTGAAATATTACCCAATACAGTGCCTTCTACATGATGGCCCTAATGGCTCCTTGAACTCCCCTTCCGCTTTTCGAGCTCTAGAAGTTCTCAAAATGTTCTAAAACCTCTTCCTTTAGGTTCATAAGGTATGAATTATTTATAAATGGTTTTTTTTCACACTATACAGTGAAATATAACCCAAAACGGTGCCTTGTCCATGATGGCCCTGATGGCTCCTTCATCTTCCTTGAAGCAAAAAGTGCTTAAGACCACCTTTTTTCGACCTGAAACCTATTGCAAACTGTTCATAAGGTCAAAGAGACCCAAAATTGACTAAAATTTCATCCCATTTGGTTCAATAATGAGATAGTTATGGCCTCCCAAAGAAAACTGCCCAATGTCCCCCAAAAACCCCACTAAATGTGGAGTAACTGCAGATAATCTGACTAAACTGGCCAAAATTCTGAATTTATCGGACTCCGCCCAAATTTGGTGGTAACTATTCAACCTGTAATTTAATTTTAAAGCATGGGGTGGTCACATTAAAGACCACCGTAACCGTTGGGCTAAGGGTTTCTTAAACCGGCGTCGTAAACTCCACCAAGCGTAACCTTGAGTGGTGGCATTGTTCCGCGCTCCTTACCGTAGAATTTAATTTGAAACGAACGCTAGCCACTTGTTATGGTTTTCAAACCATTTACAACCATCAAAGTTAAGACCATAACCGCTGCGGAGTGGAGAGACCGTAGTCACGAGCACTGGGTTTTATGGCATCGGGGCTAGCCCCTTCAATTTTTCCTGTCGGTTATAGTTTAAACCACAAATACCCATTGCAATCATAAGTTAATAAGAACTACTCCTTGGGCAGTCTGTTTGGGCCTTTTCATTGGCAAGCAGTGGACCGGGTTTCGAATCCTGTTGCCACACAAAATTTTAATAGACCATTTCTCCAGCCTAAGGCCATGTGGCGACCTCCGGGCTTGCCACGTGACACTCGTTGATTGGCCAAAATCCAAATAAGTCAAACCATTGACCAATCCTCCAATGCCACTTAGCGACCATTGATGTGCCCAAATGGAATATTCTAGGGAATATTCCAAGGAATATTCTAGGGAATATTCCAAGGAATATTCTTTTTAAAAATTTTCCAAAGTTAAAAAGTCAAACTTGGTCAAATGAATTTTGGAGTTTACTGGAGAATTCAAACCTCAATAACTTTTGCATATGACCATGGTTTTTAGAAACATTCACGGTGCCAAAATCGTAGAAGTGATACCTTTCTGGTTGTTTAGATTGCAACCACTTTTGAACACTTTCATTTTTGAACAATTTCCATAACTTGGACATGAGCTCCTAATCACTGATACCACAGAGTGGTATCAAAGCATGGTTGTGCTCTCTTTGGGTGATATCTGATACCACAGAGTGGTATCAGAGTATGGTTCAACACTTAGATTGGATGGGCGGAATCTGTTTTTCATGCATGTGTGAAGGATGTATATGTGCTAGTTATGTATGCATGGTGGTAGTCATTGTTACAGGTTGTGTTTCCATGTAGAATTTGGTGATGTTGTTGTTGGGATGGGTTTTTCATGAATGCATTTCGAGTTTATATGTATTTTTTATGCATGTCTGTGTCTATATGTTATTATGCATGCATTTTCATGGTTATAGTTATGCATTTATAGTAGGTAAAACATGCATTTTGAGGTCATTGTATGTAGTTTGTTTCATCATGAGGTTATTGGGTGTTATGATGCTAATGTGTTTTTTTAGATAGATCATTATATGTAGATCATCAAAGCGAGGTTGTAGCACTAGAATTTGGGGTAAGAGCAGATCATCATATAGGTTTGTATGTTGGCATGTAGGTATGTGGTTAATGTTTGTTACAAGAATTAGGGTTACTTATATGATTTTCATTTTATTGTTATTGTGGTCACATGTTTGATAAATTATAGTTGACCAGTGTCATCATATGCACATGTGTCGAATAGTCATGAATGGTAGTAACTTGTTATATGCATTCTTGTTGTTGTTTTATGTTATTTAACTTGATGATTATGCTATAATTATGTTATATGTTAAATTTTTTATTTTTATATGATATTTAACTTGATGATTATGTTATATGTTGTTGGTGACTGTGTTATATGTTAACTTGTTATTGTTATATGCTAGTTAACTTGATGATTAGGGTTATTACATTAAGATATTGATGTTATATGTATCGTGTTGATTTGGATTTCTATGTGTAGATGGTTGTGGTTGTGACATTGAGGTATGAGATGATATACTTGTGATGTTTTGTCATATTAATATGGACTGACTTGTGCAGATCTGATAGCCTCCCCTGATATACATGGAGGTATGAGATTGATTATGTCATCAATTTGGTTTATCTAGCAGGGTATGTTTACAAGTTGTTTGAATGTTTGATTAATTTCATGATATGAGTATGTGTTTATAATATTGCATGAAGGAATGATTTTGTTTTAAGATGGTTGTACTAACACATTATGTGTTGAGACATTTAATATGTACTTGAGTGCAAGTGAGTGCTAGTTGTAGTGTTACGATTTATGACTATGAGTTGACTGTTGATTATGACATGGTTGATAGTCTTGGTAAAGGTTAATTTCATTTACTAGATATGATGTCTTAATCTTTGGAACATGTGCCTAAAATGTATGACTAGTTGCAGGGCAACATGTTTGGCATTAGTGTGACAAGGTAACCATTGACTTGTTTAGATAACTAACAACTATTTTATGTGATAGCACATAAAAATACTTAATTGTAGCAAGGAAAAAGGTAAAAGAAATGAATTGGGTAAGAATTCCTTTGGAAATGTTTGGAAACTGCAGTTCGAAACGAATGAGTTCTCTACATGGAAACGGGAAGTATTTGTATACTTCGTAACCTTGGTTTTTTCTGACACTGTGTGGATATGTACTATATTCATGAATATGTATTTGATAGGTATAACAGTTTATTTCTAGCTATGGTCGGGTTCATCAAGGAATTGGATTCCCTTGAGAGACGGCATGGATGTGTTCAGTTACAAGGAAATATGCTTAGCACATCAAGGTAAGGTAATTGGTATATTGTCATATTTATTTATACAGATATAGATGTGTGCTTATGGAATTATGGTGTAGGGATTGCATGGAAAAAGAGACTGCTATGAAATCTTGAAGAAGGCTTAGGCTGAGCTTTCCCTTGGAATCATTGGGAACCCATGGGGATTGAGTCATGGCACTTGTTTCTAGTCTTGTGATTTTGGTCTTTTATGATTTTTTGCGCTTGATTTATGGTCTTGATTGTGTCTAGTACATGGCCATGCCAATTTGTTTGTGGTTTCGTATTGTTATTGGTTTTCATGGTTTTATTATTGTTTATTTCTTGTTCTCACATTTTATGTTTTGAGGGTATTGGTAATTGGTTTGGAAAAGAGGAAATTTAATGAAGCTCAGGAAGGGTTGAATGGAACCTGATAATTAATGTAAGAATAAGATGAAGCTCGATGCATGTATAAGGGCAACGAAAGGTAAGAGTATGACAGCTAGTGGAGTTGGTTGGGTCCATTGAGGTAAATGGATGATGACAGAGCAATCACAAGAGAGGTAACATGAAAGCTAAAGTGAATGGATTTGAGGTGTCAGATGCCTTGGCTATGTTGAAAAATTGTTGTTCTCAATGTTGTACATGTTATGCACGAATAAAGGAATTTCTCTTAACCTAGACCTTATGATATCTAGAAATTTTTTTGTGACTATGGTTATGTTGATGCCTATATATGTATGCATTTATGTACGTATGTCATTTTCTAACACGGTCATCAAGGATCGTGATTTTTTTATGTTGATGCTTATATGTAAATATGTATGTATGTATTTCGTTGTCTGAAAGGGTCATCAGGAATCATAGGTTTGTGGAGGAATGATTTCTTATGTAGGTAAATGATATGAAGAGGTTCTTGGTTTTATGAGGTGTTATACGGAATCTATGACTGCAGATAGAATTATATTCCCTAGACTGGGTGGGCTAGCCTCGAACAACAGAAAGGAAAAGAAGCTAATGTTTGCCTTAAAGTAAATATATAATGGGATGAAGCGTACATGTAATTCATCGTATGCTTCACTCCTCTTTTGGCTTAACTGCTCCAATCCTAGCTTCGGTCGTTAGAATTAGAACCTGCACAATCAAACAACACAAGCCAATGACCTATGACATCTATGTAGCATAATCTAATCACTTCATTCAATGGATCAACATGGCATCAAATACATGAAATTATAACATTATATATAGGAAAACAAATAACTCTTTGCATTAATATAAATGGAGTGAGTTACAACCAAATATAGGAGTTGATGTTGTAGAAGATCTCCTCCAAGTTTAATTTTCCTTCTTTGCCACAAAGTGTACCTCTTTGTCACCCTAATGCATGGAATAATGACTCTTCACTGCAGTAGCATGAGGGTAGAATCTATCTCCAAAACCTAACCCCTAGCTTGTGGATGGCCACACATATATAAAAGAGGATGGTAATTTGGGATTTCTTACCCATTTACCAATCTAGGCTTGAGATCCACTCTTTATGGGAGGATGATATTAAGGGATAAGGGATGGAAACTCCAAGGTAGGATAGGATAGGATTCAAGAGTTTTATCTGAGGTGAATAGTTGTAACAACTCTTGGAATCTTCTGGAAGAGGAAGCTTCGGAAATATTTTTATTTTTTTCTGAATTTCTGGAATCAATGCACCCCCAATATAGGGTGACCTGTAGGTGATCAAAACATGTGCAGAAAGAGTAGCTTGCTAGTAAACGCATGTCCCTAAAGGTCCGGTGTGCGTTGGGCCTTAAAATGACTAAAATAAATCATTTTTAGGTATAAACTCAGGGATTATATAAATTCATGCTTAGGTATTTGTGCAAGGATGATGACAAGGGGTAAAACGATGTTAATTGATCTAGTTTGTAGGCCTATTGACCATATGTGACAAAATGGCCTATAACATATTCCCTCCTAAATCATAGTGTCATAAATGGAAATTGATGACTGAAGTGCTTTACTTTGTGACAAGCAGGATCAAGAACAATGGGCGAGATCATCTTCTGTTACAATACATTTACATCATGACATGTTTGTTGAGGAAGGCATACCCATACTTGACGCATAAGCTAACATTGCATGTACAATGATAAAAAATACACGTCCACTAATGAAAAATGGTGGACCCATGACTAGATGATTTTCTGTATGCTCATAACCATTGTACAATGTGATCTTGTATTAATCCTGAAATCACAGTCTAGATGGATGAAACTAGATCTAGGGTCTTCTATCTCATTCACATGATCGTCCAATGTATGAGTCTAACCATGTGAATGAATGATTTGGAGTCAAACATGGTAGACACAATATGATTACCGACCAATGATGTAAGTCGTTAACAGACATGATAGAAACCACCAATGATGTTAATCATCCTCAAGGTACTATAGTACAATTTGTATGGTGTGAATGAATAAGTTGAATTCGAACACCACATAGAATATTTTGGTCGAAGACCAATGATGTAAACTTGTTGCTGAGAGCGAGGAAACTTGCCATTAATGCATGCAAACACCAAGGTACTGAAGGGATGTTTCTAATTCAACTTCCTGGATAATGAGCTGACGTCGACAGGAAGCGACCCGTCGCAAGAGGGCCTTGATGTATCCCCCATCAATGACACGAAACGGGTATCATGATTTGAGATAGAATGATGTTAATACAGAACTAGGTAAGGAACGAAAGACATGGAATGAAGGATTAAGAGTATTGCAGTAGATATTGACTAAATGACTTCTCTTAAACACCGCAGCAACACTGAATGGATTTGGTAGCATTGACCCAAAACTAAAAATGAAGGCTTTGAAAATGGTATGATGAACCAAAAGACAAGAAGATTTCCCAACCCAATAGACATGGAGATGAAGTGGAAGAGTGGTGTGTTCAAGATCGACTCAATTCCATTGACAAGTGGAGTACCCTATTTTCCCAATTTCCCCAACCATATTGGTCAATACCTCTTTATTTTTTAATAATATTGAGGATGATAGCATATGCTTGATATGTAATTTCATCCTTTCGATGAATCCCTCTGATTATGTTTAATGAACCCTGAGCAGGAGTGGTTTGATCTCATCATGATGGAAAAGTCCATCATTGTTTGATGTTTTAACGAGTCCAACAAAGGTAAAACTCGACATATTTTACATGTTTAGAGTGTTTGAAAAAGAGGAAAAAAAAACTCCAGATGTTCCTTTTCGTAGATAGTCCACTAAGTCTGAAAAGGAAAAATTAATACCGAAGAGAACCTCTTAGCCATGTTCAACTAAGCTATTCCTTTTTTGTAATTATTCTATTTTAGTCCAAAAAAGGGTTAAACTTATTCTAAGTAGAGGCCTTTTCATTTACTGTAACGAGTTCGAAAATACAAGTTCTCGGAAATATTTTCATATTTTGGGAATCTAAAAAGAGCTGAAAAGGGACACCTCCTGGAGGAATGTGTGGTATAAAGGATAGAAACTAGTTCTGATCATGGTGGAACTGCTCAAAACACATAGAGGTCAATAGGTAGGTTAATAATACCACTCATCACAGTGTTTCCTCAGGAAAGGGTAAAAGAACCAACTGAAAGCGTATGATTGGAAAAACAAATGGTGACAATGGAATGAGAAAACCAAGCCTCATCTGGTAGAAGCAGGCTGATAAAAATGGAAATCATGAAGGATAGGATGAAAATGGTTTCATTTTTACACAAGCTTGAAACATGGGAAACTATGCTTGATAATACTTGAAGATGGTTTCATTTTCACAAGCTTGAAACATAGGAAAAAACTATGCTTGGAATTGGTTTAATTTTTAGACAAGTTTGAAACGAGAAAAAGAATTGGGCTCTAGATGGTTTCATGTTTATGCAATATTGAAACGTATAGGAAACTATGCTCATATGAACCTATTTCATTTTTTAACAAGGTTGACACAGTAAAATAATTATCCTCATAAGAGCTTGTTTCATTTTTTGATGAGCTTGACACTAGAAAAGGATTTTTTCTCGGGAATTTTGAGGCTTCATCCATATAAGGAAAAATGTGAATAGGATGATTCCCTTCACATAACCTACAGGGAAATTTAACTTTACCCTTTCTCCTGTGGACCTTACTATCACTATTCGATGTTTTTTCACTAATATTATCTCCAAAGGTTAATGAAAAAGGTTGATGTGAGCTTGTGGAACACACTTCCAATATCTTTGGAATATCAGGATAATCTCTAAGAAGGTGATCACCCTTACATAACTTACAAGAAAATTTAACTTTATGGGGCTGATCGGAATATTTTTACATATTATCTGCATGGGTAGCAATGGTTTTTTGGTTTCCCCCCTATTTATTTTTCTTCTTCTTTGTCGTCCTTTTCTTCTTCTTCTTATCCACCCGGTTACTAGAATCAAGACTTTCACCAGGTGAGGAGGAAGAAAGGGATGAAGAAACAATAGGTGAAGAAGTAAAAGGGTAAAATTTAGGATCAACATGAGGTTGAGACTGTTTAGTTGAAGGAGAACTTGGTTGAGGATCATTTTGGATATTTGGAACCATGGGGATCGAAAAAAATAAACTGGCAAACAAATGGTAAATCTGAGAAGGGACAACATTTCCGTATAAGGAGCATCAATATTCCCAAAAGGTGTAAAAGGACTAGGATTCCTATCAGAGGGGTTTCCTTGATTGGTAGACATTGGAAATGTCACCATTAGTCTCAACCTAATATCTACTAAGGAGATAATCTATGGTGAGTATGTTGTTTCACGGTCAATTAATTGATTTTAGAAAATAAAAGACATAATAAAACAAAGGGGTGACTAGGAAAAAAAGGATTACTAAGTAACTGTGAACTGTAATATACCACCTTGGAGAACCAAGGATTTATGTATGAGAAGGAAATCTCCCAAAATTTTGTGTTCAGTGTATCACAGTGTACAAGACGACCGGCTCGGTTACCTTAGGTGAGGATAGCAACCTATAGGGGACTTCCAAAATATAATCAACGTTACATGGAAGTGCATTCCTTAGTAGTGTTTTCTAAAGTGTAATTTTTTTATGAGAGTGTTGCCATACACTTATCATGTGTGGAGCACCATCTGATATACCCAAACATACATGGAGAATGATTTGATACACATACATACCTTGAATGGGATATCATCCTCGAAATGCAACGCTTATAGTTCCTATGTTTAAGGATGCCAGAACACGTCTCTAGCCTATACCTCTAGATGTTTGCGTTAATGTTACAAATGCTCCTTAGGTTGATTCAATAAATTTAATGTTTATATTTGGTTAAGTTTTATATTTATGGATCACCACGAGTTTCACCTGAATTCCATAAAATGAAAACTAGCATGAACAAATAAAATCTTTATATTTCAATGAAAACCTATCTAAGGGAGGGAAGAGACAAAGAGAATAAAAAACACAAAATACAACAAACAATATGCAAAGTGCAATTCCCATTTTTTTCAACTATTCCAATGTGGATGTACACACAAAACCCTATATTTCAATGAAAATATTTTTCTTTTCAATTCCTCTTAATTTTCAAGTATGAAGAAAACTAAGTTTCAATTTCTAATCACTGATTCAAACAAAAAATTTAAACGATGACTAAAACACCATCTCATTCAAGCACTCAATGATTAAACAAAAATCAGTTTTCCAATGACCAAATGATAAGAACAAATAAATATCTAAATAAATCCTTATCAAGGGCACTCAAAAACAAAAGAAAACTAAATGGAGGCTTCAGAGTGACCACAAGACACTCAAAGACTCAAGGAAGAATAGTTGGAACAAAGTTGATCAAAGAGAAAATAAAAGCAAAAGAAAATTCATGCATGAACAAGGGCCAATGTAGGTGCAGAAGAGGCACCAATGTTATGCAACACAGGCACAGAGAACGATCTGCATGGATGCAATGCCCTGTCCCTATACTAAAGGGAGTGTTGGTGAAGAAATAGAAAGTTCCAGCACAAAAATTACAATTGAAACTCAATGAAACGTCTTCCTAGGTCTGTTCTTGACAGAATATGACAGTAAAGGTCTGAAGAATAGGTAATACAAACACTAAGGACAAAGAAACCACCAAGGGAATACATCGATCCCAACGGAGTTGCCAATTTTTTATATGGAATATATGACTATGGACAAAAGTATCTTCCCTAAATTGGGTGGCCTAGCCTAGAACAACAGAAAGGAAAAGAAGCTAATGTTTCCCTTAAATTAAATAGATAATGGGATGAAGTCTACTTGACATTCACCATATGCTTCACTCATCTCTTGGCTTGAATGCTCCAATCCTAGCTCTGATCGTTATAATTAGAACTGGCACAATCAAACAACGCAAGCCAACGATCTATGAAATCTATGTAACATCATCTAATCACTTCATTCAATGGATCAACATGGCATCGACATACATGAAATCATAAAATCATAAATAGGAAAAAAAAGAACTCTTTTCATTAATATAAATGGAGTGAGTTACAACCAAATATAGGAGTTGATCTTGTAGAAGAGCTCCTCCAAGTTGAACTGTCCTTATTTGCCAAAAATTGTACCTCTATGCCACCCTAATGCATGGAATAATGACTCTTCATAGTAGTAGCATGAGGGTAGAATCTATCTCCAAAACCCAACCCCTAGCTTGTGGATGGCCACAAATATATAGAAGAGGATGGTAAGTTGGGATTTATTATCCACTTACCAATCTAGGCTTGAGATCCACTCTTGATGGGAGGATGAGCTCAAGGGATAAGGGATGAAAAATCCAAGGTAGGATAGCATAGGATTCAAGAGTTTTATCTAAGGTGAATAGTTGTAACAACTCTTGGAAGCTTCTGGAAGAAGAAGCTTCGGAAATATTTTTATTTTTTTCTGAATTTCTAGAATCAATGCACCCCCAACATAGGGAAACTTGTAGGTGATCAACACAAGTGCAGTAGTAAAAACCTACTAGTCAACGCAGGTCCCTAAAGGGCTAGGGTGTGTTGGGATTTAAAATGACAGAAATGAAGTAGTTTCAAGTAAAAAATCAGGGATTAGATAGAGTCATGCTTAGGTCTTTGTGCAAGGTTAATGAAAAGGGTTAAAAGGATGTTGATTGATCCAGTTTGTAAGCCTATTGACCAGATGTAACAAAATGGCCTATAACATAAGGAATCAAGTGGGGGGAGTGGCCCTAAAAAAATTATGAGGTCAATATCATATGGATATGATTTGATATTATGTGTTTATATTATGCCTATGTTTTGGACATGTAATGCTGAGAGATACATCGGCATAATGAAAAAAATGTGATCCGCGGCATGCTAGGATAAGCATGGATGGAAGAGAGACACTGGAAGCAAGATTACTTGGTAGAGATAGTGTGGTTTTGGATGTGAAGTGCTACTATTGTGTATATGTTGTGCATATTTTACATTCATTGATTGTACCTATGGTGTTGTGTTCTTGTTGTTTATATGGTGTTGTGTGCATATTTCATATGCAATGTTGGGTATAGATGGTGTTATATACATGTTGGATATGCAGTGTTGTGTACATATCGTACTATACATATGTTGGATATGCATTGTGGTGTGCATATGGTGTTCTGCGCATGTTGGATATGCGGTGTTGTGTACATATGGTTCTATGTACATGTTTTATGTGCAATGCTATGTACATATGGTGTTTTGTGCATGTTGTACATGTGGAGCTATGTACATATGGTATTGTGTGCATGATTATACATGTGGTGATGTGTACATGTTGTACATGGGGGGTTGTGTGCAAGTGGTGTTGTGTACATGTCATGCATGTGGTGTTGTGTACATGACATGCATATGGTGTTGTGTGCATGTGGTGTTGTGTACACATTGTGCAGGTGGTATTGTGTACATGTAGTGTTGTGTACATGTTGTGCAGGTGGTGTTGTGTACATGTGGCATTGTGTACACTTTGTGCATCTGGTACTGTGTACATGTGGTACTATTATACATGTGGTATTGTGTTCATGTAATACATGTTGTGTTGTTCACATATGGTATTGTGTGAATGTTGTACATGTCATTTTGTGTATGTGTGGTATTGTGTATGTGCATTTCGTAGTCGTGGTATCGTGACATGTGTGTGTGTTATGTTGTGAATCTGGTGGAGGTGTATGTATTGTGTTGTTGTTGTACGCTAGATGTAGGTGTATGTATTGTATTTTTTTGTACACTAGGTGTAGGTGTATGTGTTGTACGTTAGGTGTAGGTGTATGTGTTGTGTTGTACTCCGAGTGTAGGTGTATGTATGGTTCGGTACACTATGTGTGGTTGTATGCATGTGATTTACATTGTGTGTATGTGTATGTCATTGAAGAGGAGAAAATGTACTAGATGCTTGTCGGGTGTGGCAACCAATCTGGTGTGTGTATGGAAAGGACAAAGGACAAAGGTAGAAGAAAAGGAATGAATGTAGGATAAGTATCAATATTTTATTTCATTTTTTATTATGCATGTGCTCTATGATTTTGACTTATGATGGTTACATGTGATCTATAATTCTGGTTTATGATGATTGCATTCGATTCATGATTTTGACATATGATGGTTGTGTTTTGAGCTAACCTAATGTGATATGTTTATACATGATGATGTGGTCAAGAGTTGGTTTATCATGTTGTGATGGGAAGTGAACATAAGTGCAAGTGTACCTTATTGACGGGCCACCAATGAGGTATGATTTGGATTTACTTCAATTCGTTTTGAATCTAATGGGAATTATGTGCTTGGTAAAGGAAGGCATGGAAATGCCCAGACAAGGTGTTTGAAACCAACTTCAAGAATTTGCAACGTCAGTGAAAGGAATTGGAACAAGTAGCGGTATGTTGGTGAAGCACTTTAGGAGCATGCCATTGTGGGACACTGGTACACAATAGTGTCCATTTATTTCCATGAGCATGTTATGACCAGTATGATGGTTTAAAGGAAGGGATATGCCTTGGTTGTTTGACCTTCTGATGCGAGGAAGCCTTTCCAAGAGAGGGGTCGCTCGAGGGACTGTGTATCATAGAAGGGGATTCCTGTGGAACTTAGAAGGTGTGTGACTACACGGAAGGGGATGGCTGGATTGCCCGAGGGATTGTGTAGCATAGAGGGAAAGGTCAGGGATGTATTTATTTTTGTCATTATCATTTCTAGATGGAATCAAATGTGCATTGGGAGTGTACCC
This sequence comes from Pinus albicaulis, assembly GCA_034641835.2. Taxonomy (NCBI): domain Eukaryota; kingdom Viridiplantae; phylum Streptophyta; class Pinopsida; order Pinales; family Pinaceae; genus Pinus; species Pinus albicaulis. Next base: position 992,721,583 of record CM076571.1, read on the forward strand.
TAGAACAATGAGCCAGTAATGGTTCATTGAGGGAACAAGTGGAGCAAGAATGTAGTGTTGGACATTGGATGCAGACTTTGGCTTGGGTAGTGGATTATGGACTTCCTGCGAAGGAGGTGGATCCTGGTATTAATTTTATGGTGGAGGTGTGCTACTATGGATTCCCTTGTTGATGATATAGGCCTCGTATCCTTTTATTTGTTGTTTGAGAAAATGTGCATATGTTTATATGTGTATATTATTGTAAATATTGTATCTAGTTAGATTTATGAAGCTCCATAAAGAGTATTTTTATTTGTTAGTTGAAGAAAATGTGCATAATTATATGTGGATGTTATTGTAAATATTGTAAAGAGTTGTGTTATAAAGCTCCAGTAAGCGGTATGTTTGTCATGTTTCAGCAGTGGCCATTGTAAATACTGCTACGAGTTGTGTTATAAAACTCCATGGGAAGTATGTTTTGTTTTCAATGGTTTGCTGGTTTATATGTGTCATTGAATACCAAGGACGATGTTCCCCCAAGCAGGAGGGTTCTGTAACAGCCCAGGTCAAAAATCCATATAAAAAATATAAGACCAAGGTCATGGGACATGTAGTCCAAGTTGAATGGTGGGGAAAACATCCTAGTGAGTGCTCATTTGGTTTATTATGGCTAAGGAAATTGGCAAAGGCGATGGAAAGGGATTTGGAAAGGCATGAGGCATTAATTGGCATTTTATTTATGAAAATAATGGAAATTAGGAGAAAAAGAAGGTGAAAGGTCACAGGTTTCATGTGAGGAGGAAATTGAAGGAAAATAAAGGAAAATGAAGAAAATAGAGGCCTCATTGATAAAAAGGACTTTAAGGATCAGTGGGCAATATTTTTTAGCTCAAACTTTTTTCAATTCACTTATGGTTCTCCTTCTATTCTCTCTCTCATACTCTTGGGCACTTAGATTTTTCTTGGAGCATTCTTGGAGGAGTGTGGCATACATTGTATTTGGATAAAGAAGGTAAAGGAAAGCATGAAAGCGCAAGGAGATAGCGGGATCAGCAGCTATAGTTGTATTTCTTTCCAGGTATCGATTTGAATGTATGGTTTCCTTGATAGTTTTGGGATGCATGGAACATTTATGTGGTTTCTTGCTTATGAATTTTCATTGGCATGGAGGATTTCTTGGATTGACAGTGGTTTTTCCTAGCCTTTCCATTTCTTAGATAGCCATGGTGTTGTGAGTTTCTTTCCTTTTGTTTGTGGTTGGTTCTCATGTTCCTTTTCTTGTGGGTTGAGTTATTAGTTTATTGAGCCTTGGTTGGACAAATGCTTTGGAGCCCTGTAACAGCTTGGGTTGAGTTACTAGTATTGGAGGCTTGGTTGGAAAAATGCTTTAGAGCCCTTGGTTGGAAAAACACTCTGGAGCCAGGCAACAATCATGGGTTGAGTTACTAGTCCTGGATCCTTGGTTGGATCAAATGCTCTGGAGCATTGGATAGCTTGGGTAGAGACCGATATGGTTATGGCTAGTGATGTTTGACTATGAGGTGGAATCGTTGGTTGAGGGTTGAGGTGGTTGGCCTCTGGAAGCCCTCGTTTGGTTGAGCTCGATGTGTTTCATGAGATCCCACATTCATGCTTGGAATATGGCATGGGATTGACTAGTTGAAAGAAGTATTTGGTTCAGCCTAGTTTATGGTCGAGTGGTACATGAAAGTCCCTAACTTGGTTGGATTCTCATATGTTAATAAGAGCTATTTTTCCCTTGGTATTTTCACGCGTAAAGGTACTTGATGTTATGTGGTTTTAATGGTTATTTTTTCTTTGATATCTCTCTGGTTATTTGTTGGTTATAAGGATGTTTTATGACAGTTATGATTTATGGATCTCAACAATTTTGATGAGTATGTGAAACAATAATGAATGAATGACCTAATAGATGATAATGAAGCTAATGTGAGAAGGCATCAATCCTTCTTGACGATTCTCAGATAAGTATGAGACCCCTATGCTCAGATCTGTTGTTGAAACCTGTAGATTTCATATTTTTGACATGTTTGATGAAATTCCTGTAATGGCTAGTAGGGGTCCAGTCAATTAATTAATCAAATGTTTGAATTAGTACCTTTTATTCAGTGTTATGTATCATTTCTAGAAGTCTCATGGAATTATGGCCAATGGCCTGAGTCCTCTCCCTGAAAACGTGGAAAAAAATCTAGGGTCATTGCAATAGGACTACTTGAAAATTCCATAGTCATTGGGATGGCCTTGCTGTGGGAGAAACTCGAAGGTTCCATTCACATTGTTGCCTTTTCATGGGAGTGACTGGGGTGTTTGGTCAGTTAAAGACAAGTTGCTTCAGGAGTTAAGCACCTAAAAATCTTGGTTGGCTACTAGAGGTTATGTAGGATGTGTAAATGGTTAGTTTGGTTGCATACCATCAGTTGCACTTCCTTAAGGTGACCTAGGAGGTTTAATCATATCATAGTGGTCTCTCATCACATGTTTACCCCGATGGACTGGTTAGCTTGGATAAATGTGGCAAGAGGGTGGTACAGTTTCAATACAAATTATATCAAGATTATTATTAATGATATATTTTTTTGTTATTTCAGGTCCTTAAGAATATGCATGAAACTCCATTTAAAGATATACAATTTATTTCTAAGCGCATCAATTTATGGTCTTCCTGCACTCAGTTCAGTTCTTCCACCAGCAAGGTGGTGCCTGCACCAATTTAGGGATTCGACATCTTGGCACAATTTTGAGGAAAAATGAGGAAGGATTTTTTTCAAAATAATGTTTTCATTCCTCCACATGAGTTAGAATGCACCCAGGTCACACATGTGAGTTTTTAGAAACAAATTAACAAATTAGCCCCAAAATTCACACAGTTTTCAAACTATCAAATTTATCCTTGATTTTCGTGTAGATGAAACTGAATCTCAAAATTCTTGAACATGGGTTTTGTTCCCAGTATATTAAGTTGATTAAGACTCAAATTTTTTTTGAAAATTTTCCACGGTTTGGGAGATCCAAAGGGGTCTTTGAGGCAGATTTGTAAAAGATCATGTTAAACCCAAAATTGTAAAAGTATCTAAATAGTCAACTTGGGGCATGATTTCCGAGGAAATGGAGTTGAATTAGAAAATTACAAGAGAGGTATTTGTTGAAAACAGGTAAAATTAGGCTCCTCTTTAACATTTTTCTAAAATTATCCACGGTTAGGAAGATATGCAGGGTTCTTTGAGGCCAATTTGTTAAAAATGCAAAATTTTCCAGAATTGAAAAATTAGGTTATTAGAGCCAAAATGCATCTTTTAACCTTCATAAAAATCCTAGCCATTGCATGTGGAGGGGGGAGGATGTTATTCTAAATTTAATTTTTCTTGTTTGGACCTTGAGAAAATTGCCTCAAATGTAAGTCAACAAAAGCTTCTAATGCCAGGTTCCTCTTTTTATTCTTTTGTGTATTTCATGATTCACTTTGAGTTTTTTTTAATTCAGCGCTCATATATGAATAAGTTATCTTAAAAAGAGTGAGAAGATTTTTATACTTTTCACTTATTTAAACTCTGTGATCAAGGAAATTTCTATGTTGTAGTGATACCTTGTTTTCACATGAAGAACAAATTTGGGTCATGTCATTGTGAGTGGAGAAACCTATTCAACTCTGAGATCCCTTGCCATTCTCCCTCTCTCTCTCTCTCTCCCTCTCTCTCTCTCTGAATAATTTATCTTAAAAAGAGTGAGAATATTTTTATACTTTTCACTTATTTAAACTCTGTGATCAAGGAAATTTCTATGTTGTAGTGATACCTTGTTTTCCCCATCTGAGAATATTGAGATATGTCATTATGATGGAAAACTATATTCTTTGAGATCCTTTTTAATTCTCTCTCTCTCTCTCTCTCTCTATATGTATATATATATATATATATATATATATATATATATATATATGGGAGAGAGGGGGTGAAATGGATCATCAGTTCAGATAGAGTTGCCACTCCTGACCTGAGCATCAGACTGTCCCCACCACATGTGAAAAACAAAAGGTATCTAGCGATCCACTGTAAGTGAAAAGTATAAAAATATTCTCACTCTTTTTAAGATAAATTATTCATATATGAGCACTGAATTAAAAATAATTCAAAGTTCCATTCATGTATAAAGGAAAATAAAAGATGCATCCATAGATCTGTCAAACCAACTAAAAAATATTGATGTTAACACACCTTTGCAAGAATCAAATACACACCAACTTAGCAATTATGCAAACCATAAAAAACAAACAACTAGAAGGATTTTGAGCTAGTATGGTGGGCCCTACCAATCCATCTCATATCCTTGTTTGAAACCTTAAATTACAGAGCCAAAGTGAATCCTGAAATATATATATATATATATATATATATATATATATATATATATATATATATTTTGTTGTTGTGAGAAGTCGAACAATATCTTCAAGATTTCTAACAAGTTGACAACACTTTTAAGGATAGCTAGCATTGGAACCTAATATAGAATTATCTGGAGCTTCCACACACTGTTAATACCTTCATCACAATAGAACTTGGGATAAATTTGGGACTATGTAGTGTCAAATTTGATATATATTGGTTTGGTGGGAAATAATATAATTTCTAAGATATTTTTCTATATTTAAGTGGAGGTTCTCCCAATATTGTAAACCCTTTGTTATCGTATAAATGTATTGATTCATGAGCTTGGAAAAACTCCGTTTCTTTTATTTTCATTAGTGTTAATAAATTATATGACAAGGTTTTATCGTTGTTTAATTTGTGATGATATTTTATTTACATTTAGTCGAACTAAAGCATGTTATAAATATAATGACTCTAATCATTTAAGATAGTTGTCAACGAGAGTGAGAATTGGTTCACGAATTTTTTTTTTTAAATAATGTATGTTTCTTTAATATGGTCTAGTTATTTTCTCACTCCTTACTGTTTGTATCTATGGTCACTTTTGACGATATTAGTGTGTACTTGAGAAGCGATCAATCTTTGTGAGATATTGCACTGGTAATATACACTTAGTGCAAGAACAGGAATTGTAAAACAAGATTTTCACCTGTAGTTTTATCTTGCAAATTATTATTGGACATTGTGTTTTCTTTGATATTCCCTTGCAAGAATGAGGTCATTGATGATTTTAAGATTCAAGTTTGGTTTGAAAATATATTTTGACAAAGTGGGTGTGTTCCAGGATTTGAGGAAATATTAATTGGAGTGAGGTTGTTCATGTTTGTGCATGTAGTAGTTGTTTTGAATTTGATACACCAAAATGTGTCGATAAAATTAAAGGAAGATTTAATTCATATTTAATTTTCTATTTGCACTCAAAGTAGAGTGATTATGACCTTTTTCTTGCACATAGAATTGAATGGAAAAATAATTTAGTGCAAGAAATTGAGCAAATGTTTTTTTATTTGAGAGTCCTATTTGGCATTAACATTGCTTGGATTTTTTAGGATTTACTTAACAAGATAGTATTTACATTTTCTTGTTCAATTCTCATGTTTCCAGTTAAATAGTACTTAGGGTTTGCTTTTTAATTAAGGTTTTCTTCCCAATTGTTAATAATTAGGAACTTCTTCCAATGTTGGTAGGTTGCAATATTCTTTTCTATTGTTTCAATTTTAATGAATGTCTTTGGGTGTAGGATTAGAGCAGTGATTGATTAAGTGCAGGAACTCAAGGTATGAACAGATAGTTTAGGGTTTTATTTTGCAATTTGTTGGAGTCCTTCTCTAGCATTTCCAGTGTTGCACCACAAAGTCCACGGACACCTAATTGACATTAAATGTTGGTCCATCAACATACTTATACTACACCCAACATTTTCGCGTCGTTTTTGGGGAGGCACTTAATCGATTGACATAGGTAACCTGTTGCAGTTTGGTTTTCTCTTTACCTAGCTTTTCTTGCAAGTTTTTTTTGTTGTTTATCTCCTGCATATTTTGTTTTAATTTATATGGTGTTGTAAGAATCCCCCTATATATATTTATCCATGCGATGACAGAACACACCAGCTAATATTTTTGAAATGGTATTTTGAGGCATTTTTCAATGAGGAGTTTGAGGCTAATATCAATCATCCAATGCACATATTTCACTAATCGGTCTGCAAGCACATTCAAAGAAGGAGTGTCAAACTATTACATCCAGAACCTCTTCTATGTTGGGGTGAAATGACACACATAATTACCTTTCAATTACCTATCAAAAAAATAGGAGTGATACAAATGCACAATATTCCCCTATATTCTCTTCCAAAATTTCATGGTTTGGAAAACGAAGACTTAGATTCATTCTTATATGAGTTTGAAATAATTTGTAGAGGATATGACTTTTTCACTAATTCTCAAAGGTTACAAGTGTTTCCTCTTACTCTTAAAGGAGAAACTCTCTGATGGTTCATGAGCCTTGGAGGGAACTGCATTCAAACATGGGATGATATGAAGAATGTATTCTTGGAGAAGTACCAAGACTACTGCCAGGCTAATGAATATATTTTTGGAATGATACAAGGGGAAGATGAAATTTTGGAGCATTATGTAGAGTGATTTAGATACAACCTTCAAAAATAAAAACATAAACATTTGGAAAACGAGACCCTGAAAACACTCATACTCAAAGGAATCAAAGATGAATTTTTAGAACCTTTAAATATGATAGGAGCAAGTGATGTTTTCACTTTCCATATGATGATATTTTTAAATTATGCATTAGGTATTCAAGAGGAATTTCCAAGATTGTAATTATTCCTGAGAACTTTCCTCTCATTTTTTGAAATCTGATACAAAAATAGGAGTTACGAAAGCCTCTCTAAATTTACAATTGGATGATTTGTAGGAAGAACAGAAGCAGTACAAGGAGGATCACCCGATAAATTATTACCCATCACTGCCATGGTTACAAAAAGTATTTAAGGAATCAAGTAAGAAAATAAATCGACTTCCAGGTATAACTAAAAACTTGCCATCATTTAATACTTGGACTAACATTTATTTTCCACAATAGGTTCCTCAATAGATCTATAACCCTAAAGTTCCATGGTAGACTTATAATCATCCTCTGATTCAATACCCCACTTGATCACTACAGTGTCCCTCTCCCTCGAGCCAAATATTCCTGCAGCCTCAAGGATGGTTTGTAGCCTCTTCTCTAGGGAAATCTCCCATGCAAACTCCATTACCTAAGCCACAAAAGTTGCAATTTATGTCCAATACACCACCATGTTATCTTTCTCTATGGTCCCAACCATTTTTGCAACCAAACCGTAATTTCAACAATCAAGTTGCACATCAATTTAAAAGAACTATTTTTCCTACTCACTCCCCTATCGAATGTAATGTCGTATCTTTTAGATAGGGGAGAGGAGTGAATTAAGATGCTTCCCCTATTACCACGCAACATTTACCTTGAGAAGAAAATTTAATCTATAAACCATTAAAGGATTAATATACGATTATAAATTGTTCAAAAACTCATGTTGAACCTCATGAAAAATATCAAGAGAAAAACCCTAGAATTTCCCTTAACCATCCTTGTCAGTCTTAAGAGAGAAAACATCAAGTTGTGGAAGACTTCTACAATTTGGAGAACCATGAACATGTCGGTCATATTGAAGCATGGTTCCAAAAACTCATTGGCACACATCACTCCATCACTCGACGACTCTTGGTACCATATAAGTTAAAGAAGTTGGTTTCTCATAATCTAGTATGTGTTAAAGTCTACTTTTTAAACTTAAGTGTGAGTATATTTTATATATTTTTACGTGCATGGTTACACTGGAAGTACTCCTACACTTGAAGGAGATCTTACTCTCTTTAAAGTAGGGTAGGGTAGTATAGAAACAACAAATAAAAATTCCATTTGGAATAAAATTTCCATAGTGGCACTCTTAAAATTGCAATTCCCTAAGAAAAAACTATTGAAATTTCCATTATTATGCACTCTTGTGTTGAGTCTTGTCAAAAGAAATTCATTCTTAATGCCTCAATATTTTGTAAGGTGACTATAATTGATGGGTTTGTTCCTATTAATATTTTTTTAATCATCCATTTAGTTATTCAGGGGGATTTGTCATTTTGTATACTTAATAATTTCCACTTATAAACCCACAACCCTAACCTTGGCCTAGTCATTTGATCAAGTTGTTATCCAAGAAATATTTTCAAGTTTCTCTTTGAAGGTATTGATGAAAAGCCTCCTAAGGTGGACCACTACTATAAAACCATAATGCTCTCTCATGAGAACCCTATCTTGATTAACTCGAGGAATATTTCAGTTATTAACTAAGATGCTTTCTTTAAAATGAGTCTTTAGGGTAGAAATACCAACTGATAAAGATTAGTCATTAAAACAATTTCACCCCATCCCTTGCTCTTAAGGAGAAGATTTGTAGAAATTTGCTGAATAATGAAGATTTATCCACCGAGATTATCCTGATCACATATCAATTCGAATTCATATGCAACACATAATCTCTTCTACTCAGATCATCACACATGTGGAAATAAACCAAGCGATATGCGATCAAAAGATCATCAAAACATCACACACATTACACAGTATGTATGGGGAAAGCTTATAGCTGAAAACCCCTCAGCTATTGTGTATATTATAATGGAGAGAACATGTAAAATTACATAGCACAATACTCCTCACAAGTACTCAGTACTATCTCATAAAGTTACACACAAACTAGCTTGGTTTTGAACAAGTCACAGGTTCAAAACTCATCCACTAATTTTCCTGCCTCTATTGCGCAATCAAGGCTGGTCTAATGAGAGATCCAAGGTTCGAATCTCCTTGGCTTGACAGCGCAATCCTCATGGTAAATTCCTCCAAGTGTGGTGCAAATCTCATGCACAACTGATGTCACAACTGATAGCTATCTCAACCCTTTCATCTACCTCTTTCACTGGTCTCCACTGAACTGTCCATGAACTGTAGTGAAATGATGTGTTCTTGAGTTGAATAATGAGTTAATAATTAGTGAATTAAATAATATTTAATTCACTCCACTCATTACTAGTTGATTAGCCAGTTAAACTAATCTCAACTAGTTCAACTAAGTTAAACCGAACACAACTCCACCAACTGTCTCATCAACTCCACCAAACTCTGCCACTTGAGTTCTAACTGAAGTCAACCATGCATGAGTTCACCAAACCCCTAGGAATAGTGTAATTCCTTTTGTCAGATGCATGAGCCACATCCGTAGCTCCAACTGAAGAACTGTAAGAGAATAAACTGAAGTTTAGAGTCCAAATATTATTAAGGGCTAATAATATTTGACTGACCTATTTTTAGACAGGCAGTCTAAAAATAGACTTCGACCTATATGTCTAAAAATAGAGGTCCATCTATTTTTACCAACTCGACCAATCATCCAAGAATAGCATACTGCAACTCCCAGATCATGCTCCATATGTCTAAAAATAGACATAGTCTAAAAATAGACTTTGCGCCAAAAATAGCCTGCGGGCCCACTTAGTGAAGGCGACTTCATTTCACTAAGCTCCATCATCTTGCTGCATTATCAACACTCCCTCTTAGCAAGATATGGATTATCTGCAACCCCTATCTTGCCTCTATGGAATTTGAACTTTCTCCTCGTGAGCGCCTTCGTCAAGATGTCAGCATCCCGATCCTCCGTGGGAACATATGAAAGCATCATGATTCTCCATTGAACACAATATCTGATATGATGATACCTGATGTCGATGTGTTTCGATCTATCATGAAATACTAGATTAGCCGAGAGTTTAATGCAACTCTGGTTATCACAATAAATCACAGTAGGCTCCAAGTGTGACCCGAACAACCCGACCAGGATCTTCCTCATCCATATGGCCTCGCATGCAGCCAAGCTTGCGGCCATATACTCAGCCTCTGCTGAACTGAGTGCCACGGACTTCCGCCGTACCAAGAAATCGTTGTCGACCCAATGCTTGCCGAAAACTCCTCCAACATGTGCTCTTCATCCAAGGCTCCCTGCCCAATCTGCATCAGTGAAGCCAGAAAGCTTCGCTCCATCCTCCTGTCTGTACCATAGACCATATCCCGATGTGCCACTAAGATAACACAATACATGCTTGTCTGCCTTCCAGAAGAGCTTGGTAGGCTTAACCATAGCTTGCGAAAGCTGGTTAACAGCATAGCATATATCGGGTCGTGTATTGACTAGATACATAAGCGACCCCACCAACTGTCGATAAACAGTGAAATCCACTACCTCCGTTGAAGTAGCATCCTCCTTCCTCCAACCACTAGGAAGAGGAGTGTCAACAGGCTTGCAGCCATGCATGTTGAACCTCTCCAGAATCTCCCAGGCATACTTGCCCTGAGAAACAAACAGTCCTCCACTGCGCTGCCAAATCTCCAATCCCAGGAAATAATGAAGGAGGCCCAAGTCCTTCATCTCGAACTCTCTAGAAAGGTCCTCCTTGCATGAAAGTATCAACAACTCATCACCCGTCAAAATCGCATCATCTACATACAAGACAATGATCGCCAGCCTTCCTCCACCACAATCTCGGGTACTTAGGATCTGGGCTTCTCACTCTCTTGGAGAATCCAAGTCCGGTGAAATAACTGTCTATCCGTGTGTACCAAGCACGAGGTGCTTGCTTCAGCCCGTACAGTGCTCTCTTGAGTCGGCAAACATGTGACTCACTGCTGAAGATCTTGAAACCTTTGGGCTGCTCTATGTACACCTCCTCCTCAATGAATCCGTTGAGGAACGCAGTTTTCACATCCATCTGATGGATGTGCCACCCCATATGCGCTGAGAGGGCTAGGATCGTCCGTATGGAAGAGTACCTTGCGACAGGTGTAAAGGTCTCCTCATTATCGATCCCCTCAATCTGTGAGAAGCCACAAGCAACAAATCTTGCCTTGTACTTCTCCACACTCCCGTCAGCCGCCTGCTTCACTTTGTAGATCCATCGCGAACCCACCACTGATTTCCCCTCCGGTCTTGGGACAATCTCCCATGCACTGTTTCTGACGATCGAATCATATTCTTCGATCATGGCATCAACCCATGCGGGTTCCTCCATAGCTTCCTCAAAAGAGGATGGCTCCATCACAACACATTGACTCACAAGAGCCATGTATCCAAAGGTACCGGAGTCCCAGGATCGTCTCTATCTCTGCGCCGTGTTGTAGGTGGTCTGTATCACAACCTTCTCTCGCATCTCAATTGTCAGCTTCTGTAGTGCGCTTGCGCCCTGTGATGGTTGGCGCTGCATGAGTGGTTTCCCTTTTTCCACTCGAACTTCCTCTAGTGGCTGATCCACATCCGAAGCTCCTCCTTAGGAACTAACAGTTTCTCATCTCGCATGCAAGTGTAGCTCCCTCTGCTAAACACCGCTTTCTCCTCCTGAAATTTTATATCCCGTCGCACAACAGTCTTGCGACTGTCTGGAAAATACACACGATAGTTGTGGGGTGTATTAGTGTACCCCACAAATATCCCAACCTCTGCAGTCGGCTCCAGCTTCTTCCCGGCATCCTTCGTCACATGAATGTAAACAGGTGAACCAAAAATCCTCAAATGGGAAATATCAGGCCTCTTACCAGAAAACGCCTCCTCGGGTGTACTCATGCCAAGTATCTTGTCAGGACAACGGTTCTGCACATATACTGCATTATTGCATGCCTCCGCCCACAAGTGAATGGGTAGGCCCTGATCATGCAACATCGCCCGTGCAGCACCCACGATCGTTCTGTTCTTCCGCTCAGCAACCCCGTTCTACTGTGGGTTATGAGGTGCTATGAGCTCTCTTCGAATTCCTTCTGTGCTGCAAAAGTCCTTGAATTCGCCAGAGATGAATTCACCATCATTGTCGCTCCTAAGAGCCTTCACCTGCTTCCCCGATTCTTTCTCAACCAGTGCCTTGAACTCACAGAACTTTGAGTATGTCTCGCTCTTCTTCTGCATGAAGAAGATCCAACACTTACGAGAAAAATCATCAACAAAGATCACATAGTACTTAGAAGCTTTTGATGTCGAAGCTACAAAGAAAGGACCACACATCCGTGTGAACTTCTCAAGGATCGTCGTGGCGCGACTATCCTTCTCGTGAAAGGTGGCTTTCACAAATTTTCCCAAGGTACACCCCTTGCACTGATCTGACTGCGCAAGAGTGCCCTTAGGAAGCCCAAGAGAAATCTGCTGCAGTATCTTCAAAGCTCCATGGTGAAAGTGGCCGACCTCCGTGCCATAGTTCGCTCTCATCATCCCCTCATCATCCCGCTCACCACTTCTCCCGCCTTTACAGTGCCACGCCGCACAACCATCTACTTGTAACCGATAAAGGCCTCGACTCGAACCCCTATCTTCCGGTCTCTCCAGTAGTCTACCGCGCAGAAAAGCTTTTCCTTCGTCGAAGACCACATCATACCCCTTGCCTTCAGCAACGCCACAGAGATCGTGTTCTTCATCAATCCCGAACATGCATAACATCCTTCAACAAGAATGGATTACCGTACTCCCTCTCAAAGGTAATGGTCCCAATGCCAGTCACACTATACTCACCATTTTCGCCCATCTCTATATGCATCTGGAGGTCCTTCTCCTCCAAGTCACTAAACAACTCCTTGTCTCCCGTCATATGGAAAGACGCACCACTATTAGTATACCACACTGATCCCATACAACTTAAAACCAAGCATGCGATCGCTGAAAAATCGCCCGAATTGAGAAGCCAATGCTCTCCCGCCGTGCATCCCACTCTTCTTATTTTCCGTTTGACAATTTGTGGCATAGTGTCCATGCCGGTGACAAGAAAACACTTCACCTTGGACATGTTCCGTTTCTGCCTTTCGCACCCGACCGAGAAGCCTTCTTGCTCTTCCTTCTTTGCTTTTAAGGTCAAAGCGTAAAATTCTTCATCGTATACTCATGTCCCTGTCCGGTAGTCCTCCTTATCTCCTCCCGCATGAGATCCGCCCAAAGGCGCCCCCATCCCGGCAGCTTCTCCCGACCATTGACACTATCTTGATATGAGTGCCAAGCCTTCGGAAGACCAAGGAGAGCCAGGTCGACCATGTCCTCGTCTTCGACAGTCACCCCCACACTTCCCAGCTCATCTTTGCATTGAGTGAACTTCGTGAGGTATTTGGCGATACTGCCGCCTTTCTCCATCTTGATGTTCCTGAGCTTATCTTTGAGCGCCAGCTTCCTTTGGTCGCTCTTACTCTGGAATAGATCCGTCAAAGCTTTCCACATTAAATATGGAGAAGCCTTTCCATGCAGGCTGGATACAATATGATCCTTGACGCCCTCCAATAGGATCCTTCCACATTTCGCCATCTTCTTTTTCCATGCTTCGACTTCAGCAGGATCAGTGGGCTTTTGGACATCCGTATCTATGAACTCCTTCAGTCCATTATCTTCTAATACTACCTCCATGCGATCCTTCCATGCAACATAATTCGAACTGCCTTCAAGAGCATATTCGAGTTGCAAACCGTTGAAAGACATTTTCAACTCCGGCACCAAGAAAACAAAACTGCTGCAAAATTCGAATTCCAAGCTCAAAGCTCAACCGCTCTTGATCTGTGAGAACAAATTATTTCTAGCACAGAGATCGACTGCAGGGGCATTTACTGGATATATCACCTTTCAAAGGAAAGGATGGATCCAGAGGCTACCTGGCCCGCATGCAGACTCTGTCTACCGAAATAAATTTGTAATCACTGTGATGATCAATCTCTACTTCAATAGCTCCGATACCATGTAGAAATTTTCTGAATAAAGAAGATTTATCCACCGAGATTATCCTGATCACATATCAATTCGAATTCATATGCAACACATAATCTCTTCCACTCAGATCATCACACATGCGGAAATAAAACAAGCGGTATGAGATCAAAAGATCATCAAAACATCACACACATTACACAGTATGTATGGGGAAAGCTTATAGCTGAAAACCCCTCAGCTATTGTGTATATTATAATGGAGAGAACATGTAACAATACATAGCACAATACTCCTCACAAGTACTCAGTACTATCTCATAAAGTTACACACAAACTAGCTTGGTTTTGAACAAGTCACAGGTTCAAAACTCATCCACTAATTTGCCTGCCTCTATTGCGCAATCAAGGATGGTCTAATGAGAGATCCAAGGTTCGAATCTCCTTGGCTTTATAGCGCAATCCTCATGGGAAATTCCTCCAAGTGTGGTGCAAATCTCATGCACAACTGATTTCACAACTGATAGCTATCTCAACCCTTTCATCTACCTCTTTCACTGGTCTCCATTGAACTGTCCATGCACTGTAGTGAACTGATGGGTTCTTGAGTTGAATAATGAGTTAATAATTAGTGAATTAAATAATATTTAATTCACTCCACTCATTACTAGTTGATTATCTAGTTAAACTAATCACAACTAGTTCAACTAAGTTAAACCGAACACAACTCCACCAACTGTCTCATCAACTCCACCAAACTTCTGCCACTGAAGTCCTAACTGAAGTCAACCATGCATGAGCTCACCAAACCCCTAGGAATAGCGTAATTCCTCCGTCATATGCATGAGCCACTTCTGTAGCTCGAACTGAAGTGCTCCAAGAGAGTAAACTGAAGTTTAGAGTCCAAATATTATTAAGGGTAAATAATATTTGACTTCCCTATTTTTAGGATAGGCAGTCTAAAAATAGACTTCGACCTATAGGTCCAAAAATAGAAGTCCATCTATTTTTACCAACATGACCAATACTCCAAGAATAACATACTGCAACCCCTGGACCATGCTCCATATGTCTAAAAATAGACATAGTCTAAAAATAGACTTTGCGCCAAAAATAGCCTGCGGGCCCACTTAGTGAAGGCGACTTCATTTCACTAAGCTCCATCATCTTGCTGCATTTTCAACAAGATTTTCCTCCCCACCTATTAAGTAACATATATAAGGTTAATTATAATCATAATTTATTTTAAAATGATTAATTGAGGGATAGGAGGTCTCATTATGAGTTGACCTACCATAATCATGGGTCCTAATGAGAATGAAATTACCGCTACTGGTCACCAAGCCATGGTAATGGATTTTAGTTGAAAAGCTAGAAGACAAGAGGTATCATAACGAGTCATCTTGTTCATTCTTGTTAGTTATTGTGAACAAAAATTTCATTAGCTACTTACGAAACCAGGACAATGACCTTCACTTAATTTATAAACAAGTGTAAATTCTTTCAATTGACTATGAATCTATATATAATAAATTGGATGCAAGCACTTGATTGGGTTAAAATACATCCCTAATGAGGTTATATATGTTTGCTAACATTAGGGCCATGCCTGTGGTATTAAAGTTAATTTTACACTATGATTTACTGTAATATTCCCAAATGGGAAAAGCGGGAATATAGTGCAGAATGCTGGAAAAATAATGCAAATCATCATATAAAATCAAGAGGCCAATATGGATACCTTTCATATGTTATAACAGCAGAAAAATATGCATAAATAATGGACCATAATATGTATAATAAGAAAGAACAAGCCTCCAATGGACAAAATCCCTCAAAAGAGGTGTTGCTACTATATATAATGAGCTGGAAGACTGATACAACGCTGTTTATAAGAAAATGCTACAGAAAATGATTACACAATAGATCTAGGGCTGGTATGTGCCTCAAAAGATAGATCCAATATAGATCGGAGCACTATACAACATCCTTTGAAGAACCCCTTAAGGGTTTTCAGCAAGCCACCATGTACAAGATGGGGATCTAAGCCCTAGGGCTGAAGATCCACTTCAAAATACAGATCTGGAAAGTGTGGCTGATCTGATATGATCAATAGAATAGCCTCCTCCAATAGATCCACTAGATGAAAGGAATATCCCTTTCACTAGAAAACCAACTCTCCAAATGGTGTGCCAATCCACCCTGCAACTCCTATAGAAATAACACAAATATGGAAGTAAACTGCATTGTAGGGATAAATAAATGGTTGGACTGATGCCAAGATCTAAAAATAAGCACAAGGGCCTTCCTTAATATCCTCTTAATGGAAAGGAAGCCTTCTCCACTGAAAATGAGCAATGCAATGACCCAGATCTAGTCTCCATTGCTGCAACCTGCAAAACAACTCAACCCTCAACAGGATCTACGCTGTAAATGAAAGATGAAGCTTGGCCTTAAGCCTGATAGTGGAAAATTTATTACAATACTCCTCCAATGGCTTCTCAATAGAAGAGGTGGGATTCCCGATCAGGAACACCTTGTGCTTAACAACACTCCATCTCAGCTAGACAGCAAGAGAAAGATATATGTCTAAATAGACCATATATTCAAAAAATTCATATACATCAACATAATGAATATGGATGCCATCCTCTTCCTTAAATATGATATGAGCTTGAAAACCCTAAGCCCCATCCAATAATAGCACTACTTCCATGCAAAGCATCTCCATCTAAAACTATGTTGTCTTTCAATGATGACCACTCCTCCATGACAACGTTGTTGATTTGGTCAAAGTTGACCTAGTTAAGGTGTTCCAACCCCCTTTCACAACTAAGGGTGCTCAATTAAGCTGCAAATTTCTATCTCTTTCACATTGGAATTGATTTATTCATTATTAACGAGAATTATGTACCTCCATTGTCCTCTTATTCATAAAACAAAGCAACAAAAGAAAATTTAATATTCCAACTAGATCATGGCTAATTGGGAATATTATAGTCCTCCCTTCCCAAATGTTGCTTGTCCTCAAGCAACTGACAAGGTGAGTGTTGCAACTCTTCTCCTCCACCATTGGTGACACCAACATGTGATAAGCTTCCCTCATAATCTAAGTGTCTACCAATCCATCCCTCCATGAAATGTTCCTCCAAAGTTCCTATGAGATGCAAATAACTCATCCCACAAGGAGACAATAGTTCCAATGAAACAAACATGGTTTACCCAATGTTCTCCCTGAAAAATGTAACATAATGAACATGGAAAATCTCTCTCCCATAGGGCACATGCATTCCTCCCATCCTCCCTCCAAACATTCCCATAAAAATTATAAGTACATCATCAATGTATGGGATCAAAACTAAGTACATAAAAATAGAAATTTGTACAAATAGAGGTGGGTCATAGTCCCACATGTGGAGCCAGCGTAGTATATCTCCTGACTGCATCAGATAATGATGTGGTAAGTGGTTTCCCCACCACTTACTTGCTGCCAAAGTCTTCTCACAATGGCTTAAAGTGTGAGATATGTTTGGTGCTTTTGGAGTGCACCCACAATGATACAAAATCTCCCTATGTACTCCAAGGGAGTGGCCATGTTCAGAAAATTTTATGGCCCAAAGTTGGGCATGAAGTTTATATGGAATAATGCTCCTCCTTGGAGATATGGCCTGCATATACATGGTAAAGGAATGCAAGTAATCATCAAATGAAAAATTATGTACATAAGCATGTTCTTTACCAAAATTTGTCCTCATACAAATGAAGTGGTTCATATATATAACCCCTCTCATTCCAAAAGAGGAAAGAGGTGGCTGAAATAAATCCTTCATTGAGTCATGTATTTCTTCCAACTCCACATGGTTCATGCATCTTTGAAAATGCTGATACAGTTCCTCTTCAAAGCCTTCCCAAGTGTAGCTTTCCATGATAGTGTTGTAGGCCCTCATGGAATAAGTATGGATGAATATGTTGAAAATGCAGCAAGATGATGGAGCTTAGTGAAATGAAGTCGCCTTCACTAAGTGGGCCCGCAGGAAAATTCTGGCGCAAAATCTATTTTTAGACTATGTCTATTTTTAGACATATGGAGCATGGTTCGGGGATTCCAGTTTGAGATTCTTGGAGCATTGGTCATGTTGGTAAAAATGATGAGACTCTATTTTTTAGGTCAAAGAGGTCGAAGTCTATTTTTAGACTGCCTCTCCTTAAAATAGGGAAGTCAAATATTATTTACCCTTAATAATATTTAGACTATAAACAACAGTTTACTCTCTTGGAGCACTTCAGTTCGAGCCTTGGAAGTGGCTCATGCATCTGACAGAGGAATTACGCTATTCCCAAGGGTTTGATGGCATCATGTATGGTTGACTTCAGTTAGGACTTCAGTGGCAGAATTTTGGTGGAGTTAATGAGACAGCTAGTGGAGTTGTGTTCTGTTTATTTTAGTTGAACTGGTTGAGATTAGTTTAACTAGCTAATCAATTAGTTATGAGGGGAGTGAATTAAATATTATTTAATTCATTAATTAGTAACTCATTATTCAACTCAAGAACACATCAGTTCACTACAGTGTATGATCAGTTCAGTGGAGACCAGTGAAAGAGGTAGATGAAAGGGTGGAGTTAGCTATCAGTGGCGACATCAGTTGTGCATGAGTTTTGCACCACACTTGGAGGATTTTTCCATGAAAATTGCGTAGTCAAGCCAAGGAGATTCGAACCTTGGATCTCTATATAGACAGGCCTGGATTGCGCAATAGAGGCAAGGCAATTGGCGGTGAGTTTTGAACCAGTAACCTGTTCAAAACTGAGCTAGATTGTGGGTAACTGTATGAGAAAGTACTGAGTACTTGTGAGGAGTATTGTACTGAGTTTGTTACTTGATTTTTCCATTATAATATACACAATAGCTGCGGGGTTTTCAGCTATAAGCTTTCCCCATACATATTGTGTTAATGTGTATGATGATTTGATGTGTTATCGCTTGATTTTATTTCCGCATGTGTGATGATCTGAGTGGAAGAGATTATGTGTTGTATATAAATTCGAATTGTATGTGATCAGGATAGTCTCGGTGAATAATTAATCATTATTCAGCAAATTTCTACATGGTATCGGAGCTATTGAAGCAGAGATTGATCATCACAGTGATTACAAACTTATTTCGGTAGACAGAGTCTGCATGCGGGCCAGGTAGCCTCCGGATTCATCTTTCTTCGAAAAGTGAAAGGTCTGGTAAACGCCCCTTGCAGTCAATCTCTGTGCTAGAAATAATTTGTTCTCACAGATCTAGAGCGGTTGAGCTTTGAGGTGGAATTCGAAATTTTGCAGCAATTTTGTTTTCTTGGTGCCCGTGTTGAAAATGTCTTTCAACGGTTTGCGACTCGAATATGCTCTTGAAGGCAGTTCGAATTATGTTGCATGGAAGGATCGCATGGAGGCAGTATTAGAAGATAATGGTCTGAAGGAGTTCATAGATACGGATGTCCAAAAGCCCACTGATCCTGCTGAAGTCGATGCATGGAAAAAGAAGATGGCGAAATGTCGAAGGATCCCGTTGGAGGGCGTCAAGGATCATATTGTATCCAGCCTGCATGGAAAGGCTTCTCCATTTCTAATGTAGAAAGATTTGACGGATCTATTCCAGAGTAAGAGTGACCAAAGGAAGCTAGCGCTCAAAGATAAGCTTAGGAACATCAAGATGGAGAAAGGCGACAGTATCGCCAAATACCTCACGAAGTTCACTCAGTGCAGAGATGAGCTGGGAAGTGTGGGGGTGACTATCGAAGACGAGGACATGGTCGACCTGGCTCTCCTTGGTCTTCCGAAGGCTTGGCACTCATATCAAGATAGTGTCAATGGTCGAGAGAAGTTGCCGGGATGGGAGCGCCTTTGGGCGGATCTCATGCAGGAGGAGATAAGGAGGACTACTCGAGATGGATCTTCATCAAAGGGAGCTGATGAAGAAAACTGCGCTTTGGTTGCCAAAGCAAAGAAGGGGAAGGGTAAGAAAAACTCTCATTCTGGTGCAAAGGGCAAGAAGCAGGATATGGCGAAAGTGAAGTGTTTTCACTGCCATGATCACGGACATTATGCTACCAATTGTCCAAAGAAGAAGAAGAGCAAGCAAGCGGGAAGATCTGCAGATGGAGAAGCTTTGGCTTCAAAGTTCGAGCTTGACTTTTCACTGATCGCATGCTTGGTTTCAAGTGTGTTGGGATCGGTATGGTTCTTGGACAGCGGTGTGTCATTTCATATGACGGGAGATCGGGAGTTATTCTCAGATCTGGAGGACAAGGATTTGGGTGTGCACATCGAGATGGGCGATGATGGTAGATACAATGAGACTGGTATCAGTACCATATCCTTTCAGAGGGAGTCTGGTAAACCCTTTGTACTAAAGGATGTCATGCATGTACCTGGATTGAAGAAGAACTTGATCTCTATGGCGATGTTGGAGGATAAGGGGTATGATGTGGTCGCCGAAGGCAGTGCCATCATTGGAAGCGACTACCGGGAGAGACCCTACCCATGGGGTTCAAACCAAGAAACCTTATCGGGTTGTGTGAGATACGTGCCTATGGACTGCAAGGCGTAGAGGAAGTGGTGAGTCAGACGATGGAGGGCGAATCGTGGTACGGTGAGGATTGGTCACTCTCGCCACCATGGAGCTTTGAAGATTCTGCAGCAGATTTCTACTGGGCTTCCTAAGGGCACTCTTGCGCAGTCAGATCAGTGCAAGGGGTGTACCTTAGGGAAGTATGTGAAAGCCACCTTTCACGAGAAGGATATTCGCGCCACGACGATCCTTGAGAGAGTTCACACAGACGTGTGTGGTCCTTTCTTAGTTGCTTCGACAGCAAAGCACAAGTATTATGTGATCTTTGTTGATGATTTCTCTCGAAAGTGCTGGATCTTCTTCATGTCGAAGAAGAGCGATACATTCGCGAAGTTCTGTGAGTTTAAAGCACTGGTCGAGAAGGAGTCGGAGAAGAAGGTGATTGCTCTAAGGAGTGATAACGGTGGTGAATTCATCTCGGCTGAATTCAAGGAGTTCTGCAGCGCAGAAGGGATTCGGAGAGAGCTCATCACACCCCATAACCCACAGCAGAACGGGGTGGCTGAGCGGAAGAACAGAACGATCGTGGGTGCTGCACGGGCAATGTTGCATGATCAGGGCCTACCCCTTCACTTGTGAGATGAGGCATGCAATACAGCAGTGTATGTGCAGAACCGTTGTCCTCACAAGGTTCTTGGCATGAGTACACCGGAGGAGGCTTATTCTGGCAAGAGGCCTGATATTTCCCATTTGCGGATTTTTGGTTCTCCTGTCTACATGCATGTGACGAAGGATGCGAGAAGGAAGCTGGATCCAAATCGTCTAGGGGTAGCCGAGCAGATGTAAAATACCGATACAATTCCCTACAACTACCGTGCTATAATTTGTCGAGAGTCACAAGACTCAGCGACGGATATAAAATTTCAGGAGGAGAAAGCCATGCAGTGTTCGCTTGAGAGGGAGCTACACTTGCATGCAGATGAGGAGCTGTTAGTTCCTAAGGAGGAGCTTCCGGATGTGGATCAGCCACAAGAGGAAGTTCAGGAGGTGGAAGAAACCACCCATGGAGCGCCAACCATCAGAGGGCGCATGCGCACTACAGAAGCTGAGCGACTGGCTCGAGATGCAGAGAAGGTTGTAGGACCACCGCGCATGTCGTTGCATGTGAGGTCACCGGATCGGTACACTGGATACATGGCTCTCGTGAGTCAATGTGTTGTGACGGAGCCATCCTCTTTTGAGGAAGCTGTGGAGGAACCCGCATGGGTTGATGCCATGATCGAAGAATATGATTCGATTGTCAGAAACAGTGCATGGGAGATTGTCCCAAGGCCGGAGGGGAAATCAGTGGTGGGTTCGAGATGGATCTACAAAGTGAAGCAGGTGGCTGACGGGAGTGTGGAGAAGTACAAGGAAATATTTTTTACCCGAGGCTTCTCACAGATAGAGGGGATCAATTATGAGGAGACCTTTGCACCTGTCGCAAGGTACTCTTCCATACGGACGATTCTTGCTCTCTCAGCGCAGATGGGGTGGCACATTCATCAGATGGATGTGAAGACCGCGTCTTCAATGGAGTTGGCTGAGGAGGTGTACATGTAGCAGCCCGAAGGTTTTGAGATCTTCTTCACAGTTGAGCGCATGTGTGCCGAATTAAGAGAGCACCGACGGTTTAAGCACCTCATGCTTGGTACACTCGTAGGACAAATATCAATCGGGCTTCTGATTCTCCAAGAGTGAGGCAGACAACTGCACTGACAGGAGGAAGCCGCCATCATCGATCGTATGTAGATGATCTTGATTTGATCGGCGATGAGCATTGATACTTTCATGCAAGGAGTGATCTTGCACGAGAGTTTGAGATGAAGGACTTGGGCATCCTTCATTATTTCGGGATTGAGATTTTAAGTACAAGAAGTGAGGACTCGTTTGTTTTCAAAAAAGGGTATGCCCGGGAGATTCTGGAGAGGTTCAACATGCAAGGCTGCAAGCCTGTTGACATTCCTCTTCCTGGTGGTTGGAGGAAGGAGGATGCTACTTCAGCGGAGGTAGTGGATGCCACTGTCTATCGATATTTGGTGGGGTTGCTTATGTATCTGGTCAATACACGACCCGATATATGCTATGCAGTTAACCAGCTTTCGCAAGCTACGGTTAAGCCTACCAAGCTCTTTTGGAAGGCAGGCAAGCATGTATTGCGCTATATTAGAGGCACATCGGGATATGGTTCATGGTACAGATAGGAGGATAAGTTGAGGCGGCAGTGCTTCAGGCGTCGGTATCATCATATCAGAGATTGTGTTCAGCGGAGAATCATGATGCTTTCAATGTTCCCACGGAGGATCAGGATGCCGACATCCTGACGAAGGCACTCACCAGGAGCAAGTTCGAATTCCACAGAGGCAGGATAGGGGTTGCAGATAATCCATATCTTGCTGAGAGGGAGTGTTGAAAATGCAGCAAGATGATGGAGCTTAGTGAAATGAAGTCGCCTTCACTAAGTGGGTCCGCAGGCAAATTCTGGCGCAAAATCTATTTTTAGACTATGTCTATTTTTAGACATATGGAGCATGGTTCGGGGATTCCAGTTTGAGATTCTTGGAGCATTGGTCATGTTGTTAAAAATAGATGAGACTCTATTTTTTAGGTCAAAGAGGTCAAAGTCTATTTTTAGACTGCCTCTCCTTAAAATATGGAAGTCAAATATTATTTACCCTTAATAATATTTAGACTATAAATAGCAGTTTACTCTCTTGGAGCACTTTAGTTCGAGCCTTGGAAGTGGCTCATGCATCTGACAGAGGACTTACGCTATTCCTAGGGTTTGATGGCATCATGCATGGTTGACTTCAGTTAGGACTTCAGTGGCAGAAGTTTGGAGGAGTTAATGAGACAGCTAGTGGAGTTGTGTTCTGTTTATTTTAGTTGAACTGGTTGAGATTAGTTTAACTAGCTAATCAATATTATGAGGGAGTGTGTGAATTAAATATTATTTAATTCATTAATTATTAACTCATTATTCAACTCAAGGGCACATCATCACTACAAGGCATCCAAATCAGAAGGAGACCAAAGGAAAGAGGTAGATGAAAGGGTGGAGTTAGCTATCGTTGGCGACATCAGTTGTGAGTTTTGCACCAGACACTGAGTACTGTCCATGACACCGCGCGCTCAAGTCAAGCAGATTCTGCAACTGACTACATAGACAAAATAAGATTTGCAATAGAGGAAGAATGAGTGAGTTTTGAACCAGTAACCTGTTCAAAACTGAGCTAGATTGTGGGTAACTGTATGAGAAAGTACTGAGTACTTGTGAGGAGTATTGTACCGAGTTTGTTACTTGATTTATCCATTATAATATACACAATAGCTGCGGGGTTTTCAGCTATAAGCTTTCCCCATACATACTGTGTTAATGTGTATGATGATTTGATGTGGTATCGCTTGATTTTATTTCCGCATGTTTGATGATCTGAGTGGAAGAGATTATGTGTTGCATATAAATTCGAATTGTATGTGATCAGGATAGTCTCGGTGGATAATTAATCATTATTCAGCAAATTTCTACATGGTATCGGAGCTATTGAAGCATAGATTGATCATCAAAGTGATTACAAACTTATTTCGGTAGACAGAGTCTGCATGCGGGCCAGGTAGTCTCCGGATTCATCTTTCTTCAGAAAGTGAAAGGTCTGGTAAATGTCCCTTGCAGTCAATCTTTGTGCTAGAAATAATTTGTTCTCACAGATCTAGAGCGGTTGAGCTTTGAGGTGGAATTCAAAATTTTGCAGCAGTTTTGTTTTCTTGGTGCCAGTGTTGAAAATGTCTTTCAACGGTTTGCGACTCGAATATGCTCTTGAAGGCAGTTCGAATTATGTTGCATGGAAGGATCGCATGGAGGCAGTATTAGAAGATAATGGACTGAAGGAGTTCGTGGATATGGATGTCCAAAAGCCCACTGATCCTGCTGAAGTCGAAGCATGGCAAAAGAAGATGGCGAAATGTCGAAGGATCCTGTTGGAGGGCGTCAAGGATCATATTGTATCCAGCCTGCATGGAAAGGCTTCTCCATTTATAATGTGGAAAGCTTTGACAGATCTATTCCAGAGTAAGAGCGACCAAAGGAAGCTGGCGCTCAAAGATAAGCTCAGGAACATCAAGATGGAGAAAGGCGACAGTATCGCCAAATACCTCACGAAGTTCACTCAATGCAGAGATGAGCTGGGAAGTGTGGGGGTGACTCTCGAAGACGAGGACATGGTCGACCTGGCTCTCCTTGGTCTTCCGAAGGCTTGGCACTCATATCAAGATAGTGTCAATGGTCGGGAGAAGCTGCCGGGATGGGAGCGCCTTTGGGCGGATCTCATGCATGAGGAGATAAGGAGGACTACTCGAGATGGATCTTCATCAAAGGGAGCTGATGAAGAAAACTGCGCTTTGGTGGCCAAAGCAAAGAAAGGGAAGGGTAAGAAAACCTCTCATTCTGGTGCAAAGGGCAAGAAGCAGGCTATGGTGAAAGTGAAGTGTTTTCACTGCCATGATCACGGAAATTATGCTACCAATTGTCCGAAGAAGATTAAGAAAAAGCAAGCGGGAAGATCTGCAGATGGAGAAGCTTTGGCTTCACAGTTCGAGCTTGACTTTTCACTGATCGCATGCTTGGTTACAAGTGTGTTGGGATCGGTATGGTTCTTGGACAGCGGTGCGTCATTTCATATGACGGGAGATCGGGAGTTGTTCTCAGATCTGGAGGACAAGGATTTGGGTGTGCACATCCACGGGGGCTTCACTCAATCAACCTCTATCCTATCACGTGCGTTCGTGGCATATTAAACAATACCCTTAATTTGACTACATATTGGAAAATACGCCTAAAATTCACATTATTTAACCCCCTAGCAATATGAACCCAATCCACCTTCCTAATTTAAAAAACCTCTACTTCTACTAGATATTATAGGTATCCATTTTTTCATTAACATTTTTTATACCCCTTTATATTTTTTCATTAACTTTGAGCTCCATTTTCTATACCTGTCAATATAAAAACCCTTTACCCCCTATATATCCCCCAATATATTATGCCATTTTTTCCTCAATATAAATCCCCCAATGTGAACCCACGTGGTATGGTATTGCTCCGCCAGTGCAGTCCCTGTGTGCACATCGAGATGGGCGATGATGGTAGATACAGTGAGACTGGTATCGGTACCATATCCTTTCAGAGGGAGTCTGGTAAACCCTTTGTACTGAAGGATGTAATGCATGTACCTGGATTGAAGAAGAACTTGATCTCTGTGGCGATGTTGGAGGATAAGGGGTATGATGTGGTCTTCAGCGAAGGAAAAGCCTTCCTGCGCAGTAAGACTACTGGAGAGACCCAGAAGATAGGGGTTCCAACCAAGAACCTTTATCAGGTTGCAGGTAGATGACTGCGCAGCTATGGCATGCAAGGCGGAAGAAGTGGTGAGCCGGGATGATGAGGGCGAACTATGGCACAGGAGATTGGGCCATCTTCACCATGGAGCTTTGAAGATTCTGCAGCAGATTTCTACTGGACTTCCTAAGGGCACCCTTGCGCAGTCAGATCAGTGCAAGGGGTGTACTTTAGGGAAGTATGTGAAAGCCATCTTTCACGAGAAGGATAGTCGCGCCACGACGATCCTTGAGAGAGTTCACACAGACGTGTGTGGTCCTTTCTCAGTTGCTTCGACAGCAAAGCACAGGTATTATGTGTTCTTTGTTGATGATTTCTCTCGAAAGTGCTGGATCTTCTTCATGCAGAAGAAGAGCGATACATTCGCGAAGTTCTGTGAGTTTAAAGCACTGGTCGAGAAGGAGTCGGGGAAGAAGGTGATTGCTCTAAGGAGTGATAACAGTGGTGAATTCATCTCGGCTGAATTCAAGGAGTTCTGCAGCGCAGAAGGGATTCCGAGAGAGCTCATCGCACCCCATAACCCACAGCAGAACGGGGTGGCTGAGCGGAAGAACAGAACGATCGTGGGTGCTGCACAGGCGATGTTGCATGATCAGGGCCTACCCCTTCACTTGTGGGCCGAGGCATGCAATACAGCAGTGTATGTGCAGAACCGTTGTCCTCACAAGGTTCTTGGCATGAGTACACCAGAGGAGGCTTATTCTGGCAAGAGGCCCGATATTTCCCATTTGCGGATTTTCGGATCTCCTGTCTACATGCATGTGACGAAGGATGCAAGAAGGAAGCTGGATCCAACTGCTGAAGTTGGAATATTTGTGGGGTACACCGATACACCTCACAACTATCGGGTGTATGTGCCAGACAGTCGCAAGACTGTTGTGCGACGGGATATAAAATTTCAGGAGGAGAAAGCCATGCAGTGTTCGCTTGAGAGGGAGCTACACTTGCATGCAGATGAGGAGCCGTTAGTTCCTAAGGAGGAGCTTCCGGATGTGGATCAGCCACAAGAGGAGGTTCAGGAGGTGGAAGAAACCACCCAGGCAGCGCCAACCATCAGAGGGCGCATGCGCACTACAGAAGCTGAGCGACTGGCTTGGGATGCAGAGAAGGTTGTAGGACCACCTACAGCACAGCGCAGATAGAGACAGTCACCGGATCGGTACACTGGATACATGGCTCTTGTGAGTCAATGTGTTGTGACGGAGCCATCCTCTTTTGAGGAAGCCGTGGAGGAACCCGCATGGGTTGATGCCATGATCGAAGAATATGATTTGATCATCAGGAACAGTGCATGGGAGATTGTCCCAAGACCGGTTGGGAAATCAGTTGTAGGTTCGCGATGGATCTACAAGGTGAAGCAGGCGGCTGACGGGAGTGTGGAGAAGTACAAGGCGAGATTTGTCGCCCGGGGCTTCTCACAGATCGAGGGGATTGACTATGAGGAGACTTTTGCACCTGTCGCAAGGTACTCTTCCATACGGACGATCCTTGCTCTCTCAGCGCAGATGGGGTGGCACATTCATCAGATGGATGTGAAGACTGCGCTCCTCAATGGAGTTATTGAGGAAGAGGTGTACATAGAGCAGCCTGAAGGTTTTGAGATCTTCAGCAGTGAGTCGCATGTGTGCCGACTCAAGAGAGCACTGTACGGGCTGAAGCAAGCACCTCGTGCTTGGTACACTCGGATAGACAGCTACTTCACCGGGCTTGGATTCTCCAAGAGTGAGGCATATCCAAACCTGTACCAGATTGTGGTGGAGGGGAAGCTGTTGATCATCGTACTGTATGTAGATGATCTGATTTTGACTGGCGATGAGCAGTTGATACTTTCATGCAAGGAGGATCTTGCACGAGAGTTTGAGATGAAGGACTTGGGCATCCTTCATTATTTCCCGGGATTGGAGATTTGGCAGCGCAACGGAGGACTGTTTGTTTCTCAGGGCAAGTATGCTCGGGAGATTCTGGAGAGGTTCAACATGCAAGGCTGCAAGCCTGTTGACACTCCTCTTCCCGGTGGTTGGAGGAAGGAGGATGCTACTTCAGCGGAGGTAGTGGATGCCACTGTCTATCGACAGTTGGTGGGGTCGCTTATGTATCTGGTCAATACACGACCCGATATATGCTATGCAGTTAACCAGCTTTCGCAAGCTATGGTTAAGCCTACCAAGCTCTTTTGGAAGGCAGGCAAGCATGTATTGCACTATATTAGAGGCACATCAGGATATGGTTCATGGTACAGACAGGAGGATCAGTTGAGGCAGCATGTCTTCACAGATTGGTATCATCATATCAGAGATTGTGTTTAGCGGAGAATCATGATGCTTTCATATGTTCCCACGGAGGATCAGGATGCCGACATCCCGACGAAGGCGCTCACCAGGAGCAAGTTTGAATTCCACAGAGGCAGGATAGGGGTTGCAGATAATCCATATCTTGCTGAGAGGGAGTGTTGAAAATGCAGCAAGATGATGGAGCTTAGTGAAATGAAGTCGCTTTCACTAAGTGGGCCCGCAGGCAAATTCTGGCGCAAAATCTATTTTTAGACTATGTCTATTTTTAGACATATGGAGCATGGTTCGGGGATTCCAGTTTGAGATTCTTGGAGCATTGGTCATGTTGGTAAAAATAGATGACTCTATTTTTTAGGTCAAAGAGGTCGAAGTCTATTTTTAGACTGCCTCTCCTTAAAATAGGGAAGTCAAATATTATTTACCCTTAATAATATTTAGACTATAAACAGCAGTTTACTCTCTTGGAGCACTTCAGTTCGAGCTACAGAAGTGGCTCATGCATCTGACAGAGGAATTACGCTATTCCTAGGGTTTTATGGCATCATGCATGGTTGACTTCAGTTAGGACTTCAGTGGCAGAAGTTTGGAGGAGTTAATGAGACAGCTAGTGGAGTTGTGTTCTGTTTATTTTAGTTGAACTGGTTGAGATTAGTTTAACTAGCTAATCAATTAGTTATGAGTGGAGTGAATTAAATAATATTTAATTCGTTAATTAGTAACTCATTATTCAACTCAAGAACACATCAGTTCACTACAGTGCATGATCAGTTCAGTGGAGACCAGTGAAAGAGGTAGATGAAAGGGTGGAGTTAGCTATCAGTGGCGACATCAGTTGTGCATGAGTTTTGCACCACACTTGGAGGATTTGTCCATGATGATTGCGCAGTCAAGCCAAGGAGATTCGAACCTTGGATCTCTATATAGACAGGCCTAGATTGCGCAATAGAGTCAAGGGCAATTGGCGGTGAGTTTTGAACCAGTAACCTGTTCAAAACTGAGCTAGATTGTGAGTAACTGTATGAGAAAGTACTGAGTACTTGTGAGGAGTATTGTACTGAGTTAGTTACTTGATTTCTCCATCATAATATACACAATAGCTGCGGGGTTTTCAGCTATAAGCTTTCCCCATACATACTGTGTTAATGTGTATGATGATTTGATGTGTTATCGCTTGATTTTATTTCCGCATGTGTGATGATCCGAGTGGAAGAGATTATGTGTTGCATATAAATTCGAATTGTATGTGATCAGGATAGTCTCGGTGGATAATTAATCATTATTCAGCAAATTTCTACATGGTATCGGAGCTATTGAAGCTGAGATTGATCATCAAAGTGATTACAAACTTATTTCGGTAGACAGAGTCTGCATGCGGGCCAGGTAGCCTCCGGATTCATCTTTCTTCGGAAAGTGAAAGGTCTGGTAAATGCCCCTTGCAGTCAATCTCCGTGCTAGAAATAATTTGTTCTCACAGATCTAGAGCGGTTGAGCTTTGAGGTGGAATTTGAAATTTTGCAGCAGTTTTGTTTTCTTGGTGCCAGTGTTGAAAATGTCTTTCAACGGTTTGCGACTCGAATATGCTCTTGAAGGCAGTTCGAATTATGTTGCATGGAAGGATCGTATGGAAGCAGTGTTAGAAGATAATGGTCTGAAGGAGTTCGTAGATACGGATGTCCCAAAGCCCACTGATGCAGCTTTAGTCGATGCATGGCAAAAGAAGATAGCGAAATGTCGAAGGATCCTATTGGAGGGCGTCAAGGATCATATTGTATCCAGCCTGCATGGAAAGGCTACTCCATATTTAATGTGGAAAGCTTCGACGGATCTATTCCAGAGTAAGAGTGACCAAAGGAAGCTGGCGCTCAAAGATAAGCTCAGGAACATCAAGATGGAGAAGGGCGACAGTATCGCCAAATACCTCACGAAGTTCACTCAATTCAGAGATGAACTGGGAAGTGTGGGGGTTACTGTCGATGAAGAGGATATGGTCGACCTGGCTCTCCTTGGTCTTCCGAAGGCTTGGCACTCATATCAAGATAGTGTCAATGGTCGGGAGAAGCTGCCGGGATGGGAGCGCCTTTGGGCGGATCTCATGCAGGAGGAGATAAGGAGGACTTCTCGAGATGGATCTTCATCAAAGGGAGCTGATGAAGAAAACTGCGCTTTGGTGTCCAAAGCTAAGAAAGGGAAGGGTAAGAAAACCTCTCATTCTGGAGCTAAGGGCAAGAAGCAGGATATGGCGAAAGTGAAATGTTTTCACCGCCATGATCACGGACATTATGCTACCAATTGTCCAAAGAAGAAGAAGAACAAGCAAGTGAAGATCCGCATGGAGAATCTTTGGCTTCACAGCTCGCGCTTGACTTTTCACATGTCGCATGCTTGAGTTTCATGTGTTGGGATCGCATGGTTCTTGACGCTGCGTATATCAGACCAAGTGACGGGAGATCGGGAGTTGGTTCTCGCATCTGAGGACAAGGATTTGGGGGCATCGGAGGAAGTGATGATGTGCAGATACAAGGATCGGTGACGCACTATCCTTCGTGAGGGAGTCCTCCCAAAACTCCGGAATCAAGGACGTCATGCATGTACCTGATTGAAGAACTTGATCCTGCCATGCTGGAGGATATGGGTATGATGGCTCCCAGCGAAGGAAAGCATTCCTGCGCAATAAGACTAATGGAGAGACCCGAAGATGGGGTTCATCCAAGAACCTCATCGGGCCAGGTAAAAGAGATGGGCCGCTAGCCAGAAGAAAGGCAAGGCGGATAGCGGGGCAGGGAGAGCGGGATGATGAGGCGGAATCGTGGAACAGAGATTGGGCCACCTTCACTCATGGAGCTTTGAAGCATCTCCGGGCAGCAGATTTCTACCGGGCTTCGTAAGGGCACTCTTGGCGCGCGCCGCAGCAAAGCAAGGGGTGTACTTTAGGAAGTATGTGAAAGCCACCTTTCACGAGAAGGAGGTCGCGCCACGACGATCCCTTTTATAGTTCACACGTACGTGGTGGTCCTTCGTTTGCTTCGACAAACAAAGCACAGTATTGAGAGATCTTTGTTGATGATTTCCGAGTGCTTCTCTCGGATCTTCTTCTTGCGTAAGAAGAGCTTATACATTCGTAAGCTCCCCGTGAGCGAAAGCACCGTCGAGAAGGAGTCAAAAGGCGATTGTCGAAGGAGGATACCTGGGGCATCCACCCGGCGTTGGGACCACAGAGAAGCCTACCGCGTGGCGGGGACCGAGAGCTCATCGCACCCCGAACCCACCACGTTAGAACGGGGTACGTGGGTATACCGTAACGATCGTGGGTGCTCGTACGGCGGGAGTTGGGTATGACTGTACTACCCTTTTATTTTGTAATGAGGCCAGTAACACAAATAGGCAGTATGTGTGAGAACCGTTGTCCTCACAAGGTTTGCATGAGGACACCGTAGAGGCTTATTCTCGGCAAGAGGCCCGATATTTCCCATTTGCGGATGTTTGGTTCTCCTCGTCTACATGCATGTGATGAAGGATGCGAGAAGGAAGCCGGATCCAACCGCCGAGGTTGGAATATTTGTGGGGTACATTGATACACCTCACAACTAATGCATATTCAGCGTAGAGTCGCAAGACCGTTGTACACAGCGGATATAAATTTTCAAAGAGGAAGCCAGTGAGTCCATTTTCTGAGAGGGAGCTACACTCTGTGCGCGTGGAAGTGAGGAGCTGCTGGGCTCCAAGGAGGAGCTCCTGCTGTGATCGGCCACAAGAGGGAGGCGGAGGGAAGAAACCACCCATGCAACCGCCAACCACATCGCAGGTGCATGCGAACCGCGAAGCCGAGCGACCGGCTCGGACACAAGAGAAGGTTGTTGACCACCATGTTATCAAGGTATAGGCAGGGCCACCGGACTTGCATTCCGGATATGTCGTCTCCAGAGCTAGCCAGCGGACGAGCTTCATCCCCCTTGAGTAAGCTGAGGAACCCGTATGGTTGATGCTGATCGAAGAATATGATTCGATCGTCGAATGCGATGGGATGGTCCTAAGACCGGTGGGAAAACCGTGGTGGTTCACATGGATCTATGTGTGCTGAAGCAGAACACGCTGGAGTGTGGAAGGCGGGCATGGATTTGTCACGCCACATCGTACTGACCAGTGAGGAGACTTTTGCACCGTTCGGCAAGGTACTCTTCCATACCCCGACGATCCTTGCTTCCTCACAGAGTGGGTGGCACATTCACTGGGAGGATGGAAGACCTGCTCCTCAATGATATTGAGAGGTGTACACAGAGTGTACCGAAGGTTTTGAGATCTTCTGCCAGTGAGTCGCAGGTGTGCCGACTCAAGAGAGCACCGTACGGGTTGAAGAAAGCACCTCGTGCTTGGTACACTCGGATAGACAAAATGCCTACTTCACCGGCTTGGATTCTCCAAGAGTGAGTGCGCATCAAAACCTCGGCACTTATCGTGGAGGTGAAGTCATGGATCATCGTAATGAGGCAGATGATCTGATTTTGACCTCATGAGCAACATACTTTTCGTGCGGAGAATTCTGTGACGTAGAGTTTGAGATGAAGGACTTGGGCATCCTTCATTATTTCGGGATTGGAGATTTGGCGGTCAGGGCGTGAGGACTCCATCTGCTTGTTTTCAGGCAAGTGCCCCGGAGATTCGGAGAGGTTCAACATGCAAGGTCGCAAGCTTATTGAATATCTTCTTCCGTGGTTGAGTGAAGGAGACAGACGGCGCAGGTAGTGGGATGCCACCATCTACTCCATAGCTGTGGCCGCAGGCATTCGCTGCACAGACGACCCGAGAGCAGGCACATCCGCCTTTTCGGTTATGGTTAAGCCTACCAAGCCCTTGGCCGCGGCTACGTATTGTTAGACAGTGTACACTGTGACAGGTTCACAGGCCGACAAGAGGATGAGTTGAGGCAAGGAAGAGCCATGTGAGACTGCATCACATCAGATTGTGTTCGTTTTTGAGAATCCGCATGTCCGTGTTCCTACCTGAGGATCAAAGATGCCGACATCCCCGACGAAGGCGCCACCGTAGAAAGTTCAAATTTGCCGCAGGCAGAGAAGCAGGGATAATCCATATCTTGGTTGAGAGGGAGGTTGAAAATGCAGCAAGATGATGGAGTTAGGAAATGAATTCGCCTTTCACTTGGTGGCCCTAGCAACTCTGCGCAAATCTATTTTTATTTATACATTATTTTTTAGACATATACATGGTTCGGGGATTCATTGAGATTCTTGGAGCATTGGTCATGTTGGTAAAAATAGATGAGACTCTATTTTTAGGTCAAAGAGGTCGGCCTGCCTTTAGACCGCCTCCTTAAAATAGGGAAGTCAAAGGACATACCCTTAATAATATTTTGACTAAAATGCTAGCTTTACTTTTATATCTTCTTACTGAGTTTTGGAAGTGGTCATATTCATCCCATTGTGAGGAATTACGTCATTCCTAGGGTTTGCGGCACGTGCATGGTTGACTTTAGTTAGGACTTCGGGCGTGTTTGGAGGAGTTAATGAGACAAATTAGGGTGAGCAAACGTTTATTCAGCTGAACTGCTGAGATTAGTTTAATTGAAGCAATTGGCCTTAGTTATGGAGGGAGGCGAATTAAATATTATTTAATTCATTAATTAGCAACTCATTATTCAACTCAAGAACACATCATTTTACCTCATGGCAGTGATCGGGCCTGTGGAGATCAAAGAAAGAGGTAGATGGAAAGGGTGGAGTTAGCCATCGCGTTGGCGACATCGCATTGTGCATGAGTTTTGCACCACACTTGGAGGATTTGTCCATGACAATTGCGTATTCAGCCAAGGAGATTTAAACCTTGGATCTCTATACAGACAAAGCCATGACGTTAACAGAGGCAAGGCAATTGGCGGTGAGTTTTGAACCAAGAACTCCTATTCAAAACTGAGCTAGATTGTGTGTAATCGTAAGAGGAAAGAATGAAAAGTACTTAGCAGGAGTATTGTATCAGTTTGTTACTTTGATTTTCCATTATAATATATTGGCATGGTGGGCTTCTCAGCTATAATCTTTCCCTACACATACACTATGTATGGAGGATTTGATGTGTTATCGCTGATTTTATTTCCGTATATGCTGACACATCTAAGTGAAGAGATTAGAAAGCTGCATATGCAACTGAATTGTATGTATCACATAGTCCCGTGATAGTACCAATCATTATTCAGCAACTTCTACATGGTATCGAGTCATTGAAGTCGATTGGATCATCAAAGGATGGCAACTTATTTTGTGTAGACGAGTCTGCATGCGGGCTAGGTAGCCGTATCTATCTTTTCGAAAGTAAAAAGTGTCCGGGTAAACGCCTCTGCAGGGATCTCTCGTGCTAGAAATAATTTGTTCTCGCGCATCTAGAGCGGTTGGAGCTTTGAGGTGGAATTCGAATTTTTCAAATAGCTTTTGTTTTCAGCCGGTGTTGAAAATGTTCCTTCAACGGTTTGCGTACCCGAATATGCTCTTGAAGGCGCTCGAATTATGTTGCATGGAAGGATCGATGGAAGCAGATGAAGATAATGGTTCGAAGGAGTTCGTAGATACGTATGTCTGTATCTACCATCTCATTGTTTAAGTATGGCAAAAGAAGATGGCGAAATGTCGAAGGATCCGTTGGAGGCCACACTGAATATTGTATCCACCGCATTGAAAGGATTCTCCATTTCTATCGTGGAAAGCTTTCATGGATTCCATTCGTAGTAAGAATGATCAAGAAGCCGGTGCTCAAAGATGTTTCCGTAAAAATCAAGATGGAGAAAGGCAACAAGACGCCAAATACCTCACGGTTCACCTGCTGCGTAGATGGTTGGGGCGGAAGACCGTTTTCGATGAAGAGACATGGCTTTCACCTGGGCTTCTCGTGCTTTCCGAAGGCTTCAAACTCATATCAGATAGTGCCACTGGTCGAGAAGAAGCCAGATGGAGCGCTTTGGGCGTATCTTGCAGAGGAGATAAGGAGACCATCGAGATGGATCTTCACCAAGGGAGCTGATTATAAAACTGAAAGTTAGTAAGCAAAGAAAAGAAAGGAAAGGGTAAGAAAAACCTCTCATTCGGTAAGGAAAGAAGGCAGATAAGGTGAAAGTGAAGTTGTCACACCGCTACGCATCGACGTACAATATGCTACCAATCGTCCAAAGAAGAAGAAGAACAAGCAAAAGCGAGATTCACAGAGGAGAAGGTTGGCTTTGCGTCAGTTTCACTTTTCACTCGTATCGCATGCTTGGTTTCAAGTGTGTTGGGATTCTGTATATATTTGGACAAAGGCCATTTACATATGAGACGGAGACCTTGAGTTGTTCTCGTATCCTGAGGACACAGATTTGGTGTGTACATCGTAGATGGCGATGCAGGATACATACTAGTATCGACCATCTTTTCGTAGGGAGTCCGTAAACTTTTTGTACCGAAGGATGTCATGTACCGGGATTAATAAGAAACTGATCCTCTGGCAGTGTTGGAGTGATGCGAAGGGGTATGATGTGGTCTTCAGCTGGCGAGTGCTATCTCCGCGGCACACACAATGAGAGACCCAAGGATAGGGGTTCGAACCTGCAGACCCGGACGCGTGTGTAGATGAGCGCGCGCTACGTGCATGCAAGGCGGGAGAAGTGGTGAGTCAGATGATGAGGGCGAATCGTGGCACAGGAGATTGGCCACCCCCACCTGTGAGCTTTGGAAGATTCTGTGCCACATTTTCAACGTGGCTCCCTATGGCACTTTCACGGACTAAAGACAAGGTGTAATTTAGGGAAGCAAGGTGAAAGCCACCTTCACTATAGAAGGGATAGTCATGCCAATGCATTTATCCTTGAGGAGAGTTTTGCAACACACGTGTGGTCCTTTTCTGAAGGAGCTGACAGTGTTGCGGCCACAGTATTATGGATTCTTTTATTTATGATTTCTTCCTGAAGGCCGGATCTTCATGGCAGAAGAAATATTGTTAAGCACCAAGTCTCCGCAGTTTAAAGTACCCGTCGCAGCATGAGTTCAAATATGATTGCTCTAAGGAGGATATTTGTGGTGAATTCATCTCTGCTTAATTCAAGGAGTGCCCCGCAGTGCTTAAGGATTTCGGAGAGAGCATATCGCACCTCATAACCCACAGAACGGGGTGGCCGAGCGGAAGAATGTAGTAATCTATCATGGGTGTCGAGACGGCGAGTACAGATGACTGGCCGCCTGGCTCCTTTCATTTGGCTGAGGTAGCACACAACAGGAGGCAGAACCGTTGTCCTCATACTTTTGCATGAGTACACCGATGAGGCTTATTCTGCAGAGAGGTCCGATATTTTACCTAAGTGATTTTTGGTTCTCCTGCTCACATGGATGTGACGAAGGATGCGAGAAGAAGTCGGGATCCAACCGCCGAGGTTGGAATACTGTGGTAGCACTGACACCTCGGTCTACCGGTATATTTACGAGAGCTGCAAGACCTGCTGTTAATGGATATAACAGGAGGAGAAAGCCAGGCGGTGTCGGCGGAGAGGGAGCCAACTTGCATGCGCATGATATCGTTAGCCTCAGGTGATGGAGCTTCCGGATGTAGATCAGCCACAAGAGGAGGTTCAGGAGGTGGAAGAACGACGGCGTGGGGCCACCAACCATCGAGGGCGCATGCGCACTACGTGAGTCGAGCGACCGGCTCCTGGACAGAGACACAGGACCACCTATAAGCACGCCGCAGACAAGAGGCACCACCGGACGGTGACATCGGATAGCTGTGAGTCAATGTTGTGATTATTATCCTTTGAGGAAGCTGTGGGAGGAACTCGATAAGGATGCCATGATCACATGGTGATTCCCATCGTCGTGAACAAAGGCATGGGAGATTGTCCTACAACGGGGAAAATCGCGGTGGGTTCGCGATGATCTACAAAGTGAAGCAAAAATTAATAGAGTGTGAGAAGTACAAGGCGAGATTTGTCGTTTTTGCTGCGCATCGTAGGGGATTGACTATGAGGAGACTTTTGCACCGTCGCAAGGCACTTCTTCATACGGACATCCATCTTTTTTTGTTTCTCGCTGTATGGTGGTACATTCACTGGAGAGGGAGGGACACGACCGCGCCCCTCACGGCGCACGAGGAGAGGTGTACAGGCGAGCAGCCTCCGGGCAGCCAGAGATTTCGCGAGTTTATGTGTGCCGACCGTTATATAATTTGTGACGTGCTTTATTAGCACCGTGTTGAAGCACTTGACACAACACGACCGAGCTGGATTCTCAACAGTGAGGCAAATCAAAACCGTACTCGTATTGTGGTGGAGGGGAAGTCGTCGATCATCGCACCCATGTGAGATGATCCGATTAACCGCGGGCGAGCGGCTGATACTTACAAGAGAGACTCAGCGAGATGGAGATGAAGTGACCCAGACCCCGCCCAGCGGCTTCTGATTGGAGATCGGCGCCCGGCCGAGACCATGAGTTTTCGGTGCGGGCGGCGTCCGGGAGATTCTGGAGAGGGTTCAGCAAGGCAGGCCGCAAGCTCACAGACAGGCTCCTTCTTCCCAGGGCGGAGGAAGGAGGATGGTCACGTGAGAGGTAGTGGGATGCCACCAGCTTAGCCGACAGTTGGTGGCCGCCATGGCTCTGGGTCGACGACCTGACATATGCTATGCAACAGTCCGCCCGCAAGCGCATAAGTTAAGCTCACCAAGCTCTTTTTTGGAAGGCAGCAAGCATGTATTACGCCATATTAGAGGGGTACACTGTGATATTGTCTCAGAAAAAGAGATAAAGAGGATGGAGTTGAGGTTGTGCGTCGTGACCCATCATCACATCGCAGATTTTGTTCGACGGGAGAACCGGTGGATGTTTACATGTTCCCACGGTGAGGATCGTGATGCCGACATCCTCGACGAAGGCGCTCACTGTGGAGCAAGTTCGATTCCAGCGAAGAGTAAGATAGGGGTTGCAAGATAATCCATATCTTGTCGAGAGGGAGCAAGGAAAATGTAGTAAGATGGCGTGTTGCAGGAAATGAAGTCGCTTACTAAGTGGGCCCGCAGTAAATACCGTTAAAATTATTTTTGACCATGTCTATTTTTGCATATGGAGCATGGTTCGGGGATTCCGCCTTGAGATTCTTGAGCATTGGTTTCGATGTTGGTAAAAAAATAGATGAGACTCTATTTTTTTAGGTCAAAGAGGTCGTCTATTTCTAGACCCGCCTTCTCTGAAGGAAGCTAAATATTATTTAATTCTTTAATAATATTTAGACTATAAAAAAGGCCTACTCTCTCGAGCACTTCGCCCCCGAGCCTTGGAAGTGGTTTTGCGATCCGGGCGAGGAATTACGTTATTCCTAGGGTTTGATGGCATCATCATATGGTTGACTTCACTAGGACTCTCGTGCGGCGTGTTTTGAGAGGAGCACAATGAGAAATATGATGGTATACTTGCTTATTTGATATCCGGTTGAGATTATTGAACTATTAACTAATTATTGATGAGTGGGGTGAATTAAATACATTATTTAATTAATAATAGTAATCAATATTCAACTCTAAGAACACACTACCACCACAAGGTATGACCGCCCGTGGATTCGTAAAGAGGGCAGGGATGAAAGGGTGGAGTTATTGCCCATACATCGCCTGTGCATGAGTTTTGCACCACACTTGGAGGATTTGTCCATGAAAATTTCGGCACAAGCCAAGGAGACTAACCTTGGACTCTATAGACAAAAGCAGACGTTAACAGGAGGCAAGGAATATGAGTTTTGTGGGAACGTAACTGCTCAAAACTCGAGCTTGATTAAAGAATCAGATGAGAAAGTATTTAGCTGGGAGGGAGTATTGTACCGAGTTTGT
Source organism: Pinus albicaulis (assembly GCA_034641835.2). Classification (NCBI taxonomy): domain Eukaryota; kingdom Viridiplantae; phylum Streptophyta; class Pinopsida; order Pinales; family Pinaceae; genus Pinus; species Pinus albicaulis. The sequence goes on from CM076571.1 coordinate 992,760,445, forward strand.
TACTTGATTTCTCCATTACAATATACACAAGGAGTCATGGGGTTTTCAGCTATAAGCTTTCCTATTATACATAGCATGGAAGAGGATTATAATAGTCGCTGATTTATTTCTATTGTTGATGATCTGAGGGAAGGAGATTATGTGTTGCATATACCGTAATTGTGATCGTATATCTCGTGATAATTAAATCGTTATTTCAGCAAATTTCTACAGAATAAGAACTCTTCATAAGTTTTTTAGTAGTCTCTCTTGAGCTATGGAGGCTCTAGATACAAGAAGATCCTACCATGATAGTAGATAATTATTCTGACCTATTAGAGCCCTCTTCATGTAGCCGGTCATCAAGTATCATGCATGTGGAAATATCTCGGAAGAATAGACCAACAGTGTTGGGATTTCTTATAATATGGATCAATATTCCATAGTGACAAGCATACGATGATCTACTATAAATAGAAACATATTTCATATGGCTTCTTTCCTATGGCTCATTATGTTGGCAGTTCTCATTGACATAACCTCTCTCTGGCTTTCTCTTCTTCTTGCATATGCACATGCTCAACAAATATTGAGGATTGGGATAAGGTCTCATGGGAAGCTATCATCCATCCATAAATTCCTTGGTTTAACCAAAGAATGCATGTGGCCACCATCTTACTAAGGGCGGAAGATTTCTCCTCAAATGAGAACATATTCTAGCCCATAGCTTTAAGCATAATGGTCTCTTCTCATGATGGAAGCCAGCTCCCACCCCAGCGCATTTCGTCGCGTATGAGATGAGAGAGGGAGCAGTGATAGCAAGAATGTCTCCCTCCTCCTTGAGCTCATCTGGTGATTTTCACATTGGGGATTGCTGTATTTTCTCAATGCTCCCATTCTATGATCTTAATGGACATCAAGATGTGTAGACATCTCTCACTAAATTCCATCGTGTGGTCTCCTGGTGTATGTCACTTTTTAAGATAGGATATGTTCTATGGGACCATTCTCATGTGCACAGGATCATCATATCCACTAATCAGAAAATCAACTTATTTTTGTGTGAAGTTTTTATGAGGCAGCTGGGGCCACTTTGAACATCTAAGAGTGCTCACTGGAGAAATTGCTCCATCCCCTCACCTCCAGGTGGTGGATCAACCTTCTATTCCATCACCTGACCTCTTTGCTTCTTCTTGTCTTCTCCTCATCATCTCGATAAGACCTCTATGGCAGCCTTTCCCCGTCGCACATCTATAAACTGCAGACCAAGATTCTTAGTATGTGAAGCCAAGCTTCCTTTCTCACCCTTTCGATATCATCATCAAGAGGTTTTTTATTTTGCCTCTCCTTTGAAAGAGGAGCCTTCGTTATTTTTCTCTTTTGATGGAAAAGTAGGCTGAGGTTAAACGTTCGTTTTACATATTAAAGGACTTTGCCTTTCAATAGCATCAAGGGCAGTGGGCTTGGTAGACTAATCAAACCCATGAAGAGGTTCATTCAATCATCAATGAACATATACACCCTTTCCTCGCTACGTATAAATTGTTAATCACATTGTAGGTTCAAAAAAATTGGAAATATAAGTTTCTATATTACCTAATTGTTTTAGCTTTGCAAGCCCTGTGAATGGTGCTTTGGGATCTCTTCTATAAAACCTCTCCACCACCTCTAGTGAACTCTAACATGTAGTCACATTAGCAGACTCATCAGATACAAACTATGGAACCACTAATCATGCTTCACCCTCTGTGCAGCACTACTACCTTTAATGGCCTCCATTTTCGGGAACTTTGTTCGAACCGGAAGTTAGATGTCAAGCTTTCACCATGATTTGGCAAAAGGCATTTAGATGACCCATCAAAATTGAGTAAGAAAAATTTGGTTACATATGGGGATTTGTTATGGTGAATCACTTATATTGATAGCCTGGGTTCCCCCACATTCCTTGATTTGACAAAATTTTTGAAACTCAAGTTTTCTAATCTTCCGAGAGCGAGACTATACTCCATAAAACAATATTCAAGGTATTTTGCTCTTGAACCTTAATTTACCAACCAAGAATGTAGGCATTGTAGAGCGTTGGGAAACTTGTTTTTGCTGCAGTGGTTGATCACTTCCTAGTGATGAGAAATGTTGAGCTTCTCACCATGATGAAATAATTTAGGGGATTCTCAGATCTATCCACCCTCATCTCTTGATTTTCTCAGTAACAGCCTCAGATACCATACATCTGGAAACTCTTCTTCATCTTCTCCTCTGTGATAAAGGATTTTACCTTTATTTCCTTCTTTACACATGTTTGTATAATAAAACTTCCTTGCTTCCTTTTGATACTTTTCTCTATCAAGAAGAGGATCTCCTTCTTCGATATATATTGGTTTTGAAGACAATGTGCCGTGCCAATATTATGCTTCCGATACCACCGTAATATTCCTAAATGGGTGCTAAAAGAACATAGTGCAAATGTTGAAAGAATGCAATCATCATATAAAAGTGTGAGGCCAACATGGAGACTTTTTATATATGTAATAGTAAAGAACATGCATACAAATAATGGGCCATAATATGTATAATAAGAAAGAATGAAGCCTACGTATAAAATTCTCAAAAGAGTGTGTCACACATAGGCAGAATGAGTTGCAAGATCAAGCACAGAGTTGTTTATAAGACTGGCAAAAATGATTCCCCCAGCAACAGATCTAGCTTATATGTGCCCTCAAAAGATATTTTCAATACAACCGAGCAACACACAACATCCTTCAAGAACCTACTCATGGGTTTTCAGTGAAACACCATGTACAAGATGGGGATCTAGCAGGGCCATAGGCTAGATCCACAAAATGTCACAGATTTGGAAAGTGTGGCTGGATCATTATGATCAGTTGAGAATAGCCTTATCCAATAGATCCACTAGATGAAAGGGCATCCTTTTCACTAGAAAACTGTCCTCCAATGGTGTGTCAATCCACCTTAACTCCTCCTACGTAAATAATGCAGACTTTGAAGTGAAACTATCATAGGATAAATAAATGGTTGGCTTGATCCCAAGATATGAAAATAAGCATAAGGGCCTTCCATTATCCTCCCAATGGAAAGGAAGCCTTCTCCATCAAATTATGTTGTGCAATGACCCATCTAGTCTCCATTGTTGTAACTTCAAAATAACTGCAACCTCAACAGATCTCTCATACTGGGAATTGGGGGCCAGTTTGGCCTTAAGACCGATAGGACAACGTGAAAGACTCCTCCAAGAGTTTTCATCGTAAGATAGCATGAGCCTCAAACTGTGAACACTTATGCTAAACAACACTCAATCTTAGCTAAACAACAAGAGAAAGATATATGTCTAAATAGGCCATATCTTCGTAAATTCAGATGCATCAACATAATTAATAGGATGCCTTCCTCTTCCTTAAATATGGTATGAGCTATAAAACTAAGCCCCATCTAATACACATCTACTCTATGCAACGTATATCCATTTAAAATCAGATATTAATATAATTACTTTCATGATAACGTTGTTGATTTGGTCGTTGACTCAAGAGAAAGCCAGCCTTTCAAACCTAAGGGTGTCTAATTAAGGTGCTGACTTCATTTTCAAAGCAGCCATTGATTTATTCATGAGCATGAGAATTTATGGACTCATTGTCCTCTTATTCTGGCAAACAAAACAAGAAAAATTTGACATTCCAAATAGCCTGTACATTGGGAATATTATATTGGGATTACTGTTTTTTATTTTCCTCAAACTCATTTATCTTTTTGAGAATGGATTTAAGATCCTTCAAGATATGTATTTTGAGTTTGCATTCTTTTAATACTGGTTTATGTGATGTGGTACACTTAGTGTAGGTGATTCACTTTGCCCAAACAAGAGGAGCTAACCATATAATGGATAATGGTAAGATGGTCACCCTAGGAAGGTATCACTTTTGTATATTTCTTATTCCATATTTCATCTATCTTTAATTCCATGAATTTAAATTTACCACTTTATTTCCACATAATGATGAAGAACTACTGATGGGGCCTCGAGATGCTTATGTAAATTTTGATGGCTGATATTTCATGATGACATTATCCTTACAAATAACATTGTTATCATTCCTAAGGAAATCGGCATTAGCTAGAAAATAATGAATAATCTTGATATCACTGAATTATATGGTATGTGTCTTTTAATTTATTAATGCAGTGATTCAACATCATATGGAATATATATGATCTATCATATAAATTATATTTTAATTCAATGCAAAACATGACTCTCATAGGAGAAACCCCAGTCTTGCTGGGCCTGCTTTTAACTTGATTCTATTATTTTGTTTGCATGATGACACAGATGACTTATGAGGATGTCGTGTTCAAAATTGTTGTGTTTAATTGATTTTTTCTCTTTTATTATCACATTATCGAATTCTTACGCCTATTATCGGCTATCATCTTTAATTAGGAGCATGACAAGGTAATAATATTTTAATATATTCTTGTTTCAGTCATATATATCGAGAGATTGTTATTAACATAGTTTTTTGTTATTTCCAAGTCATCAAGAATATGCATGAAACTCCATTTAAATATTTACAATTGATTTCTAAGTACATCAATTCTAGGTTCCTAATAATTCTGTTTCGCTCTCGCACCAAATAAAGGTGGTGTCTACACCAATTTGGGGGTTCGACATCTTCAAAGACACTTTGAAATAGGGAATTTCTGCTCATAAATGATGTTTTAACACCTCCACATTAGTTAAAAATGCACCTAGTTGCATGTGTGAAGCCATGAAACAATTGACAATAAATATCAAAATTCACATGTTTTTCAACCGTCAATGGTTCTATATGATTTTGCAATGAAAGCCAATCTCAAAATTATGGAACACGGGTTTTTTCCCAGTATAGTAAATTGATTAATTCTCAAATTTCTGTAAAATATTACGTGTTTGTAGATTCAAAGGGGTATTTGAGGAAGATTTGGAAAAAACTATGAACCAAGAATTGTAAAAGTATCTAAACAAATTATCTCAGTATGATTTTCGAGGAAATTGAGTTGAATTAGAAAATTCCTAGATATTTATTGAAACATGCAAAATTAATCTCCCTTGAACAATTTTTCAAATTAAAAAATGATGGTTAGGAATTTATGCAGTTTCTTTGAGGAAAATTTGTTAAATGCAAAATTTTCCATACCTGAAAATTTGATTGTTAGAGCTAAAATTTGTCTTTTAACCTTCATAAAAAAGCTTAGCCATGGTATGTGGAGGGGAGGATGTTATTATAAATTTAATTTGTTGGTTTGGACCTTGAGAAAAATGGCCTTAGATGTAAAAGACTCATTTAATTTCAACAAAAGCTTATAAATAGCCTCCTTTTTATTTTATATTTCATGATTCACATTGGATTTGTAATTTAATAAGTCAAACAAGGGCATGAGCAAGACTAGTAGGGACCACTTAAAATCTCAACATCCCTCTAGTCAGTGGTGTTTTTTTGTGGTTTGTAGATCTGCTAAGTTGGTGTGTATTTCATTCTGCAAATAAGTGTTAACAAAAATTTTAGTTGGTTTACGTATCTAGTGGATTCTTCACACTTTTTCATTATGTTATTGAATGGAATTTGAATGTTTTGATTGAGGCAGATCAATACTTATCTTTAAAAAGAGGAATCTTTAATTTTTCACTACTTAAACTGTATCAATGACATTTCTATGTTGTGATACCTTGTTTCTCAAGGCTTAATAGATTTAATGTAATTGCTAGAGGAGAAACCTTTCAACTCTCTAGGATCCCCATTTATTCTCTTTCTCTCTCTCGCCTCTCGCTGTACTCGTAGGAATTTTAAATTAAGGTATTTTGGTTAAGATAATTTGAACAACATCTTTCAAGTTTTCTAAATGTTGACAACATTGTTAAGGATAAATAGCAATAGAAAACATGATCTAGAATACATAGTTGCACACATTGTTAATAATTTCATCACAACATAACTTGGAGGCCCAATCAGAAAATAATGATATATGTTAGTTTGGGGGAAATAATATAACTTCTAAGATATTTAATATATTGCTGAAGGTTCTCCTAATATTGTAACCTTTATCAGCAGGATGTATTGATTTATGGGTTTAAAAATCTTTCTATGCTGGATTTTCATTAGAGTCAAAATTATATGACAAGATTTATAGCATACCCTAGATGATATTTATTTCCTTTATTAAATGGCCTATTATAAATATAATGACTCTCTAATTATTTAAGATAGTTGTTATTAACTAGAGTGTAATTGCTCATGGACAATTTTGTTTTCTAAAAAGGGTATTGTTGGCCCTCGTTTTTTATCTCTTTTTTGTTTAAGAAAATACATTTTATTACCTTGCTATCCATCCATAAACCATCATATTCACTTCCGTTTTTTGCAATTAATGCATATCCGTGTATTTAAATTAATTTTTAATTTTATAAGTTTTTATAAAATTGAATTTAAGTATTTTTGGACTCAAATTGTACCTGTAATAGCTTCTGTTGTCATATTTGTAGACACTTGGGCTCAAGTTGGATACATTTATAGTAATATTGGGAACTAATATTAAATGTGCTCCGTTTATATTATTCAAACCGAGCTAAAAATGAGTTCAATCAAAGGTATCAAACATGACTATAGTGAGATCCCTAGGAAATAGGTCAAATTTCTGTTTATGGGATTTTCCATATTTTGAGGGATTAGATGGATGAGATCGACTGATTAGATAGGATAAGGATATTTGTGGCTATAGGAGAAATTTTAGATGATTTTGTTTCATATCTTACCTATTTAAGCCTAAGACATTGAAGGTAATCGATGTAGAAATTGTGTAACTTAACTTTGATATTTTCAGAAACTTTGGAGAGTTAATTTGAGACCTGCCTCATTTAATTTTCATTTTCATATTGTGAATACTTTGTCGAGCCCTTGAGATTTAACTACTTATTTGTATTTAGAAAGGTGAGGCCCTAATAATTGCCATGCACTTTTGTCATTTTTAGCTAGTTTTTTGTTCATCTGTTTTATGCTAATTTTTGATTAGATATATACATGTTTTATGAGGCTATGAATCTAATTTAATTCTATTTCGACATATGAAAGGACAACTAATTTTTAATAAATATCTTTTCATTTTTAAGAGCTAGAGCAGAATTCATCTTTTCCTTCTTTTTTATGTGATTTTCAAAGTCCTCATTTTCTAATATGACATTAATGATGAATGAATCTGTAATGTATGAAAATGGGGATCTGGAGATGTTTCCTGATTCCTAATAATGATTTGATACAAATACTTTGTGTTTATATTCATGAATACACCCACATGCATATTTTAAAGAAGCAGTATTTCGAATCGTCTATTAGGAAGATAATATATATATATATATATATATATATATATATATATATATATATATATATATATATATATATATATATATATATATATATATATATATATATATATATATATATATATAAACCAAAAACACAGTTTTTCTTTAAGTTATGTTTCATGCCCAGAGATATAAGGTCGACAAGATTTGTGAAACAAAACCTCTTGGAAAATCATCCAACAATTCATCCATTCGTGACCAACAAAAAAATTCGTTGGAAGACCATTATAGAAGAGTTAGAGGAAAACAAAGACTGTGAAAATATTAACTCAAGTTGAAATACGTATCTTGTTAGCCATGGAAAAAAGATTATTAAAAATATCCTCCTTCCTTAGGAAACAGAAGTGAAAAACCAGTTTATGAACAACTAGAGCAACCCGTCCTTAAACAACCAAAGTAGTTTGAAGAAATACTACAACCAACTCTCATATTGAACACCTAAATATTTGAACAAAATGCTTGAAGAAGGAGAAGGATCCAATATGCCATTTATAACTCCTGAAGGTAAAAATTGAATATGAGAGACAACAAAGGGAATGTGGAGAAGAAAAGAGAGGGAAGAAAGAAAGAGAGAAGACAGAAGAACAAAAGAATCTGCAAAGATAGGTATATGCATAAGAGAACAACGAAACAAAGACTACAATAGAATAAATAGAAATGAAAATAACAATGATCGTAGCTACTTTTTCTTCCAACATTAGATGCAAGAGAAAGGATAGAGAAGAAGGAAATGAAAAATTTCACCATGTATTGACTAAATTTTATGGAATGTCACTGCATTATCCCGATGCATTCATGTCTTGGCTTGATATCTGCAGAACTTATGGATATGGATACAGTTAAGGCCAAGTTTACTCTTTCCTCATGGTACTCAAAGTAGTAGCACTTAAATTGTTTAGGTTTAGAAGAAAAACAATAGCTTCTTGGGATGATACTAAATTTTTTTTTCTTAAAAATGACTGTTTAACAGAAGGGTTTTCTAGAGACTCAAAAGAAGGAATTTTAATATACAGTAAGATGGTGCCCGGAAGAATATTTGGAAAGATGTCTTTACATAATTTGAACTGAATTAACATTTCGTTAAACTTTATACCATCGGTACAATATTTCTTACCGCATCGAGATGAATATTTGGATATCCTTAATGTGATGGGAAAAGGAGATATCTCCAATCTACCATTTGAAGAAATTTCTAAAGTTTAAGTCAAAAATACTCGGGGAAGAGGAAGAGGAAAGAGAGATATTACTCAAGAGTTTTAAATCTATAGCAAGTGTGAATAAGATAAATAGAAATTTTATTAGAAAATTTCAAAACAAATCTCTCTTGAGAACTTTGGGAACACAAGTAGATATCTTAAAATCTAAGAAGAAGAAGGAAGAACGAGACAAATCTTAGAAATCTTCTCTATCCCAAGTGTAGGAAAACATCCACTCTCAGTGAATTTCCTTTGCAAGGTATACAAGTGTGTGGACTTTGCACGGAAAATCATGTAACAAATTGTCCTAAATTAGTGAGTTAAAATAACATGCAAAGGTATATCTTCTCTACTATATGGCACTATGAGACTTAGTACTATTAAGGATACCTCAATGTAGCTTCCCTAAAAAAAACCCTAGAAGTTTCTACTATCTCTAAAATTCATGAACATCAATGCTATGGCGTGCTTAGCCTCCACAACAATATCAAAAAACTAACCTCCGTATACAAGGTTGAGGGGAGATATACAGGGAAACCATCAATAGGTAAAATTTCAACACTAACATAACAACTATGTCTCTCCACAACCATTTCCTCTAATACCTGTACCCAGCAACATCAACCAATGCCATTTACACCCCAAAATCAACCTACAAGTTAACTCAACTCTGTATTTCTGTACCGCCAACAAATCCAAATCTTAAATTTCCCAGACCAATATACCCTACAAAATTTCAGCGAGCAATCAATCCAAGCAATAAAGTGATAACAAGATACAATGTAGAAGAGAGACAAAGACATTCTATTAGACTTATTCTTTCCTATACAAGATGTCCATTGAATCAGGGAGAAGGTGTTAAGAGCAAAATTCTCCTCCAATAATAGAAGAAAAAATCACTATATGAGAAAAAGCTAATAATTGCAATGTAATACACAGAATTATAAAGGTAACTCTATTATGACTTAAACTTCCACTATGTCCAGAGAGTGTTAATTCAACAAAAACTCTACACTTTCACTCGAATTTATTCTGGATGAATTGAAGAACACATATGTCAAAATTCTGTCAAGGAAATCAAATATATTCCAATATATGCAAAAACAATAAAATAATTATGCATCAAGAAATCTAGAAGAAGAAAAAGAGATCCACCCACAATCTAGGTAATTGGAAGTTTAAAGGCCTCATGTTTCATAACACAACTGAAAAATATGCTGATCTAGGATTCTTATGGTTACCATTTCGATCAACAAATTTTCAGTGCCAAACACTTTGATAGACTTGGGAGAAACTATAAATGTTATGACTACAGAGACTATGAAACATTTGAATCTGAACAACATTAGACCTACTACTACAGTTTTATAACTTGCAGATAAATCTAAAGTTGTACCAGAAGGTATATTGGAAGATATCATTGTCTCACTGGATTCATGGGAGTATCCTGTAGACTTCTTGATTTTGCAACCAAAAACAAATTTAGGAGGGCATCCATTAATTTTAGGCAGATCATGGTTAGCCACTATAGATGCTTACATTGGATGCAGGTCAGGAAGTATGATTATTTCACATGGAGATGAAAGAAAACATGTTACATTGTATCATCCCGCTCAATCTCCTTCTTTATTATCATGGCTTGATGGAGAAGAACAACAAGAGCTTCAATATGTTCTTAGTATTAATCAAGTTTATAATTTTAGAGAGGAGGAAGAAAATGACGACTTATTATATCTTTTCATCTTAGAACCAAACATTTCAGAGCAGCTTAGAATAACTATATACGAAGCTGCAAGTCACCTTTTAAATCAGTGTTTTCAGGAAAACTGCATTATAAAACCATTGCAAAATACATTCAAAAGTATTTTTCCTATTAATTCAATTACCAATTCAAAGAAAAAAAGCATTCAGATCAGTCCTGGGAGACATTTGAATATTGGTAATAACTTACAATCATCACAAGAGCAACAGCTAAAAACACTGTTACAAAAATACTCAAAATATTTTTCCTGGAATTACACAGACATGCAGGGGATTCGTCCAAAAACATGTATCCATCACATTTACACTGATGATAAAATTAAACCTGTAAGGAAACCACAAAGAAGAATTGCAGAAACTATTACAAGTCGGATTTATCTATCCTATTTCAGATAGTCAATGGGTTTCACCCATAGTTGTAGTACCTAAGAAAAATGGAAAGTGGAGAATTTGTGTAGATTACAGAGAACTCAATAAAGCTACATTAAAAGATCATTTTCGTTTACCATTTATTGATCAAGTGTTAGATTCATTAGCTGGAAAGAAATTCTTTTCATTTCTTGATGGATTTAATGGGTACAATCGGATAAAGATAACATTGGAAGACTAAAATAAGACAACATTTACATGCCCATGGGGAACATATGCATACAATGTCTTACCCTTTGGTTTATGTAATGCACCTGCTACTTTTCAGAGAGCATTCCTTGCGATATTTGTTGATTTGATCCATGAGTGTGTAGATTTTTACATGGATGATTTCATTGTGTATGGCGGGACATTTGATGATTATTTACAAAATCTTGAAAAAGTGTTGAAAAGATGCATAGAGACAAATCTATCACTTAGTAATGAAAAATGTTTTATGATGTTAACTGAGGGAATAACGTTGGGACACCATATTTCTTCTTCAGGAATAAACGTGGACCCAACAAAATTCAAGTCATTGTGAATTTAATACCACCCACAACACAAAAAGAAGTCAGATTTTTTTTGGGTTATGTAGGCTACTATCGGAGATTTATTGGAAATTTAAGTAAAATAGCTTTGCCATTATTCAAGTTACTTGCGAAAGATGTAGAATTCCAATGGACAAATAAATATCAAAATGCATTCGAAAAATTAAAAGAAAAATTGTCAATTGCACCCATTCTTCGAGGACCAAATTGGTCTTTGACATTTCATATTTCAACTGATGCATCTGACACTGCTATAGGAGCATCACTTGGACATAAAGAGAATCAGTTTAATTATGCCATATATTTCATAAGAAAAAAATTAACACCGGCAGAATTGAACTATACTGTTACAGAGAAATAAATGTTAGTTGTAGTCCATGCAGTTAACAAATTTAGACATTACATAACAGGTTATCAAGTTTTCATCCACACAGATCACTCAACCATAAAATATTTAATGAATAAATTAATCACAAATGGCAGAATAACTAGATGGATGTTATTGATGCAAGAATTTAACATTATTGTGCAAGATCGACCAGGTAAAGATAATCAACTTGCAGGCTTTCTATCAAGACTTCATTCACCTGGTGATCCAAATCTAGTATCACATAATTTTCCAGATGAACATCTATTTTCTATAAATATCAAAACTCCATGGTTTTCAGATATAGCTAACTATTTATCGTCTGGCATCCTACCATATTATTACACAAATAAACATAAAGGAAGGATAATTAGAGAAAGTGCTAGATATAGTTGGGTCAATGGTGATCTCTTTTATATTGGTCCTGATCTAATAATTAGAAAATGTGTTAGAGAAGATGATATTATTGATATTTTGAAAGCATGTCATGACGAGCCATGTGATGGTCATTTTGTAGACAAGCAGACCGCATACAAAGTGTTGAAACTTGGCTACTACTGATCAGCCATCTTCAAAGACTCCAAGGCCTATTTGAAGAAATGTGACAACTGCCAAAGAATTGGAAGACCAGTGGCATCAAATGAAATGCCACTAAAGCCACATGTACTGATTGAACCATTTGAGCAGTGGGCTCTCAATTTTTTGGGACCAATCAACCCTCCATAAAAAAAGAAGAAGCACATCCTGGTATGTACAGATTATGTAACTAAGTGGGTGGAGGAAAAGGCAGTAGCACGGGAAACAGAAGATAATGTTGTGTCTTTTCTGTTTCAATAGATATTTGTAAGGTATGGAGTTTCGAGACAGATAGTAACTGACCAAGGTACACATTTCACATCAAATCTTGTTCGAGATATTACGGAGAAATACAAGATCAAACACAAAAAATCAACTACATACCATCCTCAAGCAAACAGACAAGTGGAATCAACAAACAAAGTCCTTGAGAACATCATGAAAAATACTGTACAAATGAGCAGAAAGGACTAGTTAGAGAAATTGAGAGATGCACTATGGGCGTATAAGATAACATGGAAAAACACAACTGGGTTTAGTCCATATCAGTTGGTGTATGGAAAAGAAGTCCTATTACCCATAGAATTTCAAATACATACATTCAAGTTAGCAGCAGAGTTGGGGATGGAATTATCCGAGGAACAACAACAAAGAGTCATGGAATTAAATCAACTGGATGAGATACGATAGCAAGCAGTAGAGCACACATCTCTTGTGCAAGTACAAAGAATTAAATGGCATGATCGATTCATAAAGAATAAAGTGTTTCAAAAGGGAGATTGGGCACTATTGTTCGACTCCAAGTTTAAATATTTCAAGGCAAAGTTTACAAATCATTGGCTTGGGCCATATGAGATTGAAGAAATATTTGACAATGGAGCTGTAAAGATAAAAACAATTGATGAAGCATCTATTTCATTCATTGTTAATGGAAATAGGCTTAAAGTTTATAATAATCCTATTAATAAAGAGGATTTTATGAGAAAAATTTCAACAGATACTGATCTGGAACTAATGGGACAACATAGAAATATGCCTTCCATAATTCATGTAGAAGAAGAAGAATATAAACTAATAAAAAAATAAAAATAAAAAAATAAAAAATAAAAAATAATAAAAGAGTTTGGTTGTGAAAATCCAGGAAATTGGCACAATACAAACTCAAATTCATATCGGAAAACCAACTTTTTTAGCCAATATGAATTTTCTTTTTGTTTTGATTTTACTTAAGTATGATTTTTCTAGATTTATCCTCTGAGACATGTCAGAATTGAGGACAAGTCTTAACATGAACAAGGGGGAAGTATGTAATAAAACTATGTAAATAGTTTGAGCAGCTAAATTGAAGAAGGGATCTGAATTACAAGTACAAAGGGACCTGATACATTATTCAACATATACATAAAAGACCTGAATTATTATTGAGAATATTATCCAAAAGGGACCTGTATCATTACGACAGAAGAAATTTTTAAACATTATTGGAAATTATGCTAGAAAGGGACCTAAAATGTCAAAATTAAAACTGCAGAAGGGACCTGAACAACATCATTCCGAATCAAATAATCAGATGCAAAGCAGAAATAAGTCTCTACATAGTTTGGAAGATCCATCGTTAAAAAAGCACAATGTCGACCATCATGGAAATCGAACAATTTGAGAGAATACAAGTACAGTAAGTAAAGTATTGCTCTTAAAATTTCAATTTAAAAAAAAATATTCTAGAAATGTTAAAGCTAATTTAGTAATGGTTATGCATATTATACCTACATTTCGTCACCTACATTCTTATCCATATCCATATCCACACCACTATCCTAATCATTTAGGAAACATTCCATAATCTATATTTTTACATATTTCCTATCCATACCATAGTAACCCTATTTTTCCTAAACAAAAAGATCATAAACAAAAGGCTTAAGCAACGAACTTTTGTTGGACCTACAAGAAACAAACAAAAGGTTAGTTTCATTGTAAATATATGATTTTAAAATATGAACATTCCATTGGTCATTTTTAAAATTAAATAAAATACAAAACCTAAAGTTTAATCTTATGATAGCGCATTATTTCAAAAACAAAAACAAAGATGCAAACTATAGTATTGAAAGCGCAATCATAAATATGATTACAAGCTAAGGTAATGGAGCATAAATGTAATCATAATAAGGAAATGCATATGCAACAAACTAGCCTAAGTATTAAAATGATGCTATGAAATGAAAAAACAATGCATGGCAATGATGCATATGAAATGGGATGGACGGAAATATGGAGAGCCAGTGATGCATGTACAATGGTTGAACGGAAATATGATGGTGCATATTTGATGAGGCATGATGCGCTTTGATGGAGAGAGGAATGCGGACATAGTGATCAGCACATGCCACGAGAATGAAACATAAAGAGGACTATGTAATGAGTGAAATCTGAGGACGTGATGTACACCGTGGAGCCAACATACGAAGTCAGTCAGGAAAGGTAAGCCACGGAGGCACTAGTCAAGCGGTCGGCGAACGGTCAAACAAATTAAAAAATGCAATATTACAAACACTAACTATTAAGAGAATAACCTCTGCCATTCTAAGACCTCAAACCACTGAAACACTGTGCATTCTTCACAATCATAGCCCTTTGCAGGCTCAGTGAGAGAAGGAATGTCATGTAATCAAAGCAGGCATTCAAGAAACTCTGTGAAAAATGAATTAATAATGGAAGACAAGGGATAACTGTGAGGAAAACAGAGGAAATTAAACACAACAAAGTGAGCAGAAGATATAGCAGTGAGAAGGATGGAGGGATAAGGAGAGTTGAATGAGATTTCGAGCCAACATATCCAGCAGATGTGTCAATCAAGCACGTTGTCAAGGTGCAAAGATCCCGTGAAGAACAAGGTAAGATAAAACCCAGATTTTTCTTGTTTAAAACAACGATTATTCATATGAGTAAATCTTGGGATTGTTGAGTAAGCTATGAGTTACAAATGAAGTCTTTCTGCCACAATATTTAACTTGTCATTGCCTTACGATATGTCATTGCCACCACTTACAAATGCTTTGCCACTAGTCAACACGAAATCCTTCGTTGATTTAATGAGTAAATATTTGAGATATTAAATGAGATTTTTTATAATATGGCGCTGCTTGAAACACAAGAACTCCAGTCAAACTAATAAAAATCACGAAGATCACTGCAGAACAGGTAAACTTGGAAAATTTCTTCCTGTATTCTTGCATATACAATCTTCAATTTCAATTTGAAAACAAACAGAGAATGGAATGTTTGATTTCAAATACACAGTGGATTCGTTTTTGAATGGATTGTGTAGAAAATTCATTCCATTTACATACTCAGTGAGAGAATTCGAACCAAGATTTATGGTTAATGTTTGGTTTAAAAGGCATAGTCAAAATGTTTTTGCATAACAAAGAGTAGAGTTTGGTGAATTTCGAAGACACAATGAACTCATTTTATGAGATTTTTGATGAAACAGTGAGCCATTTTTCCAAATGTTCTTGCATAAAAGTGAGCTTAGATTAAATATATAATGATTTGCCATAGAAGAAAAGGGATTTTATATGAAATTGAAGGATTAGAAGGCACTGTTGTATAAAAAAAATTATTTTTTACACAGTCAAACAAAAGATGGAAAATATACAATTAGAGGCAGAGGATTTTTATTTTTGAAGATATAGAGGATCAAATAAGAACAATAGATTAATAAAAACATGATTTATTTATTTATTTTTTTACATCAAATCTTTGTGTTTGTAGTAGCAGTAAGCTCACTTCTTTCAAGAAAACAAAGGATTGGTTTCACTTACATGACAAAGGCAGAAAACAAAGGTAAGCTTCACTACTATGATGAGATCTAGTACATGAATTTTTGTTTTTCAAAAATGAAGTTGAGGACAGTACAGGGGTATATTATTTTTTTTTTAGAAAACATGACATCCAGAATAGAGCCTAAAGACTTTCAGATTGAACATTGGAGTAAAGACACAATTGAAAAACTTTACCAATCAGGCTTGATAGGTTTCCTTTAGAAATTCAAAGGGCATAATGAAGACATTACAAGGGAGCTTATAAATAACTACAAACAAGATCAAACCATGGTGGGAATTTTACTCATTCCCTTAACTCCAGAATCAATTTCTCAAGCCCTAGGGTTGTAATTATTAGGTGAACATTATCACAAAGGGTTTCATTTTAAGGACAAGGGATGGACCTTCTTCCTAGACAAGAACAGAAAGGGAACCTTTGACAAAACAAATGGGATTCCCAGAGAATGGTTCAATGAACCTTAGGTTGAGTTAGTACTGATAATCCAAAAATTCTTCACTTGTGATAATAGACATAGCATAGTGCACCTATACCACATTAGGTTGCTACAACATATCAAGGGAGACATAAGAATCAACTTGTCATACTTCTTTTATAGAAACTTGATGAGGATGATTGAAAATGTGTAATCTGAAACCAAACCTAAGGAGGCCCAAATTCATCGTCAAGGGCTCATAAAAATTATTATTTATTACCAGTTGAGAACTAAGGGTATGATTTGGAAATATTTCCTATTTTAGAATAAGTTTGTAGAGCAATCCATAGAAGACAAACTCAAACTAGTGCAGGAAACAAGGAATATAGTGAATTCACCTCTCTATCTAAAAACCAGATCTAAGAAGCAACATGAAACAATCATGTTAGAAAGAGAGACATCATTCTTGACCATTTCTAGGAGACAAAGAAAGAGGAATTCAGTAGATATAAGCAGCAAGGAAAGAGAACCAAAAGTACAAATCATTGAGACATCTCCCTTGACCAAACAAGCCAATGAAATTCTTGAAAGATTGTAGCAGGAGGTTTATGAAAATCCAGTAGAAAGAGACTCATATTTTGACAATGATGAGATTGAGGCTACTTCAATTTCCAAAGACACCAAGGAGGAAGAAAAATACCAAAAGAGTTAACTGATAATCTGGAGGTAAGCAAGATAATGGAGAGGCACCTGAAATAAGAAAATGAAACATATAAGACAAATAATGAAAGATTAATTAAAGAGAATGAGAGGATGAGTGAAGAAGTGAGAAAATTTAAAGCAAAGAAAAATATTCTTTACATACAAGCATTCAGATGGCTTAAGGAGAAAAATTCTTGGAAGGTCAAATATGAGAAGCAAAAGGTCAAAGCCTCAATCTATAAAGAAGAATAGTACAAAGGTATAGACTCTCTTTTACATGCATCACAGCAGGAAGCTTCAGGGTCAGGAACAAGATAAGCATCAGAACTCAGGAGGTCTAAAAGGAAAAAGCAAGCATGAGGACATGATTGAACATCAACTTGGGGAAGATGTTGGCCCTCGTTTTTAATCTCTTTTTGTTTATGAAAATACACTTTATCTGCCATACTATCCATCTATACACCATCATATCCACCATATTTTTCCCAATAAATGCATATACAGGTATTTAAATTAAGTTTTTCAATTCTTTGAAGTTTTTATAAAAATTGAATTTTAAGTGCATTTTTGGACTAGATCAGAAATTCCCGTAATGGCCTCATGGTTTGCATATTTTCAGGACACTTGGGCTCGAGATGGATATATTTCTAGAAAGCTTGGGAACTAAGATTAAATGTACACTTGTTTTTCAGTCAAACCGAGCCTTAACAGGCCCAGTCAAAGGCAGTCAAACATGACTTGTTTTTATGGGAGATCTCTAGGAACTAGGTCAAATTTCTTATTTTATGGGATTTTCTAGATTTTGATGGATGATATCGACCTGATTGGATAAGATAAGGATAGAAATGGCTATAGGAGACATTTAGATGAATTTTTTCCATATTTTATCTATTTAGACCCAAGACTTTGAAGGCATTGATATGTAGAAATTGTATAACTTAACTTTATTATTTCTGAGACTTTGGAGAGTTAATTGAAGACCTTTTCTATTTCATTTGTTGTTGTTATATGGTGATTTATTGACTGAATTTTTATTAGCTGAAAGCACTTTTAGTGTTTGAGGCAAGGGTGGAGGACCCCCACACCGAGCTAAGTGCACTTTCTAGTTATTTGTAGTTGCAGTTTCTGAAATAGTTTGTTTTATGCTTAACTTGTTGATAAGATATATGTTGATGTTTTATGAGTGCTGATGAATCTAATTATCATTCTTATTCTTCATATGAAAGGACAATCAATTTTTTAAGTTAAACATTCTTTCTATCTCATTAAGATCTTGAGCTAGAATTCATCTTTTCCAGTTTTTCAATGCTTTTTTGAATTCCTGTTTTCTAACAATAGTATTATTGACGAATGAATATGTGATGAAGGACAACCAAGATATCTTTAGTTAAGAGCCTCTTCAATTATTATTTCATGCATCTTGATATATTTCTCAATTAGTGGTTTTTGGTTTCTAATTCATGAATTAATTTTGTGAGAGAAGGATAAATAAATCTCTTAAGTTAGGAGATTCTTCTGCTACTGATTACATAATTGAATTTAGAAATTATTTAGTTTAGATTTATATTTGTAATATGAATTTCCTTAATCATTGATAAATCATCTTCTAACTTGATCATAGTTGAAACACATATAACTTGGGGATGCTTCTAAATCCCACTAGCCCAGATTGATAATAATACTTGTGTTTGTTTACCTGTTAAACAACCCAACATTGGTATTTCAATGTAATAATTTCATTCAGATTTTTGACTTCATACATGTTGACTATCTTGTCATACATATATTTAGACTTCTTTAAATTCCCAACATAAGCAAGTAAGTGACCTTGTAACCCATCGGCTAAGATTTTCTTTGATTTGGACTCACCTTTCTTGTACCTGTTCTTGATGGTGGCGGATGCATCTTCTGAAGGCTCGGGCATGTTTAGTTGAATGTATTCCAGGAAATCGTTGTTTTCAGCAATGATCTCTAATATGAATTTCCATGCAACAAAGTTAGATACGTCACCCAGTTTCTCATGCTCCTTGAAGGTAGAGGAAGACATCTTGTCCTATCTTGTAGATCTGCTTTCTGACATACTTGTAGATCTACTTTCGAATAATGAGGGCTTCATTGCTTGTCTTCTCTTATGCTTTTTCTTCACCTCAGTACTGATACCATGCTAATTTTTAAATATTTCTCTATGATGTATCAGTTACTTAAGCCCAAATTAGATTTTCATTAATAGTGTATTCATATCTATGCAATGTAAATAACCATAAACTGTAACTGAAGATAAAAAATGCATGCAATGATAGAGAAGACAATATCACAACCATGAGACATAGAAAATTGATCCAAGACCAGGGAAAAATGCCACTATGGGGGAGACCCTTTCAAATCTTCTTCTTCAATAGATCGTCAGAAACAAGTTTTCAGTAGATAGTACAATGATCCCAATACATATATGCAACGGAAAAAACTAGATCAGATCTATAGATCTGCAGATCTACAATAGAAAAAACACGAATATGATGTATCACCAATACCAAGTCATCTCAGCTGACCAGTTCTAGATCTGGATCCAGAATACTATCAATGACTGTCCTGAAGCAGCTGTGACTGCGTAACAGATGACTGATGACGCTACGCAAGAAATTAATTGTGAACCTAATCAGATTTTCCCAGTAACTCTCTGAGCCGTGACCTTAACTCGCTCAGCCCACGGCTAAAGGGCTCTAAGCTGTTACCTCAACTTTCAGTGCCCGTGGCTGAGGGTCTCAATACCCTAGAACCATAGTTGCGCCATGATGTTGGCCCGCCAGCGGCTTTACCAGCTGAGCCGCGACCCCAATAATATTATCCCATAGCTTTACCTCAGATAAGCCGCTACCTCAGCCTTTCTTGCTTGCGGCTCTGGCCCAAGAGACCCAGATCTGATGCGTGCCTCTCACTACGATCTCGATCCACTATATGAGCCTCTCGTGACGTACCTATGCGAGCGAGAAACATAAAATATAAACCAAAACCAAAATAGCATGAAGAAGATCTCATGAACGAATGTGTGAAAATTAACTTGGGGTCACTTCTATTTATAACTTCATGAAGGACTGCTTGGGGCTTTATCTGAATCAACATGTGGTTAGGTCGACCCATAAAATAATAAAATAATTCATAACTTAACTTCTGCTTAATCGATTGGAACGACCTATAGGTCGATTTTGATCCTCTCGAAAAGAGGAATATAATTAAATTATTATCTTAATCATTTGAGTTGTCCAATGTGGAATTTGACCCTATTTTCAAAAATTAACAAGATGAACTCATTTAAAGAAGTTTTATTGGGTAGTCAATGAAGACCGATTTGGTGGTTAGGGTTTGGGATAGATAGAAACTATATATTTTTTTAAATAAGTCATTATAGAGTTTCTATTATAAAAGGAAAAATTTGGATTATGGGAAAAACCGTTACAAAGTTCACCCAGTTCTATCAAAACTTTACATTTTGAGGCCATGTACACATGAAATCTAACTTTGTGGCATAATTTCCTAGAAACTCTAAATAGATTCCTATTGTAAAGACTAAGAAAGATACATAATATTAGTTTATATTCTCACTACATTAAAAACAAAATTTAACAGAAGAGATTCGAAAAATTGATGTCAATCATCCTAACATTTTAAGTTAGGTGACCTTGAGTTTGGTTTATCCTTCCTCATTTCCTAGAAAATTCCTCATTATTCCTGTAGCCCTCTTGATGATAGACCAACTCTAGTTTTTTCAATTTCGACTCTAGATAACTTGAATCCCTCGAGCATGTGGGTTATGCCCCACGAATTTTTCTTGTCTGATTGTGTAACAATGGAACTTGAACATCCCCAATTTCAAATTCTAAACTTCATGCTAACTCATGCTCTACCTCGATGTCACAGGTCAGGGGTTGGCCTTATTCCATTTCCCCATGGATAATCGACTAGTTCAGAGCCCAACCACCCAACCGCGTCCCACCCGAGTCAAGGTTTGGTCTGGTCAGACTATTCTCCTTGTTTTTCCACTACGTTGTGGGCTAATCGTGCAAGATGACCCCCTTTCTTTATGACTAACTCTAAAAAAAAATACCAAAGCAACAATGTAGTAGGGTATATGCAATTAAAAACAAACAAATGTATTTAAAACCACACAAATAAAAAGGAATATCTTCCTATTACAACATCGCGAGCCTTGATTCCAAAAATGCACAAATTATAGACTATAACCTCTATGGCCTGACAACCTCTCGACCTAGTCATTTACCTTATATTGGGTCATGTCCTCTGGCATCATAGGTTTCCTATATGTATATATATCTATATATATATATATATAAATCCTAACAATTTGAATATCATCCTTGCCAACTAATCTCCTTCTAGAGGCTTACAAGATTAATTAAAAATTACAATAAAATCAACGAAATTGTGTCCTTTGTCCCTAGCTGCCACGCCGCTACTTTTGGAAGCGTCTAGAATCAAACTTGTTTGGGGTGGGGGTGCCAATGCTCCTACATCAAACTCACACGCTTGAAAATATTCATGATCTCCTGATCATGTGCCTCATTCCTCTTTTCGTTTATTCACAAACTCAGCCTTTTTTTCGCCTCATGTATCATTGAGTGAGCTCCAAACATAGCTTCCACTGACACCTCATCGGCCCTCTTCCATTGGCTCTAACTTTTGGAATCTCGGTTCGCTTCTTCTAGAAACTCTCAAGCTTCCTTTCTCACTTATCCACGCAATTCTACCCACAACTGCAGCTGTGGAATTTCCCTCTTATAGGAAATATTCCCTTCTTCCTACGCTTTGATACCACTTGATGATAAACCGACTTTGGGTTTGTCAATTATGACTCGAGGTGACTTGAATACCTCAATCTTGTGGGTTATGGCCCAAAAAGTTTGCTTCTAATGATTGTGCTTTAATAGAACTTGCACATCCCAAATTTCAAACACCAAACTTCACACCAAATCACACTCTGCCTTGACATTACAAGTCATAATTATTTGCTTCAGTTGGGGGTCATAATATTTTCCATTTCCTTGCGGATAATCGTCTGGTTCAAGGCTCAACCACCCGATTGGATCCCACCCAAGTCGGGATCAAGTCTGATCAGACTCTTCTCCTGGTTTTTCCACTACGTTGTGGGCTAACTATGCAGGTTGACTCCCTTTCTTTCCATTTGCCTTTGACAAAAATACCAAACAAATAATGTAGCAGGGTTTATGAAATTAAAAAATATACATATTAAAAAACACAAATAAAAATGAATATATCTTCTCATTATAGCCTCGTAGGAATTGATTCTAAAAATGCACAAAATATAGACTATGGCCTCTATGGCTGGACGACTTGTCGGCCTGGTATTTTACGTTATAATAGGTCGTGTCTTCTAGCGTTGTAGGATTCCCATATAAACAAAACAAAACCCTAACAATAAAAATACCATCGCTGCCAACTAATTTCCTTCTAGAAGCTTATAAGATTAATTAAAAATTACAATAAAATCAACGAAATCGTGTCCTTTGTCTCTAGCTGCCACATTGCTTCTTCTGGAAGTGTATGGAATCAAATTTGGTTGGGGTAGGGTTGTCAATGCTCCTACATCACCTTTGGAGAGAGTTGTAGCTTGATAGTGAACATATCCTCCATCTCCACTAATTTGCAGTGAATTACTGTCATTTTCGTCCTTACCTCACACTGGAGCCTATCAATTTTGGCCTATAACAAATCAAGTTTAGAGTTGAAAACCAACTACAAAGAGCGACGTGCCTTCTCCTTCGCTTCTTGTATTGATTTGTAGCACAAGTGCATGCTCTCCAGTGTTGTGAGACCTCAATCCAAAATTGACTTTATATCCACCAGTTTTGAGTCTCGAGAAGAGGAACTAACTATATGCACAGCGTGTTTTAACACTAGACTTGACACCAATTGACCAAAACAAACACAAGGATGATCATATATAATTGAGACAAAACTTTCCCAACATGAATACCATATATGAATATAAATACCAACCTTATGGTCATAGACATGAGAAATCCCGCTATTGTAACTAATCGTGTGACTTCTAAAAGCCTACCCTACCTCCATTGAATGCAAGCTTAATAAATCCATATAGAAACCACTTGGAGATCCTTACTGGAAAGACCACTTGCTACGATGATGAAAGGGATATGACTCTAGCATAACATGAATTAAATCTTGTTGCTTCAACATTCCATTTATTGTGTACCCAACACAAATCTTATCATGCACCATGTAGAGTGGGAGGGACAATGTTGGCCAAGTGTTGAATTTGAGATGACATGAATCCACCTTGGGAGAGGAACAAGGTCTAATCATAAGGGACGACCCCCAATCGATTCTGAACTACATTTCAAATTCCTTTAATTTCCTTCATTTCCCATGCTTCATAAGACATCTATTCTACATCATTATTAATTATTCTTGAATTAAAATATATGATCCCATTGTATGGTTTTAGATCCTCATGGAAAGGGGGAATTTATTATTTGAGTACGATTAAGTTATAAGGTTCTTTTGGGCATCCTTTCTCCTTGGTTTGATAACATATCTGTTGAGGATTTTAAGCTCCTTAACACATGCGTGATTTATACCTTCACAAATTGACGGAGTTGGAGAATAATCCTCACCTAGATGGAAGAGGAGGTCACTTTAGAGTGATAGCGGGCTTCCAAAAATCGTTGAATAACTGTCATTGAAATACCAAAGATAACTATTTATTTTATCTACTGATTAGTTGCTAGATTTTATCCTTGCCATAGAGCAAGAAACCCTGCTTGGTTATTAGTTGTTGTTCCCAAACCACACACAAATTGTATCCTTGTTTATCTGTTGGGGCCAAGAATCACCCCTACCACTCCTGCCACCCCCAAATAGATAGAAATTATTTATAGTAGTAGAATCTGTATAAGTGTGTGCCAAGTAATTAATATTATATTGGAGCTCTACTCAATTTGGGGTTTCCCCCATCATAGAGGAAAGTAAACATTGCTTCTTATATAGAATATTAATAAATGTGTTCCTATTTCCATTGCATTAATACTTCAGTTCTATTTAACTCCTTTTCATACTCACTTTTTTATCAACATTGCTTTTAGTTTTATGTTTCACTCGTCAAGGTACACCACAAAGACAAAAGAAGAAGAGAGAAAATCAAAGGGAAATAAGAAGATGGAAGAGGAATGAAACTAAAATATGATCCCAAAAGTAGTCTATGAACTTGTATAACAATAGCCAATTCTTTGTATACTAAAAAACAATTAGTGTTTGCTTGTTTTATTATTGTAAGGGGGATGGAATGTGATTATTTTGTTGAATGCCACATACCATTTGTGGATTGTAATATTTCTATTTTCATTTTAGGATAAAAAAAATAAAAAATGACTTATATATATATATATATATATATGCTGAGGAAAATATCATAATTTTATTCAACGTGTAAACAAGGAACAAAATTGCATTCTCTATATGCCATTAGCGATTTGATCATGCCAAGCTTTCGACTCATGCACAATAAAAGAAAAAAAAACTATAAAAAAATACACAAATTTGTAAGGGGATAAGTGTGATAATAATCACTTAATCTCCCCTTTTTTCCTTTTTTTTTATTATTTTTTTTAAATTTATTTATTTTTTATTTTTTATTTTTTTTAAATTTTTTAATTTTATTTAATTTTTGTTTTTTATTATTTATTTATTTATTTTATTTTATTTTTATTTTTATTTTATTTTATTTTTATTTTTATTTTTTTATTTTTATTTTTTATTTTTATTTTTTATTTTTATTATTATTATTATTATTTTTTTTTTCTGAACTTTTTTTGGGACTCCATGGTTGGGATCAATTATTACTCTTGCCAATTTATTTCCACCTTCCTTCATAGGGACTTCTTTGTTGGAATTCAAACTCTCAGATACATGGGCTATTTTTATACCCCTCGATCTATTTTCAATGAGCGTATCATATTTATGTTGCTCTGGTGCTTTTATTTCTACTAATTCTATACCCTTCTGGGAATGGGTCAGGATTCCTTACTAGTGCCTAGCTCCTTCATCTACTTGGATGCCATGTTGTGCTTGAACATCCATATTTGGATTATTTTCCATGAGCTCTTCTTATTCATCCTCAAAAATGTCAGGTACGTGCCATCCCTTTGGCTTACAGGAATGCCTATTTTTCTTTTTGGGATCTTTTTTCCCCGTGGGCATGTATTCTGCAAGTATCTTGTTTAGAAGTAGATCTGACATCTAAATGTCATATTCTCATAATCTAGAAGGTGGGTCCATTGAAATTTTTCATGTTTTAGATGGATACGGTCAGGTAGACCTTTACTAGGTCTATCTCCACACAAATTCTGGCAAACGTAAAGAGGTATTTATATGTTCTGTCAATGTCCATTTTTTTGAATTTTCCAATAGTATTACAAATATATTCTAGGACTTGATGGTGCCAAAAAGGGAGAGGGAGATTTGGTAATCTCACCTAGATTTGCATTGTAGTGACCACCATTATTGTAGCATCAAATTATGGGAACCATGGGGTGATAAAGAGCCAAACTCTACTGCAAAACCATGGCCCATTGTTTAGGACTTACTCCCTATCTTTCTGTGAGTCAAATTGAATTATGAAGAAACCCTTGGAACATAATTAAATTTCATAATTGTGTGTCCAATAAGACTTTACCCACTAATGTAAATCTTCAGTCCTCGACACGAATCCATTAAATCTTTATAATAATGTCGTAGACTGTAGATTAGAAAAAAAAAAATTTACTTCTTGGGGTTTAACTTCCATTGCTTGTGCTTTTTCTGCTTGTTCGACCATGTAAAGTCTTGCCATATTTTGGATATGATCTGCAGGAATGGAAGCCTTCCCTTTCACCGCATCCTTAAACAATATTAATCCACAAGGATTTCTAGAACACGTATTGGGGTTTTTAGCTCCACCCCATAGCCTCAGATTTAATATTATGGTGGAATTATTTGCCATGCCATAATCCTTCATCTGGAAAAAATCCTAAAGCACTCTTCCTTCATATAACAAAATTTTAAGTATTGCTAGTATTTCGAGGTTGTTTTGAATGTTGTTCTTAAGGCATTCCACTAGATCGAGGACCCAAAACTAGAGGTAAATGTCTTCCCATTAAATATTTTGAGGAAAATATGGTATTTTTCTTTCTTTGTCTCTCCTCTGTCTAGATTTGGAGATAAAAGACAAAGAGGAGACCCATAGGAGAGTGTATCCCCTTTGTGTATCTAATGTAACACCGAATTTGAAATTCCATCCTCATAAATGGCAAATTTTTTTATTGTCTCTTTGGTTGGTGGTGGTTTTGTGATCAAGAATATTTCCGAGCAGAGAAGGGAACTTATATTTAATTATGTTTTACACTTATACTAATATATATTTCCACCCACTATTCAACCTTAATATTGACCTATATAATAATTAACATGACTGAAAGATGAGCCTTCCTTCATTGACTACATTACCTATAACTGATATTCTCATGTGTTCCTCCCCTCTCCTCTTGTGTTAGTCATCACTATTTAAACCATATTCATTGGAAGTCATATGATTTGTAGATGTTTTACAACAATATAAGTATATAAAATCCATGAAATAAAATATATGCATAATTTGGCATAGAAGTGAAAAACATACACATGCATAACATGTACACATGTGAAGGCTCTTTCATCATGGAAGATGACAATTAAAGGGGTAGTTATAAGAAACTGATGCTTATGGAATTAATTTTCATAGTTATAATTAATAGAAGTCGGATATCATAAGATGATCACCACCATTTCCACTTTTTCTCTCATGCCAATGTATCTAAATAAACAAATACACTTGGACATGTAAATAATAGGAAGGGGATTATATTGCAACAAACAAGAAGGGCTCACGGAAAATTTTAAGGATGGAAAATTATCTTTAAGTTTAAAACATTTGCGAATCTCACTAGTCCCTAATATGCAAATTATAAAATATTTATTGATATATTTGTAAAATTATTCAAATTTATAATGATTTTATATATAGTATCTATATAATGTTGGCTATTTTTAAGGTAAAATAATTTTATATTTTAAAATTTGGGCAAATCATTTTTAGAAAAAAGGGAAATTGGTGAATATTTGTTTTGTAAAAATCATGGAAAATTAGCCCACCTGCGAATATTAGCCCCTAAAATTTTCCATGGAAGGGCTAAAGGGATAAGTTTTAATTAATATATTTTACTATGAAGTAACGAGTTTGTTTTTTGATATCAACCTAAGTGCATCCCTAATTAGCGAATTATGGTTTATTTTGAGGAAATAATAATAATAACAAAAATACATACATACATACATACATACATACATACATACATACATATATATATATATATATATATTGTAGTTCCATAAGTGGAGTGCGAGAGCACGAAACAGGAAGTTGACTCGCTCGCTTATGGAGTGGAGTTTAGTTCTCACTCTTGGGTAAACATAATTTACACTATTAGGAAGGGTTCTGCTCAATTATTTATCTATGCCTTTAGTCTCCCCACTTGTATTAATATTACCTGCTCTTACTCCTCTCAAACTAGCTTTGATGATCAAGCTTCCTGCTCGTATATGCCTTAGCCATTCGTATATAAGACATATAATATAGAGAAGAGATAGGAATGGCCCGACAACATAATAGTTTGACCTAGGAGAATCATTTATAGCAGTGTCACGTAAGCAATCTGGCTAATATAAGACATATAGGGGAAGGGGTGCGTGTAGTGGAGGTGTTATGTGTTGTGGGAATTAATAAAGGTAAGGGTAAGGGTTGGTTGACCCGGTCCCATCCCATAGAAGTATATAGCTATACCTATAGTTTTCCCTCCAAAGATTAATTAATCAAGATAGGGCAGGTATAGTAATTCAGGTGGGTCGAAGAAGTGAATTGGGCTGCTAATAACTTAGAGTATTCAGTGGTTACTGCTTAAAGGGATTTGGTGGTATTTTTTAATTTCGTCGCTAAGATTACAACTTTAGCATATTTGGGCTTATGCTACTTTGGCTTTGAATTTGGCTCTAGCTACAATATGGATAGTTGCGGCTTTAATGGGTAGGATTTAAGCTATTATTCCTGCAGGTAGATTTGGCTTCTGATTCTACTTGGACTCTATTAGGGAAGAGGGTTGTTGAGACTATCATTTTTACTACAACCACAACAGGGAAAGTTGCATTGATTGATGCCACTCTGGTATACTTGGCTTTATGATCGAATTGGTTTGCAACTATTTTTATTTTGGCTACAAAGGAGCTAGTCAGAGTAGGGGAGACTAGGGCTATGGGTTTTGCTTCAATGGGGTACATGCAAAGGGTAGAGATCGAGTTGATTCTAGCTCACGAGTCCCAGATTTTGAAAGGCTTGAAAAAGGGATAGCTGATGCAGTGGGAAGCAGATGAGACATACTTAGAAATAAACTTATCATAAAATCAGTCTTTCATGCCTCGACTGTCCTACCCATCTTTTCCCCATCTCAAACTATCAACCCTACGAAGAAGCGGAACCAACAGTAGACTTATCCTCTTGAGGAAAGCCTATCTTTATCTTTCGAACTTGAATTTGAATCGAACTCTACTATATAAATCTTGCACCCCTTAATCTGTAAGGAGGAGGAGCATGGAATTAGACCCCTCCCACCTTGATCCTCTCTCGTTTGGTCGAATGCCAACCTTTTAAAAGCTAATCATGATATAATATAAGTGTAGGGGGGGATATTGTTGCAGGATCTATTGGTTGTGTGACCTTCCCATTGTGATCTCCCATACATTTAACTCTTCTATCAAAGTAGTTTGCAACCCTATTTTCCAAGGAGGGGAGTTAGAAGCTCCCTCTAACCAATCACACTCCTGCAATCCGGAAAGCCTAATTTCATCCATATGAACATGAAGAACCTCACAAGGAATCACAAACCGGCCACAAATAAGCCTAAATATCTCCTGCACAACAAGTCTTCCCAAATTGTTATCACTTTACAAGTCCTTCCAACGAATCATAGGCTAAGCCATGAAGTCACACTATAGCATACAATTAATACTAAATACTATAATATGTGTTGTGTTATTTAAGTATTAAAAGCATGTAGGAATTACTTTTGGAATCAGAGAACTAGGATCACTACTGAAGAAGGGTTTGTTTTTTTATCTACTCATCATGCTAGGATATAGTTTATGTTCAAGGAGGATCTTAGGTTAACATTTACTCCGATACCATAACCCCTATGTTCTCCATAAGGGGGTTTGTCTCTTTAGTTATTTGGAACTTTGGGTCTATATATATATATATAGTATTTAGTGTAGGAATGGTGGTACTAAGATCCTTTATTTTTTTATGTCTTGTTAGGTATAAATAGAATATTAAGACTCTTGATAGATAGAAATATTTATAGATCTAGAGATTATGTACATTCATTAGAAGGATGTATTATTAGGATAGAAGAATAAGTAGCATATTTCTTTTAGAGGCTTAAGAATAGAAAGTAATAATACATTGAACCTTTGTTATAGAGAGTAGGAACCACTAGGCATGTTTCTTTGTTTGTATCTTTAGGATATATAGATTTTGAGTTTAACAGAGGATAGCTTCTTTTCTTATTTATTGGTATTATTAAGGTGGGATCACGAGCATACATACAGTATATGTTGAGGGTTCTTCTCTGCCCATTCCCAAGGATTATTATTCCCACTCGCCTGGTTCGGTAGATAGAAGTGGTACCGCAAGAGATACATACATAAAGACATACATACATGCATTGGGAATGGGTTGGTCTTGGTAATGCATTAGCCTCATTTAACCCATTTCATTCTTATGGGTTCGACAACCAAAAAGGGGAGAACAGAGGTTATGATGTCCCTTCCGCAACATCACAACATAAGCAATTTGTAGATGCGCCCAGAAATTTGTGTTGATTGGTCATGTTTTCTAGGATTCCCACAGAGAGGGTAGGAATTGATGTTGATCAGTAAAAAATGGACATATGTCCGTGTAGAGAATAAGCAACTCAAGATGAGGTGGTTGGTGTTGGCTTGGTGTGGAAACAAGGGTAAGTCGTGGAAAATAAAGCTCACAAGAAGTGTCAGATTATATACTTAATAAGAGTGATGTGATTCCTCTCCCCTTGGTCGAGCAATTACATTCCTCTCCCTAATGACTATTAGTGAAATAATCTTTGTTCAATCTTAGTTCTGAAGCTTGATTTTGTGTAGTTCTTAGCAGCAGTTCTAGTTTTCAATGATATTTCCTCCTAGTTGTTACTTGCGTGACCAAATAATTGTTCCAATAGTTCCACTAGTTGTTTAAAAATCTTTCGAGTTGTGAAATATTTAGCTAAGCTAAGTCTAGCGCTGCTAGTATTTGAAATGAGACTTATAATGACTAGTATTGATTAGTTGTAGTTATCTCTTCTCTCTATCGCTTTGCTAAGGTATAAGTTTTATATAACGACTCTATCTATAACAACTAGTAGTTCAATTTTTCTCTAATATAGTCCAACTAACTGTACAAGCTCAATTCAAGCTCAATTCAGTTTTTACCCCCCTTCTCCTGATGAGTCACTTAATGCATGCTGCCTTCACTTGCATATGAATTTCATGCCAGCCAGAGTCAGGATTGCCTTCCCCGCCCGTGCTTACCAGCCCATTATTCTTTCATGTCAATGTTTGGCCTTATTCTCTTTCTAAAAGGAATTGGCCTACATCAAGTATTATCTCCCCAGTTAGGGCACCTTACGAGCCATAGAATAAGGGATTGATCCGAGGAAACCCACCAATTATGATAATGGGACCAAGGTACCATACCCCCTCAAAATAACTGTGAGCCCCCTCAAAATAACTGTGATGGTGTCGATAGGGGATAATCTATTGGAACTCAGACATCAATGGAACATTAAGGAACCAGGAACAACATGAAGCCAAAGCATAGTCTCTGGAACTATAACTCTGGAATCACTGATCAATCACCGGAACACACACACACACACACACATATATATATATATATATATATATATATATACGTAATCTCAGTAGGACTACATCTTCATCATGTCCAATATATCGCCCCGATAAGGGTGGGGGATTGAACCATTGACTTCACATTAAGGAGTGCCCTAACAGAGCACTGGCTCACCGTCTATCCAAGACCACATGGACAACGTTATATTATTTATAACTAATATATATTATTTAAATAATTATGGTTGAGATTGAGTTTAATTTCTTAGTTCTTCCATTTGGGATAATGATCTTGCAAGAGGAAGAGGAAGAAAAAAAAAAGGATTAATAAGAGAAAGAAGAAAAAACAAGAGGGAGAGGGGAAATGAAATTGGAAGCATAAGGGACGGAATAAAGTGAGAAGGGGTATGGATGGGGTTTGTTAGGTGGAAGTGAGAGGGATAAAGAGAGGAGAAATATGATAAGGAAGAGTAGGAAGAGGAGGAGGATGTAAGGGAAGAAGAATAAGAGGAGGAGGAGGAGCAAGGCCCAGGGGGAGGGGAGGGGAGGGGAGGAGGACAAGGAGAGATACAAAGGAGTGCGTTGGAGGGTGACTTAGTGGATAGTGGCCATCTATATTAAATAAGGTGCATTAGGTATTTATAGTGTGTAATCAATAAATGTAAGATGGTCATATTAAATAAATTTTGATAGATAATTGATGTAGTCTCACTGGCTGGTCAATATTTGGGATAGACAAAAACTATTTATAGTATAGAAAGCTATGTAATTGTATGCCATGTGATTAATATTATACTGGACCTTTTCATGACTAGGGGTTGCTTTCTCAAAGAGGTAAGTGAGAATTGCTTCATATTCAAAACAACGATAAAAGGTTGTTATTATTTCTAGATTAATACTTTGGTTCTATTTATTTCCTTTCCACAGTTACATTTATATTAATATTTCTTTGGGTTTTATGTTTCAAATATCAAGTTACACCCCAAAGACAAAAAATGAAGAGGAGGGTGGGTGAAAAATGAAGGGAAAGAGGAAGAAGGAAGAGGAAGGACACAACAACATGAGCCCAAATTTATGACTTTATTATTGATTGGTATTATGAGGGTAACAATTTAGGTCAAAAATTTAGCCCAATTTCAACCTATTTCTCATCCATAAGCATTTTGACCCAATCTGTGAATTAAATTTCTAGGGAAATAACATTGTTTATCATTCAAGTAAAAAATATGCATTGTTAATATAGTAAATATTATAGTTGATGTGTCATATATAGGTCAATATTGGGGTTGAATAATGGTTGGAAATATGTGTTGTTGTAAGCATCAAACATAAGGAAATATAGGTAAAATTTTTTCTTTTTTTTTTCCTTGAAAAATATCATAACTTGATATTAGTGACACACACACATATAATATATGACATTCCATATATGTACATAGCATTAAATAAAATGACTTACATTTCATTCCCTTTGCAACTCTGAAACACATAAGCCCTAGTTTTTTATTGGTATATGGAGTATCATTTATAGGTGTGCAGGTCAGTAAACGTTCCCAAACCAATCTTTATTATACCCTAGAGGAATCAAAGCTCTCACAAAAATCCTTGTAGGTTTGCCAAAAAATAAATAAAGCAATATCAAATACATTCATCAAATCTACATAATTCTTACCACACTATATGAAACACCATTTTTTTATTTTAATTATTATATATATATTTCAATCCATTTACTCTTAACCAATCAGTTCTCTCATCACATGATATTATAACTACTGATTAATTATTTCTCTAATGAATATATTTATCTTCTGTAATATCCCGAATTGGTATTAATAGTAATAAAAGTGAAAATATACTAAAAACTATGGCAAAAGAAAATACATCATCAAAACATGTAAACTAGAGCGAAAAACAACAACTGAGCCATTTTATTAAATTGAATGGAATGAGTACAATAGTGGTGCTGGAAAGTTTTCACTTGGGCCT
The DNA here is from genome assembly GCA_034641835.2 of Pinus albicaulis. Taxonomy (NCBI): domain Eukaryota; kingdom Viridiplantae; phylum Streptophyta; class Pinopsida; order Pinales; family Pinaceae; genus Pinus; species Pinus albicaulis. The sequence goes on from CM076571.1 coordinate 992,793,692, forward strand.
ACTCAAATCAGGTTGAATAACAACTCAAACCCAAGATAAATCTCCTGTTGGAAGTGGCTCCGCGTGGCTCTGTCTCTATGCTTCCTAGCCTAGAAATGTTGTTGTTGCCCCATTGAATCTACTTCTACGGCCTGGAATAATGCTCAGAAAATTCTGGGCTTTTAACCATGGGCTCTGCTCAAGAAACCCACAATAACCCATGAAGGATTTTGCCAAATATTGAACTCAGAATTTCTGCCTAATTTTCCCCTAGCTCCTCTAGTTGTTGGTTGAGTTGGGATCCTGGTTTTCCCTCTTAATTCTACCTAGAAAAATTTTCCAAATTAATATTGGCCTCTCCTCAATAAACCCAGAAAAACCCAGAAAGGGTTTGTCCTAGTTTTGACTTCGAAAATTGGCCCTCATGGGCTTGGCACAATGAACTGCTGGGGGAAATCGAACTACTGGAAGAATCTTCTCGGAAATGTCTCCAAAATGCTACAATAAAACCTGGTAGGAGGTGGCTAGCCTCCCCTCCAAATCTCCTGATGAAAATTCCCTTCTCTCCAACCTCCCGACTCAAACTCCTCATTACACTGCGTCCTCCACTGCACAGTCTTCTCCTCCTCCGTGCAGTCTAGAAATGGCTACGCTTCCTCCTGATGCTGCTAGTAGAAATTCCCTCACAAAAGGGTGGAACTCATCTCTTGAGTGAACACTCGAAGTCCCCCAAGGTAGAGAATGAGATCTCCACTTGAAGATCTCGTGAGTTAAACAACACTGTAGACTTGGCTCTCCGGCTCAAGCGTGCTCTGTCAAAATGACAAGAATAAAATAGATGAATGAATGAATGCATGAATCCAAATGATAATTCTTGTCCTCCCTTTATCCATTGAGGCCCAATGTATGCCTTGGGTCCCACCTTGGCCTGTGCTGTCTCTCCTTGACCAATCACGTGTTGCCTTCCTCTAGCCAATCCCACGTTGTCCCTTTCGTGCCTCTTCTACGCTGCCACCTAAGGCCAATTAAACCCCACCACTTTGAGTCGTAATTTTCCCTTAGGAAATTTAGGAAAATAATTTATTTGGCTTAATTATTATTTGTGGGTCCCCTACCCACTTTATTTCCGCCCAACATTAGGAAATGCCAAAATAAATCAAAAATAATATTCCAAATAGTTGACTGCTAATTTGAAATATTACAGTCCTCCCCACCAAAAATTGCTTGCCCTCAAGCAATGCCTGAACAAGAATCCTCTCTAGCTGATGCTCCCCCATGGTAACTGCAAATTTTTCCAGGGTCCCAGATGCACCACTGAATCATCCCTGATCTCTGCATCACCCTGATATGAAGGGATCCCTCAATACCAAGATCCCAAGCCATTATATCTAACATGAAGATCCCCCTGCTCCACTCACAATCCTCCCAGGCATAAGTAACAGAATCACTCTGCACACCATCAGTGAGCAGGGAATCATGATGATAAGGCACTGTGCCCCACTCTTCATGGATTTTCCCTACCAATTAGTCCATCCCATGCACTCCAAGAGTACACCCTCGAAGATACCACCTAATCCCTTTAGAGACATTGTCTTGCTCATGTGAGCTTCTTCGTATATCATGTTGTTGGCCCACCTGCCAAGCTACTGAGGTTCCCCATGCCATCGGGGAATCACTAAATACCAATGGAAGATATGCATGATCTCCCCCTATGGTAGCCAACTCATCCCTAAGGGGTATTGAGCTCTAAAGAGTGGTGAATATCAGACCCCCTGTTGAACTCAGAGTGGTGCCACCATGTTGATGCTATGCTACTCTGATTATGGCATACTCCCCACTATGTATAAATTAGATCCTCCTCTCCTGAGGCCTAGTGGCGGAAGGTTGGTGAGAGTCGCGTTCATCCTACCCGGGCATCACCTTGATGTCAATATCTACCCATCCACATCTAACTTTGATCCTATGCAATAATAAAGAAATTTGACCTCTCCATCTCATGGAGGCCTTTGAGTACCCCCATGTGCCAACCCAATAATAAGTTAGATCACTCTTTGTCCTGACTCCGACCATCACGAGATGGAATGGTCTATCAATCAGTTGAATCTCTACCTCCCATAGTCATACCTGTTTCACCATAGCTCTAACAACTGTAGGAATCCCTTCGTGCCTCATCTCTAGTCCCTGCATGTGACCACTATAGAGGGTCCATATATTATGGGAAAATATGATGCATGCTAACCTACCTTGTGCCTGCCACTATGTAGTACTGATGACTGCTGGAAGCCACATGTGACAAATAGCCACCCCCTGAATGCAACCAATAGATGGATATATGATACTCGCAATCGACTCAAGGTATGTGGATCCCTCCTGCTCCTGCCAACCATCTCCACTGAGTCTGTCATCCACCCTCTCAATAATGTGTCGATACATTATCTGGAGCCCATACACATACTAGGATGTTACCTCTGTTGTACTCGGTATCCTCTGCTCATGCGTGGTCTCAACATGCCCTGAGAAAAGAGTGATGCATGTCTCCCTCGTGACCCGCTCCCCAGGCATAGGCTCAGTGATCACTGATATGCCACCCCTGCAAATGATCATCTCATCCCCCAACCTGTGGTTTTCAATTAACGCACTGACCCAATGCTATGGTTGAGAAGTCTCTCCCCAAGTGTGCTGAGTGTCATCTAAATATCTTGGGTGAGCTTCGTGTACCTCGTTGTTCATGCCCAGAGTTCCAAAGGAAAACAACAAAATCGACTGTGCTTATGAGTGATGTAGAAGAGGGTCAGGAGTGTGAGTCCCCACGGATGTCATTAAGTATCGCTCATCTGTCTCCCCATTGATCCTAGGTGAACTATCCCCAAAGGTATGCCCGGAGTCTTCATCCACGAGTCTCCCTAGAGGCAATACTCTAAGACCCTGTTGTGAAGCAACATACACCCTTGCATTCCACCAATCATCCATGTACTCCTCGGCATGCCACTGCACACTGCGACATACCCCATCTACTATTGTACCACCATGTACCGTCGTGTGCCTTATTTGTGTCAAGGGACCAGTCAATCGTCACGTGTACTCAAGGCACCAGTCAAGGCACTAGTCACTCCACAATGTAGTCCCACATACCACGGTACACCACCATGCACCTCCATGTCCACCGATAGTCCACTACTCAATGCTAGATGCTCCCACGCATCCTTGGATGTGATGGCCTAGATTTGTGTCTCTACGTGTCGGACCACCCCAAATCGGTATCATCACCTCCATTGTCACATCACTACACCTGTTGATGGATGGATCATCACTCCAAATCCTCCCTGAGGGGTACGAGAAGTGAATCTCCCTATGAGTTAGTAGTGATTCCACCACTGCTCTGCTCTCCTGCAACCTCTGTGCCCCATGCAAAGGTGAAGAATACTTGGCTCCATACAAGGCACTGTCTGGTGGCCTGCCAATGCCACCTCATCCGACAAGCTCCTACCAAAGTATGTTGATCACCCCGTGACCTCGTGTACAAATGTCGTACCAAGAAAACCCAAGGAGTCTGCCCATAAAATGGTTGGCCACTGGAGATGACTGAAACTCCCCTAGCGAATGTGCATGATCAACATCTAGGCCAATTGTACCCTCCAAGACATAGTCAACCATCCTACTTGGGAAACGATAGGTAGTTCCACCAGGATCCCAATGCCAGTCTTGGGCTCCTATATTCCCAGTGCTTGGAAACTCCTACTGAAGAACACCTGGGTCTACCACCATCTCCATAACCCACTCCACCGAGTACCAACTCAAAATCTCTCGCCATCCAACCTCAACATGCGGATGTTGTACCCTGCGCAACTCTGATCGTCTCATCCCGATATCCAGGTCAACATATGAAATATGACTAGGTGGCTTCGTCTCTCTCTCTCCAATGGGAAGAGGTGACCCAACAGTGTTGTTAGCCCCGTCTATGTATGCTTGAAGGGGGCTGACCTAAAACTCCAATGTGCCCTCTAGCTGTACCATTAGGGAATCCAACCATTCCCTAATGTGGGCAAACTTGGCCGCCAACTCGGCACAAACCACTCTCATGTCCTCTAGTTCCTCGTTCTGCAACAAAATAGCCTCTCGTATTAATGTGGCCTTCCCTTTCAAAGATAGAAGGTCGAACTGAAGCTGATCACACTGTTGTGTGCGACCATCGTCCAATACCTTTGTATATCCTAGCACCTCATCAAAAGCTAGCCCAAATGATGGCAGCACACCTTCCTCCATAGACAATCCAGCACGCAAGACATGCTCACTAGTCAGTCGCATGTGCTTGTCATCCGATAATTTTTTCATAGACTTGGAGGCCTTTGTACCTATCGGCTCCTCAACAACGATGGAGTTGTCTCCCAACACCTCATCAACATGTGATGTGTTGCTATCATCAAATAAATTGGTCACAACCCCGGATACCCCATCAATAGATACCTCAACAATGGGTGGTGTCTCATCAGTGAGTGTATGCTCAGCTATCTCCTTCCCAACCATGGCCCCTTCAACTACTCTTTCATCTTCTTCCTTAATATGTCTCACCATCCCTACATAATTCCATGGAATTCCCCCTGATTTTTGCATTTCTCTTAGTTCACGGAACTCCCAAAAAGAAAGGGACACTTGAATTCCATGTCCCAATGATTGGTTTGCCCACCAATTTTCTGCCAATAACTCCACATCAGTTGTAATAATGTATTTCCATCTTGATGTATTATCCACCATTCTAGGAATAACAGATATCAATTTCTTCCTGACATTAACCATCATTTGTTGAACCCTAATCACCTCATTCAAGGTTACTACCATCGCGTCTGAGTTTAACCTTTCTTGGGATCCCATGATATCTTAGTTTTATTATTATTATTGGTCTTATCATTGTTACACAGTATTTTGTCACCATCCCTGCAATACCCGTCCCGAAAATTGGAGGACCATTTCAGTGACTTTTGTGTATTGTCATACCTTTCTAAAAGTGTCATTGCATCCCTTGGCATGACAAGAACATTTCCTTTGTTGATCACTCCTCAAGCAGACTCTCAAAAACTTGTGTTTCTGGGTCGGCGTTGGTAGGCAGTTATGGCATCGCGCTAATAGGGAAATGAACACTGGACCCCGTGCCCATTGGCGCTCTGTCTCAGTGTCTCACCCACGCCGAGCTGTTTTTGGAATGTTTTTTAAAATAGAAGTGAAGTTTCCATTCCTAACTACTTCATGAGAGGAGTCATCATGGTTTTTTCGACTAAATAACGTTGAAATCCTCCCTTTGGCTTCTTGTTTCCTACATTTGTGCAACTCCCCAAAGGGATAAGGTCTCTCTTCCATCTTATGAGGAATCCCAAACCACCTTCTCCTCTCCTATAAATACTTCATTCTCACATGGTTTCAGCCAGTTGAATAGTCCTTACTATAGCTGGTGTGAAGAATAAGGTAGAGAGGAATCCATTGTCGAGAGAAAGTTTAGGCCCATTGCCTCACCAAGTCCGATCCCCAATGAATTATTGAGATGTGTTTGACTGAACCCGTCAAAGGAAGCTGCAACGTCAAGGCATGAAGGTTGTAAACTTATTTTCTCTATCATTAATACATGACTAGTTTTTTGGTTCTCATTTTGTGTTCGATTATATGCCAAATGTTTGATTCTCCTTGACCAATAAAATAGCTAAAGATGAAAATATGCTTCTATATGTTGTCACCGTTCACTTGATCCTTGTACAAGTACACGAACATTATCACTGAAGAACTGCGACGTGTGAAGACGAAGATCAGCAGATCGTTGTTGCAAAATACAACAAAAGCGTTGGAATAAGGTAGGCCATCTATCCCAACTCGTTTTCATTTATAATCTAGGAGTATGAAATTCCAACTTGTTCCCTTATTTCTAGACCCACTCCAAAGCTAGAGGGATCACCTTTGTTTGCAGAGGGGATTTACCTGCACAACAATTTGGCGACTTCGATGGGGATCAGTGTGTTTGTCATCTCTTGTTTTTCATCTAGTGTTTGGCTAGTCTGTTTGAATTTGGTCATTTTATTGTTATTCTTCTTTGTTCTACCTGTCTGACAGTTTTCAGCGATCACATTTAGCCTCAAAGTGTCAATTCTGACCTCTTCTCAGTGGAATTTTCTTTTTTCCATAGTTTTCTGGCTCGACGCCACTGTTGCCTGAACAGTCGCACCAATTGGTGCATGTTGCCTTTTTCACAGGCACACAAACCTTTGTTTAGTGCAGATTACAGCAAGACAGACGCGTTGAATCCTGTAGGTTAAAATTTTAGCCTTTTTCCAGAGTTTTGTCAGTTTCTCTTGCCTCTAGGTTGGATTTTCATCTTTCAATTGGTCCAATGGAATTTCTTTGACTTTCGTGTCTCGATCTTCTCAGCTGTTTGCCCCTTATCTAATAAGTGGAGTTTGTCATCCTATGTTTTCTAGGTGTCTTCCGCCGCTTGTTCGACTCCCTCCTCGCTGAACCTTCTGAGTTGAGTTTGAGTCAGTTTGGTCTTCATTTTTTTCAGTTTTTTGACTGATTGTTTTAGTTTTCATTTCAGTTCTACGTGTCATTGGGTTGTTGGATGATCATCTTGGTCTTTTCGTTCAGCTCTCCATCTGTCACCTTGAGCATAGATTACATTGCTCAATGAATTGGTTTCAAAGCCCTTTTTTTCTTGAAGGAATGCATCTCTGTTTTGAGTGTGTTTGATGTTCATGTTGGATTGATCTCTTTGTTTTAGATCATTTCATTCCAATTTCTCAAAACCAGTGTCTATTTTGTCATTTAGTGTAGTAGTGCATTTTGCTTCTCATTCATCTAAAAGAACAAAATTTGCATCCTTTCTCTTAGTTTGAAAATGAAAAACGTTCTTTTGCATTAGTAGCTTTTAGTGAACAAGGAAAAATATTTTTGTTTTATGCTTTGGTTGTCTTAGATGCATTAGGAAAAGTTCTCTTTGTACTCGATTGATTGTTGTTTTGTTATGAACTACTAGCCCTCTCTTAACTAGCATTCATCGAATTGGAATGATTTTCGTTTGCATATAGTTGTGCATTAAGAATTCGAGATCACAATCGATAAGGCCTTGAAATTGCAACATTAATTCAAGATCAATTTTAAAATGAATTCAATTAACCTAAGGAAGCATTGAAACCTAACACTCACATTTATAGGTATAGGCTAGTGACGTGTTCTGGCGTCATTAACCTAGTAGTTGTCGTTCGCCATCTAACATTAGATAGCGCTAGCACAGACCTGTGCTCCCCATACTGTCGAGTGTATGAAGGGAGACCCTCATACGTTGCAATCCTTTATCCATAGGAAGCCAATTTTTCCGCCCTGTAACCGTGATACACCAAACACAACATTAGGGGAGACTGCCTGCATGTACGTTAAGTCCTTGGTAATTTCTCTTTCATTTGATCACCAAGGTGTATATTGTAGTTCACGGAAACTTGGTACACCCTCTTGCTTAGATTTCCTTAGTAATCATTTTGGTCTTTTCGTGACTCTCCAAAATTTAAAAGATCACCGAGCACTTGTCCTTTCGCGCTCGTTCAACCTGAAAGTGACTAGAGTCACCTTTTGCCTATTTCTTGACTCTTAAAATATGAAAAGGCAGAGTTTTGTTTAAATGTCATAAAATAAATTTCCTACAATCACATGCCCATTAAAGATATTTTCTTGGCTTGTTCTTAAGTAATTCCTTAGTCTTTTATCTTGAATCCTCGATTTGGTCATCTCGGTTCTCTCCTATTTTTTAGACAAAGTCACAGTGTCGAAACCACCAGTTTCATCGTCCCCTTCATCAACTCCTAGTGGAGATCCTTCTCCTGAAGTTTCTTCGGGGGCACCCAGGCCTACTAGGCCTCTTGATTACTGGCGTGCTCTTATTCTGAGTATCTTACCCCTTGCTACTCGATCTCCTCTTGAAGAGCCATTTGATATCAATTGGCAACCTTCAGGCACTTGGGCTGGTTTTGGAAATGAAGAAGAGTTTCCTCTGCTTACTTTGGAATCTTCTTTACTTGCCATTTCTCATCGCCTTTTCGACGATACCATGGCTTCATCCGATATGGATTCTTCAAGTCCCATCAGTAGTGAATATATTTATGTTTCTACAGGAGAAAATCAGCTCCCTCCAGGGAATTTTCCTTATGTCTCAGGTCAACCTTCTTCACAGCCGATATCTCTCCCAGTCCGTTATCGTACCTTGGGTCAGATCATTTCTAGTGTTGCATCATTGTATCAAAACCCAATAAGGTCAGGTACATTGACTCCCTCATGAAGCTTGTTTGTCACCGTATCGAGGGCATTGTCCTCGACTCCTATGACTTCGATGATTGTTACCTCTGTCCTGGTTCGACCCACTGTCTGTGTGGCTTCATCCACACTGACTGTTAGTAGGGCTCAGTCTTTGTCATCGTCTTTTGTTGTTCGTAGGTCAATTTTTATCGCTTCCACGATACCAGTTAGGCCCGCCGTGATTGGATCACAGCCTCACGTTTCGGGAATCCAACCTACTGGTAGTGCGCCCGTCTCTTCTAATCCAATTCCTAAAGGTTTGACATACAATCAGTACATGTTGGCCATTCAGTAGCAGAATTACACCCCTCAGGGTTCTCAGCGGCCGCAAGCTCCTGTTAATCCTCTACATCATTATGGCGAGTATGTAAATCCCGTCTATTTTCCTCTGATTGACCCTAACAAGTTCATGTACCTACCGAGACAACCCTATGGTCCATAAGGACAACCCCTTCAAGGACAACCTTTGGTCCAACAAGGACAACCCTACGGTCCACAGGGACAACCCTACGGTCCACAGGGACAACCCTACGGTCCACAATGACAACCATTTCAGGGACAACCTTTGTTCCAACAGGGACAACCCTATGGTCATCCTGGTCAACCTTATTTTCAACAGGGGCAAATCTATCCATCACAGGGACAACCTTTTGTGCAACAGCTATAGCCTTACGTTCAACAAGGCCCAAATTTTTTACAAGGTCAACCTTAAACTACTCAGTTGGTTCAACTTGGTCTTCAGGGGCAACTTGGCTCATCCCAACCATCGAGCCAACCTCTTCCACAAGGGCAACCCGATGGCTCTCAGCATCCAAGCCAACCTGCACCGCAGGGACAACCTGTCCAACCCCAACAGCCAGGCCAACCTGCACTGCAGGGACAACCTGTAAAACCGCAGCATCCGGGGCAACCTGCACCCCGAGGGCAACCCACGCAGCCTCAGGGCACTGCTTACATTCCTCAAGGTTAATCTCAAGTAGTGTACAATGCACCCCAGGGCACTGCGTATATTCCTCAAGGTCAATCTCAAGTGTTATATAATGCGCCTCAAGACACTGCTTACATTCCGCAAAAAAATCCATATGTTTCTCAGACAGGACCTCAGTGGTATTCTCAGAATCAATATCCTGGTCCTCAACCGGTGTATGGGCAGAATTATCATGCTTATAACCCTTATGGAAAAATTCCTCCAAGACTGAACATATGGGAGATAATTTCTCCCAACCTGGTTGGCATCCCAATACTGGTCTTTATCAAAGGTCTACAATGCCTTTCAATCCACAATTACCTTTTCTTGCTACGTTGGAACTGCTCGATGTGTCGAAGTTGACGAATGATCCTATCCTTCATAATCCATATTCGCCTCCAGTCCCGAATAAAATTCCTTGCGATTGTCCCAAATTTTACGGCAAGTTCGGAGAATACCCCCAAGCGCATGTTATGACTTATCATCTTTGGAGCTCCTCTAAATCTTGGGTTGACGATTCAATTCGGCTACGTATTTTCCAAAGGACTCTCACTGTTGCCACTGCAAAGTGGTACATTGAAATCTCTCGTGAAAATTTTCAAGATTTCAACTCTCTTTCTATGGAATTTCTCACACACTTTCAATTACCAGTTCGGTATGAAACTAGGACGCACCTCCTCACATCCTTGAAATAGGATCGGGCTACTCATATCTCCGATCATATTCATGAATGGAGGCGACGACGTCGTTTGATCAAGTTTTCAATTCCTGATCAACTTCTAACTGATTGGTTCACTACCTCTTTTATCGGTCTAATTTCTAAGGACATCACTATGTGTTGAGTAGGTAGATCCCCTCTGCGGACAGAGGTGATCCCTCTAGCCCTAGGGTGGGTCTAGTAGCAAGAGGACATGCTAATGTGTCGGTTCCTAGTTTACGAATGAAACGAGTTGGGATAGACTGTCCTACCTGTAATCCAATGCGGTTTTTGTAGCTACAGCAGAGGTCTCTTGATCCTTGTCTTGACACGTCGCAATCCTTCAGCAATGGTACTCGGGTGCCTACTCAAATATCAAAGGAAAAAAGCAACATACATGACAATAATTGCATTCATAACTTGCTAATCAGTCAAGGAATATTAAACGTATTGTGTAAGATAAATCACATTAACATAAGATGGTAACCAAAACATATTAAGATAAAGAAAGAGATTACAACCGGAGCCTTGACATCGCAGCCTCCTTTAGCGAGTCCAGTCAAAATGCGTCTCGAGCATTTGTCGGGGAATTTGGACATGGCGAGGCAAAATCCTAAGCTCTCTCTTGACAAGGGTCTCTCTCTCTGCTCTATCTCACACTAGCTATATCAGACTATTTTCAGAGATTCCTCTTCAGCTAGCTGCATCTATGTGAGATAGGCATATTTATAGAAGGAGAGGAGGAGGCTGGGATCCCTCAAATGGTGGAAGGGAGGCCTTATCCTTTGGGAAGTTTGCCCAAAAGGAGGACACAAGAAGCCAAAGTAAGGTGCTCGTCGTTATGCAGTTGAACAACCCAAGCTAACTCGCTCATGACGTAGTTAGCTTGGAAACTTCGCTTCTATATTTAAAAAAATTTCCAAAAATAGCTCGGTGCGGGAAACTCACTGGGAAAGAGCGCCAATGGGCACGGGGCTTGGTGTTAATTTACTTTATCTGCATGAGGCCATAACTGCCTACCCGCGCCAACCCAAAAGCATGTGTTTTTGATGGTATGTTCCAGGAAAAGTCATCAGAGGAAATATTATTCTCATGGCAAGGGATGCAATGACACTTTTTGCAAGGCATGACACTTCATATAAGTCACAGAAATGGTCCTCCAATGTGCGGGATGGGGATTGCAGGGACAGTGACAAAATGTTGTATAACAGTAGGCAATCATGCAAGTGAGGAATTTGTATGGTTGCAAAGGTTGTGTTTAAATGTTGGCTGCTTACAGAAAATTTGTAAGAATATATTAAAACAATTAAGTGCAAGCTATTTGGTAAAGAATCTTTCTTATCATGCTCAAATGAGATATACTGATATAAATTATCATTTCATTAGATGTATGGTTGAAAATAACAATGTGTTATTAGAGAAATTGATAACCCAACGAATGTTGCCAACTCATTGATTAAATCTATCAATGCTAAGAAGTTTTATTGGTGCAATGAAACAATGGGCATACCTTCTTGAAGCACTTGATTTTTTATATATTCAAAACTCTATGCAAATAATTCAATGTGTGGGATATTGTTGGATATTTGTCATATTCTTTGCATGCAAGTACATTATGCCTCTTCACATGTTTTGGGCCTTTTATGGCTTATGGGTAGTTTTTGGACCATGGTATCATATACCCTTGTTATTCTAATAGGCATCAATCCATGATAAACATTAAAACACTTCATGATACATGTCACCTTGCTAAACTTTAAAAAATCATAAAATCTAACTAAATTATTACTTTATTTTAAATTATTATTATTAATTATAAAAAGAATCAACATATAAGTTAATCATATATACATTTAAAAAATCATGGAATTTTTTTTTAACCATAGATATTTGCCCCATTTTACCATGGAGATTCTTAATCCATAAATAGACTTCGTTATAATACCACATGTCGAAAAAACCGTAACTCCATATGAAAAAAATTTAATTAATCAATTTCATTAAAAAAGGCAAAAAATGCATAACTACTTTGGAGATAAATCTCAACCTTTGATTTGTGTATGCTACTAAGAATATTCTAGAATATTCCATGGAGGTTAATTATCTGCCATCCACCTAATAATTATTGATACATTAAAATTCTCAAAGCCCTATCCCAAAATAGACATGTCTATAAGCATAATTAGGTGGATGGTAGGGATTTAACCTCCATAAAATATTCTAAAATATTTTTAGTAGTACACACAAATCAAAGGCTAAGAGTTTTCGAATTAATTATGCATTTTTTCCCTTTTAATTAAATTATTAATTAAAAAAATGTCATACGAAATGAGGTATGATTTTTTGGGCAAGCGGTATTGATAACCCATGGTATTGTATGAAAACCTATTTATATATTAAGAATTTCCATGATAAATTGCACTTGAATTTCCATGGTTAAGATTTTTTTACATGTTTTTTTAATGTATATATGTTTAACTTATATTAATTTTATTATTATTATTATTATTATTAATCATAATTATTTTATAGGAAATTATAATTTAGTTAATTCTTATGTGATACATATTCTTTAAATTTTAGCAACTTGAGATGTGTGATGAAGTGTGTGCTTTAACCATTTAATTTACATGGGTGCGCTAGTATTGTGATACCATTTAGTGGATTAGGATTAAATGGAACAATACATACATATTATACTTGAATAGTTTTATTTAAAACATGAATGAAGGTGTAGTTGTTTAGTTAATTTTCTCTATTTAAATTTTTAGAAAAAATCTTATGTAAATTATCATTGTTTTATTTTTTGTTTTTATAGTTATATATTAACATTGTCTCTCTAATTGGGGTGGCAGGAGGAGGAGGGGTTTTCATTAACACTGAAATTGGGGTTTGGGCAAAAATATGAATAATCAAGCTGAAGCCTATGGGTTACTCTAGGGACTTACCATTTCTCATTAAAGAGGGTCAAGGCTATGAACATTTTGGGCGACTCCCTCCTTATTATAAAATACATGGTGAAAAACAATGCAACATAGAACAATAAGTTGAATCAAATCCTAGAAAGAATCAAAGAACTTTGCCTACTCTTTGAGTAAGTTTATTTCTTTCATATATTAAGAAGGTTGAACTAGGAGGCAGACATACAAGAAAATATAGCCTGCCAAATCAAGGAGAGCCATAACCAAGTAAATGGAAATGAAGGTTACCTCCCTATCTCCTAGCCTAGATCATGGACAATATTTTGTTTGAGGCAAGTTATGTCCCTGATAATAAGTAAAGTAGTAAAATATCATGGAATTTAAAGATAAATTGGCAATTTTTATCCCTAATCACTTTGTTGATTAGGATTTTATCTTTTTTATTTCCCTCCCCCCTCCCACCCCTCTCCCCACTCCACGTTTCATTTGACTCGTTCCTTCTCTGGCACCATTTCCCTCGACCCTCTCTCTCCCCTCTTCCCTTACCCCATCCTTTGTTGTCATCTCCCCCAACCCCCCCTCTCCCCCTCCCTCACCCCTCGCTAGCATCCCTTTCTCTGAACCCCTCTACCCCCTCCCCTTTCTCCCTCCGCCCTGTGGCATGTAACAAAAGGATTAGGTGGCAAAATTATACAACATGGAGAGTGTCATGAGAAAATTTTATTTCAACCGGTGGCTGCAGTACAAGGTTGATCATGACACTTGGTGATGGTATTGGCATAAGTGTGGGAGCTCCCAGTTCACTGCTCCATAAACAGGCCTGTCACATGAAATAGTTAAGTTACCAACTCCATGCAAGAACCTCTGGGAATGAGCCTCATTTAATTTTGCAGGGGAAGATATGTTGGCTCGCGCGAGGGGCAATTAATATGCTTCATAGGAATGTTGTTTCAATCAACAAGGCAATCATGGATAAGAATTAGGATCCTAGAGGTAAGTGATTACTTTCCCAACTCATTGATTACTATGAATTTAGGAGCAAAGATCAAAATTTCATTCGAAGAAAGGTTGAGGCCCTGAAGGCTGTAGGTTTTAGGCCACAGGGCTATGGTTGGGGTTTCTTGTGCGTAATTGGGGCTTTGATCATTTGGCTTGGGAGGATTCAAGGGTGGCAGAGTCTCTGTATGTATGTGGGTTTCTAAGTAGTGGATTAGTGTTATATATGTTGTCCTTGGGTGGAATTGGGTGTCGTCTTAAGTGTCCCTTTGAGGATTTACTCCAGCCCTAGAGCGGAATTCTGGCCCTTTATTGGAACTACGTCCCTGAAGTGGATTTCGAGTCTTGGAGTGGAATTTGCAGTGCTTTGGAATTTGAATTTTGGGGTGTTTTGGAGAGAATTGGTAGGCTTGGGAGCGCCTGGGTGACAACTGGGATAATTGGGTTCAATACTATGTCAATTGAGCCATGGGATTGTGGGAATTCCAATAATTTGGAACTGGAACGTGGCCAATTCAACACTCTATCAATTGAGCCCATAGGTTTTCTCTCTCAGGAAGTCAGCATGGAACAAGAACACTGGGGATTCCGACGAAAATGTTCAGGCAAAGTGGCAAGTCATTTCGAATGGAAATGGGAGCACTGTCCCCCGTTAGCCACCTTTTCACCGCACCTGTGCACTCCCTGTAAAAGAGAGCACCATGAATAAAGGGAAATTTTATCAGAGCTAAAGAGGTGCTTCCAGATACAACAAGAGGATGCCTATAAGATGAGTGAAAGAAACATTGAAAAAACCAGAAAATTCACGAGCTTGAGGATGAAGTTAATGCATTGCGCAACCAAATCGAGCAATTTAAGATCCAACTAGTCGATAAGAACTCCATCACATATGATGAATCAACTAGAACATATCTTAATAAACCTACAAACCCAAATGGATAATCTCTTTATAGTTTTTATGTGAAGGTATAGAATGTTGCTCGGAAAAATCTGTAAATTCTATAATAGTACCTCTGTAATAGCTCAATTGCATTTTGATGTTTTGTTTAGGAAATGGGCCAATTCAACCACTGTGAAAACGAGAATGCCCATTTTTGGCATGAATTTGAAATGTATTCTCCCAGCTATGCCACAAACCGTGTGTAGATTAATATAATATAACTACTCTTTTTGTGTTAAAAAAAAAAAAAACATTGTTCCTCTAACATAAGTTTTTTCAATTTTTATTTACCTTCAAGCGTGGCATAACATAATATACAAAATGATCTCCAAGATGATGGCTTATAGGATCAAATAGATCCTTCCAGTCTTAATAACCAAAGAGTGAGGGTTTATTAAATAAAAATTAATTTTAGATGAGACTTACATATCATAAGAAGCAATATATCCCATGCAAAAAGAAACAAGAGTAGGGGTAACAAAATTAGACATGACTAAATCATAAAATGGACTTGACCTTTTGTTGGACTATGCAAACTAGAATAAAAGAATGTGTGGATTGCATTATTATTCAAATGATACACATATTAATACTTTTTTCTTACTATTGGATTCAACTTCCAAGGTCTCTTATACTCCTGGTGTCAGTTCACATTCCTCCACACCAACCTTAATGGATTAGGTGTCCAGCATTCCCCCCCTTAATCTAAAGGGGTGTATGTGATTCCATGAAGAGAGATAAAATACAAAGGTGTATAGAAGCCAATGGTTGAAGGTGCTCTTAGAATGGTGGTTTAAGGAAGACCACAAACCAAATGAGGTAGCAGAAGTTGAGGTTTTCTATCGGAGGTGGTTTGAGGTTGACCACTAACTCTAGAACTAGGTTTGAAGTTGTGCTTGGAAAAAGTATGAATCTAGCTACAAGTTGAAGTTGTGCTTGGAACAATTATGAATCTAGCTAGAAGTTGAAGTTGTGATTGGAACAATTATGAATCTAGCTAGAAGTTCTCCCTGATGATGGTTTAAAGATACCACAAAATTATGAAATGGTGGTTTGAAATTGACCAAAATTTGTTGGAAATTGGCTCCAAGGCTCAACAATTCCTGGAACATTTCCAAATCTGGCTAGAAGTTGTTGTCTTATATTAATTGGAAGTGCTCATAGATAGCAATTTGAAGACAACCGCAAAATGATGTAAGTTTGAATATAACCACACACTGAATCAGACTCGTGGCTTTGATTATGGCTATAACTTTGATTTTGTTTTAGGCTTAAGGCTCTAGTATAAGCTATTGCTCAGGCTTGCTTGTACATGCTTGATTGATATAACTTCAAAAGTAGAAGTCTGTTTGTCAACTTGTTATGTACATCCCCTATTCTCACAAAATAAGACTAATATATTTTTGAAATTCTCACATGGATGAAGATAAAAAAAATCACGATCCTCCATGTGACCAAATCTATGAAGGTGTAGGCTCCACTTAAAACCAACCCATGTCCAAAAACCAAACAACAACAAATATGTATAGTAGCAACCAACATTTGTTTATCAACAAATAATTATCAATCACATTTATTATATGAAGTATTCAAATATATGTTAGAAATATGTTGTCATTGATGGCAAAGACAAAGAAGATGATGACAAAGGAAGATATGGTTGCAAGAATAATGGTCAAGGAATAAGGTCAACTCAAGTATGGCAAAGGAAAAGATTGATAAAGGAACAAATAATTTTGAGCCATTTTCAATATCATAGATAATCTCAAGTGCACTTACATACTGATGAGATGTATAAAGCTCTTAAAGAGCTTTCCAACGGTACATTGAAGTCTGAAGAAGGCTTCTTGGATCAAAATTTATTGCGGGTCAAATTTCATGACTTAAAGAGATGAAAAGAGACAAACTAGTCAAGGTTCTAGGTCGACAAGGTTCCAAGTCGAGCCTTGATACACCCTGATCCCCGACATAGTCAAGCCTTCGACGAGTCGGGCCATCAAGCCTAGTCAGGGTTCAGGAGCAAGTGCAAGTGCGCACAAAAGGAAAAGAGCCAACTCCTCGACCCCCAACCTATTCCAATTATTTTTAATTTATAAATAAATTTAATGAAACATCGAGGTATGAGACCCCTCTTCAGCCGTATGAGTTGACATGGACCAACTAGAGGATGACACATGGCACATTTATGATTGGATCGTAGAAGTGACGTAGAAGCACATGTGGAGCCATGATGGCACATGATAACAAAAACTCAAAGGTCTAGGATGACGTCAACATGATGTAAGCATAAGTGACGTGGAAGTATGGACCAAGGACATGTGGCATGTTTATTTAGACATTTTGGGTGGCCATGTGGGCCAAATTCGTCTGAAACATGGCAACACTAAGGAGCCTCCATGTGGCACGAATGATGTTAGTAGGATGGTGTGGTAGAACCTCGAAAGTCAAGCCAAATATTGAGTTCGATGAAGTTTTCTTGTGCATTTATTTTTTGGCAGAAATTTGAAAAATTGGGCCTAGGTTTGGATTCTGAGCGAGTCAATGGCAAATGTCGGCACACAACAGGGAAAGCGGGGTGACCTCCGATCTCTGACCTCCCAAAAAATGTTGACAAACGCGCCTAACGGAGAACGAAACATGCAAAGCACAAAACCACATTCAACCCCTAATCTCTTTAGAGCTTGGTCACAACTTTGGGTCATATTGGTGAAAGCGCTAACAGGCAAGCCCTTCAACGGTTGGCTAAATTTTTAGTAGTTTAGATAGCGGAACAGTTAAAGTTAGTGGCTTATTTGGTAGAAAAAACTGAATCTGGCAAGTTGCTAAAGTTGGCAATCAATTTACCCACAACTAAGTGGAAGTTGGTGAATTTGGAAGAAAATACTATAATTGGTGGTATATTTGAAAATTTTTCCAAATCTAATGGCGCATGAAATTTAGAAAAGATATGTTAAAACCTGTAAAATTCCAGAATTGCAAATTTTGATAGCTTAACCTAGATTTTCTTATAGAGGCAAGAGAGAAGAGTTTGAAGACTTTAAGACCAAATTCAAAAGACTTTACAAAAGTGGTAGATGAGAAAAAATATGAATTTGTGCATGGAAAAGAGTTAACTCAAAGTTCAAAAATAAAAAATATCAACTCAATTTCTATATAAGCATAATCGAACTTGGAAGAAGACATGTTTTTCAAAGGTGGATGATATTGATGTTGTTGATGTATATGGTGGTTCATTAGTGATCAAAATTGCTGAAGGTGATATTATGGTGTTTGGGGTGAGTAATTAAGGAATAATTTATTTGTTTTATGAAAGGAAGTGGCCTTCATGGTTTGAGTTTGAAAATGATATGAAAGATGAATCATGGAGGTCAAGCAAGTGGTAGCTTACAGATCAGGGGTTGTAGCCTTCTAGTAGACTTGGTTGGTAAACAATAAAGAGTTATAGCTCCTTTCAGTGGTAGCTAATAAACTATGGGTTGTAGCTCCTTTCAATGGTAGTTGATAAACTAGGGGTTGTTACTCCTTGCAATAGTAGCTGATAAACTACAGAATAATAGCTTTCTTCTAGTCGCAACTAGAGAAATTTGTAATAGCAAGTTGAAGCTTGCCTTTGTAAAAGTAATTGAAGAAAATTTAGAAGAATATATGTCTGTTATTTTTGCTTCTTGTGTCGATTCTTGTGATGCTCATATGAATTTTTGTCGGAGTGGTTATTGGTGTCCTAATATTCTTTACTAGTGAAAGACAATTTTAAAATTCCCACAATATTGATTCACCCCCCCTCTCAATATCATGTTGGTTTCTAATAATTGGTATTAGAGCAATTGGGTTACTTCAGGATTAGTTTAATAGCTGGAAGAAAGATCAAGGACCATGGAAAACTAGGAAGGAGGATACACTGATAGAGCACTGATTTTCAATGTAACAAACTATGTGTTTTGGAAGGTAAGGATGAAAACCTATATACAATCTCTTGGTGCTAATATATGGGATGTTGTTGAAGAAAAATATCAAAATCCTCAAGCCATGATTACTAGATATCAGAAGATGGAATTTATATGTAATGCTAAAGCTATGAGTGCACCAATTGCTAGCCTACCTGAATTAGAACTAGTCAAGGATATGGATTGCACTTCTGCAAAAGCTATTTGGGACAAGACGAGAAAATGATATGAAGGTGAAAACAAGGTAAATCAAGCCAAACTTCAAGGATTTAGAATGAAATTTTGAGTCTTTGAAGATGCATGATGATGAAGATATTGCTAAACACATTCTTAGAGTTGATGAGGTTGTGAACACTATAAGAGTTCTTGATGAAGAGGTGATGAAGTTGTGAACACTATAAGAGTTCTTGATGAAGATTTGGAAGAGGCTATAGTGGTGCAAAAGGTGTGGAGATCTCTCCCTGAGAGATTTAATCCTAAATTTTTAGCCATTGAGAAGATGACAAACCCGAAGACTCTTACTTTGGACCAAATTCTTAGTCCTCTTACTGCTTATGAGATAAAAATTTCTACTAGAAAGCCAATGACAAAGGAGTCAACCTTCAAATCATATAAGAAGCACAAGGAAGAACATAATGATTCATGTTGTGAATCAAATTAATAGGAATCTAATTTCACGAGGAAGCTCAAGAGACGCTAAGGTAAGTACAAAGGTAAGCTACCGTTCAAGTGCTTTAACTATCGTAAAGTAGGTCATTATGCTTCCAAGTGTCCATAAAAGAAGAAGAAACAAGCTCCTTTGAGGTGTATATATACATGTATGTGTGTGTGTGTGTGTGTGTGTGTGGAAAATAGTGATGTGACATGTAGTTTTCTAATTAACTGAACTTTGAAATTGTGGATGCCATGATAGATGGCCTTAGTCAAGAGGAAAAACATAATTCCTATTGCAAGTTTCAAAACAAAAAGAAAAGTATTAATGAAAATCGATAATGGTGGCTGGTTTTTAATTAATACTTATGGAATTGATTAAGCATTGACTTCTAAAACCAGTAATAATAGGAGAGTAAACCTACTGACATGGTGTGTTGGTTTGAAGACATGTGACCGAAAAAAATTTGAGTATACATGAACAAATGCAGGGATTGTGCTTGGCCTAGCATGGTGACATGGTAGCTGGTATATTTATTTATATTATTCCATTAATACAAAAAAACTAAGTGTATGTGGCAGCACTTAGCAAGACTCAGTGGAAGCAAACAAAAGCTTGTATCATGGTAGAGCACAACAGGAGATGGACCAATCCCATTAAGGAACAAGAACCTTCAAGAACTTGAAGACTGATCTCAGGAGCTTAAAGGTCAAACTGAAGAACTACAAGGCAGAATTCTTGGAGCTTGTCAGGAAGAAGTAAATGTTGGTCAAGATAAACTCAAGGTTTCAAAGACACTTGCAGGAATTGACAGATGGTTTTTCCCTTAAAAGAGGAAATTTGTGTTGGAAGAAAAAGGGCCCGTGAGGTTGAAAAGGAGAAGAGGATATTTTCTTGTTGGTGTTGTGGAGAAAATCATCTGAGAAAGGACGACCCTTGCAGGTAGAAAGAGAAATAAATTAGCCCCTGCAAGCCATAAGGACACGGATCATCAATGTGGGATGCCAAGGAGGAGGAGGGGGAATTCCCTCAAGTTCCTTCTTATATATACATGTGTTATAAAAATATTCCCTGTGAACTATTGGGGAATGTAATACTTCAATTTTGTTCAGAAGCTTGTAAGAAAATCTTGAACTGATGTTGGCAGGTGAATATACATATATACATATGTGCACTTGTATGATGGATGGAAGTGCCATGAACGTTAGACTAATGGGGTTAAATTGATTTTGGGGACTATTTTATTTTAACGTGTATGTGTTGTGGCTCTAATTTATTGACTTCATGGATTTAAATAATTTTGATTGTACTTTTGATTGTACAGTTGCACATGGCCATGTTGATCCATCAAAAATTTATTTTATTATTGTGGTTGTGATTGTCCTTTTTGTATTAGTTGTCCTCTCCTTCCTTTTTAATTTTTTCCTTTCGAATGTTATGCTTGGGGCCCAAGGAAACTTGTTGGGTGTGGTAGGAAAGCCACAAAGCTCTAGTAAGAGACTTGAGTCAAACCGAAGAGAGAATATGACTTGAGAAAGGCCTACACATGACGAAAATGAGGAAGGTTTGGAATGTGAAGTGCATGTTTGGCATGGACAAAAACATGTTGATGTTGGGCAGATGGATCAAAACACGTCATTATTGAAATATTTGGGAGCGTTGTTCCTAATTCTAACAACATGAATAAATGAAGAAATGTGCATGTCTGGAATATAACTGTGCAAACATTATTAACATAAAATAAAAGTTGGAAGAATTAATGCTAACAAAAAACTGAAAGGAAGAGGAAAGAGGGGGGGGGGTGATTTTGGGAAAGGAATTCCCTTGATTAATGCGTTCTTTGCTTATATGCAGGGAGTTATCCAACCCTAGTTTTAATTGACATAAGTCAATATCTGCTATGTCCTTAAATAAGTGAACAATAGTATGACAACAAAATGTGTTGGTTGGGTCCATGTGAACTGTGGACAGTGAAAAGGCACAAAGGAAGTTCACCTAGCCTTAACTCTAATTACACATGTAATTATGTATTGTATATATGATAATGCTAATGAGTATATGTAAATGAAAATTCCATCTTGTTTGATAGGGTTGTCAAGGGCCATTCTTGAGTATATGTATATGAAGGTTCCCGTTTTTATGAGGAATAAATGGGGAAAAAGTATCCCTGATTGTTCTATGATTTTAATTTCATGAGATGATGATTCTTATATTATACCAATGTTTATATTATGAATAGGGAATGTTGAAGGATATATCAGCAAAATAAAAGCACTTTGATCTACAACATGTTGGGACAACCACAAATAAACCACGAATCCTAGTTTTGGATTGTGGATGCACATAGTGAAGCATGGGAAAGACACTATAGGAAGTGTTGCCTGGTGTCTATGGATGGAGACGATTTGGTCTCTATATTTTCAACATTTTTGTGTACATATCTTACTATTCCATGTGTATTGGGCATGTGTTGTGTTGTACATGTGTATTCGTTGTGTTGTATCACATGTGTACGTGTATGTGTCGTGGTGTACAATGTTTATACGTGCATGTAGTGTGTAATGTTTTGAGACAGGAAGGTATGGGACTATCTGGGCCCTTATGTTTTGTAATGTCTTCAGGACAGGAAGGTATGCGACTGTTTGGGCCTGTGTTGATTTAACATAGGTAAACTACCTAGGATGGGGGTTTCCTGGGCCTGTAAAGGTGTGGAATACAACCATATTTCAATCGACATAAGTCTACTGGGATTGATAGTTCCCACATTCATGAGGTAGAAATTGGGATTATTTATATTTATTTGTTACTAAGTGCTTGCTTTGGGGTCGATGAAACACTTAGTAAATTTGAAATAGAAGAGAAGAGAAGAGAAGAGAAGGTGCTTAGTGCTTGCGGGGGTTGGCAATTGATCTAGTGTGTATGTGATCAAAGAGAAAATAAGGCATTGGGTTCTTTCCAGGTTTGAAAATCGATCCAGTGTGTGTATGGGAAAATAAAAGGCCATTAGATGCTTACCAGTTTGGAAATTGATCCAATGTGTGTAAAGAAAGGAGAAAATAGTAGTCCAAAGATAAGTATCAATATTTCGTTGATTTATGAACTTTTAAATTATGAATATGATTTAGTACTCTGATTTATGATAGTTTTGGTTTTGAGCTATCTGGATGTGATATTATTATTCATGAGGATCTAATTTATGAGCTAATTTGACTTGTGAGAAGAACCAATATAGAATTGAAAATTTGTCCTCCTTGATAAGTTGTTAATGGGGTAAGATTTAAATTATTACAATTTCTTATGATGATTCTCAAGGAGATTTATGTTAGCATGGAAATTTCCTGGTTGGGTGAATGGACTTAGTTGCAAGGTGAATAACAGTGTCTTGAAAATATCAAAGTGCACAGTGACACACCGATTAAAATATTTCAGGAACAGGGCCATTATGGGACACTGACACGCAATAGTGCCAATTGATTTCCATGAATCATGCCATGATCGATATAAATGTGTTGAGGCAGGGAATTTCCTTGGTTATGAGACTCTTCCAATGTGAGGAAACATTGCCAAGGAATGAATTGCTCAAGGGACTGGGAAGTAGAGAATGGGATGCCTGAACTTGGAAGGTGTGTGAATGCACAGAAGGGGGTGACCGGAATACCTGAGGGCAGGGAAACTTTTAAGGATGGAAAATTATGTGAAAGTTTCAAAACATTGTTAAATTTATAATTATTTTATCTATACTCTCTATATAATGTTGGCGATTTTTAAGGTAAAATAATTTTATATTGTAAAATTTGGGTGAATCATTTTTATAAAAAATGGAAATTGGCGAATCTCTTTTTTGGAAAAATCAGGGAAAATTAGCCCACCTGCGAATATTACCCCCTAAAATTTTCCATGCCTGAAGGACTGTGAAGCAGAGAAGGGAAGGTTGGGAAATTGGTTTTAAAATGTCACAAGCATGAATAATTCGAATCAAAATCACATTGGGGGTGATGCCTGAAACAATGAGCCGAGAATTATTTGTTGAAGGAATAAGAAACACAAGGATAACACCGCTAGACATTGGAGGTAGGAAACACTCCAAAGAAAATGAACATATCCAAGTTGGATTGAGCACATCAGAAGCACCAAATACTGGAAAAGGGCCATTAGGAGATGGCTGAATAAATGAATTAATGTCTACTGAGTGGTCGGGTAAACCATTGTGCATATAAGATGTGTTGTAAAAGCTGAAATGAGTTGTGTGTATAAATCTCCATAATCATCAATGCTTGGTCTAAAGCATGTTTTAGTTGTATATGGTTATTGAACCTCGAGGACAGTGTTCCCCCTCAAGGGGGAGGGGACTGTGACATCCTCTAGATAATATTCCTTCATTGAAAATAAACTATAATTAATTAAAATGGTTGAGAGAGGGACACAGATACCATTGATTCAAGAGGGAGATTGTTTGAGGAATTGGTTATTTTAAATATCATTAATAGGTTGACTGTGTATTAAATTTAGTTGGAAAAATGAAGGACAAACCCATGTGTATTTTAGGCATAAATGAGAGCAAGAAAAGGACAAATTTAACGAAGATTATGGGTTGCCCTAGCCACGAGGAGGTCCTGCACAAACGCATGAATATACGAGAGACGATTTTTCATTTGTGGAAAAAAAAGATGAAAAAATATTATCCAGGGTTAGTGAGAACCACGACGAGGGGGAGTGGAGGTGGAGAGGCTCCTATGGAAGGAGGACCATATAAGATTCATAAGCATAGATATAAATGGGGTACAAGGAAGGTATGCACTCAAGTAGAGTGGATGCATTGATGCATTCTATGTTTTTTTATTTTTGAGTAGCTACTAGGTGGAGGCGATATGGCCTTGGGAAACCCCATTTCAGCTGTTAACATTGGTTCAAACTCCTCTAGAAGCATTCCTCCTCAAGCTCTAAAATCTGGCTTAGGGGTGACAATTGAAGTAATTTTGGTTGCAATTGTCTAAGTTTGGGTGGATAGTTAGATTCCCAGTCTTAGATGTCATGATTTCACATTACTAGATAAATACTTATGTAACTAAAGATCTTATATGACTAATTACTGAATTGTTTATGTGCCATCATAAATATTTTGTATGCCATGTGTGTCATAGATTACTAAATAAACACTTATTGTATTGTGTAAAAGTTATTTTAGAAGCCCATAATGTTTACTTCCTGTAAAATTAATAATGTTGTGTTTATGCATGATGCGTGAGAAATGGGTTGATTTATTATTTCCTTCAGTCAGGATTTTGGGATTGAATCCCCTGAATAAATATTGTTGGATAATATGTTCAGTACTCCATTAATATGTGTGAAGGTTTATATTGGTTAATATTTTAATTGACCATGGTTGTGCTAACGTTGAGAACCGGTTTACTCCCGTGCTTATTGTTGTGTCTGAAGTTGGTTTGTTTCTTGAATAAAACAATTATATGGACTTTGTCTCATTGTGGGCCTAAAATTAATCTATTTACTTGATCATGGAGGATAGGTAGAACCCTTGTTGTTAAAATGAATCTTTGTGCTTGTTTATGAAATTTCCTTAAAAGTGATGGTTTCATGTATCGTTGATTATCTATGTATGTGTTTTGGGCATGCTAGTTGTTACAAATTAAAATGGATTACATTTAAACATATGAGATTGGGAAACTAGCTAAGTTCCTCGTAGTTTTTTGAAGTGTGTTCAAATGTGTGCCCTTGCATTTTCTGAGTGCGTTAATGGCTCAATCTTTAATGTTGACCCAAGAAACTCTGGTGGTTAATTACTCATGCGCTTCAATGTTTTTCACTGATAATGTGGGTGTATCATACCATGGCGTCCATGGCATTGTCGGAAAGGAAGATTTTATGAATTCGCAAGCTTCAATCCTGTGAAAGCAGAAGGATAGATTAAGGTCGGGAAAATTTTCTAAGTAGGAAATACCAACAAAATAGGCTTAAACATTCCAGTCGGACCTGCTAGGTTGGGGTTAGGAAAGTCCAACAATAAATGTAACTCGACGTGATTTTGCACTTGACCAAATAAGTGACGCCAAGCTATTCGGGTGGGACCCGTGAATCTAAGGTCAGGAAGGACTGCAATTTGAGGCTAGGTACGAGTTGGGTCTAAAGGGTGGTCGGTAGGTTGGGGCTCTAGTCTGAACTGCGTCTGTATCTTCACTTGAGTAAGCTAACTCCCAACTTCATAAGAGAATATGCCCATACACATGGATTCATCCACGGTGGAAGAATAGCCATGCGAGCACTACGTTGGAGACTATGTGCGTACCACATGGTGGCCAATGATGATGTGGTAAGATATGTTGGGCTTATATTTGAATGGCCTTATCTCTCGATCCGTAAGTTGGCTCAAGGTAAAATTTATATTCTTAGAAAGGTTTTGATGAGACAAAAAAATCGATGTCATCCATTTTAATTTTAAGGAAGTTGAAAAAGATTGAAATATTCAAACCCCATCCCCATAATTGTACCTTGGAGGTTGGGTCAACATAGTAACTGCCTCCTTCTAACCTTCATTGTGGGTTGTGATTAGAAAGGGGTATGCTAATGTTAGCGCAAGGAGTCACTCCTTGTCTGCAAAAGGAGTAAGCCTTACACATCATAGTTCATTTCAAATTTTAAAAGGTTGTTTGAGTGGTGGGATGGCTTCTCAAAGATTTTTTAAATTATTTTCTATATTCTTTAAAACTTTCATGCATTTGGAAAGTTGTGGCAAGTATAAATTGTATGGGTAAATTGGTAGTATAGGGAGGAGAGTGTAATAAATGAAGAAGATGGATAGCTGGTACCTATTCAAGGAAATATTCCTATCCTAAATCAATAACAAAACTATGATGATGGCTCTTTACACAAATTCTGTTTATGCAAAGTAAACAACATTCAGAAAGTAGATTGCATGTATAAAGTATTCCACAAATCCTTTATGAAATATTCACTCACATGTTCTACAACACATATGATTTGCAGAAAACTGAAAGCAAATAATTTACTATAAAATCCTTCAATAGTTTCTCACTCACGCCTTACTAGTTGTTGCAACTCATAATTTAGAAGAAATTAACAAAGAAATAAGACACACCATACATTAGATGGTCCTTGAGTCACAAAATCCTCCAGCATGAAGTAAAAAAGGGTTTTCTTTATTATATTCATTCTTCATGTAGACCAACATCCAACCTGGAAATGGTATTTACAAATGGTATATATAGAAAGAGAGGCACCAACTCCATCTCTTTTAAAAATAAGGAAACACTACTCCTAACATTACATAGGTGTCATAGGACATTACGACCATATCCCATCGAAATCTAACTGAAAGGAAAAATGTAGAAGAAAGAAGAGAAGAAATTTGGGCTGAACTGTTGAGTGTGTTGTCATGTTGCCCCTTTTTCTGTTAATTTGTCTCCTTATGTATTTGGTCCTTAAATAACCATGTATCTTCATTTAATATGACCTCCAACTATCTCATAACCACCTTTCCCCATCACTTGTTATTTCCATTTGTTTATGGGTCCTTATCCTTTCTTAAATAGCTCGGAAAATTTGCTAACATGTGTAAAAATTAAGTTAAAATAGGCACTACCAGAAATTCCGGTAAAAAACCTGTAACTGCGAAAAAACTAGAACGCTGCCGGAATTTCTAGTAGTGCTCTGTTTCTTTTTCAAAACTGCATAGAAAATGCTGAAAAAACTTGTGCAGACTTATATTCTTTGACATCTAAGTTATTGTTTCAAAATTGTCATTGATAAGCAAAAAGGTGTTTGTATCAAAAAACCTTTTTACCTTCCTTCCATGTGGGTTGCAACTTCAACAAGCTTATCCAAGTATGTCTTGATATCAACCGCTGATTTTGATCTAGTTGTTCTTGTGGCTGCTTCCTTAATAATGGCCTTCTCCTCCTCAGAACCCTTTTGTATCTTTCTTCTCTTTGAGGGCTCTGGCTGCTACTCTTAAGGGGTTTTTTTTTAATCTTTTTTCTTGGTTTTCTCTATCTTTAATCCTTCATATTTACCTTTTATATCAATGACCTTTGTCATTAGACTTGGATTGTCAAAATCCTTGGAATTAAGCCTGAACTTGTTGTTGTCTCTGATATGCCTTTTTCTGGTACCAACAACAGGTTTGGCTTCCTCTTTCTTCTTCTTACTACTGATCTCATATCCACCATCTGTGAGGAGTTCTTCATCAATTTTTGTAGGCTGATAATATTTCTGCATCTTCTGTTGAATATCTGCTTCCAGAATTTTCGATAGCATATGCGCTTTAGATTTCTCTACAGTTGCATACCTTCCTCTTCGAGCTCTGGTGTAGACATTAGGAGAGGGAGGAATGGGGGGCACCATTTTCATAGACTTGGGCTTATTTGCTGAGCAGCTATCTCCTTTGTCCAACTTTCTCTCAACCTTGACTGCATAAACATTTTCCTTCTTGCTCTTGCCTTTATGGATGTTTTCTTTTAGAGCCTTCCTCTTGGTTCTTTTTGTAGGTTGAGGGTGTTTTTGTGAAACTGGAGGTGTAGGTGCATGTTGGCATGCCCTGTAAAACAAGAAATGGTCCCAGGTTTGATTTATTTTCCTTAATTCTTCTTCAACTAGAACCTTGATGAGAGCTTGATGATAGGAGCTATATTCTGAAGCAACAATGTGAGTTTGGATCCTTGCTGACATATTTTTCAGACTCTTCAGCAAGAAGTATGGTAGATTTAAGGTCTTCATACCTGCAAGATGAAAAATAAATCTCATATGATAAAGAAACGCAACTGTATACCTCCTTTCACAAGTGAGGTATATCTTGATGAGTTTAACAGCTTCTACCCAGTCATTTTTGAGATAGCTGTTTGGAATTCCCTTTGCCCAATTTGGATCTCTATGTGCATCCTTGAGGAAACTGCTGAGTTCTCCTCCAGTGATAACCTGACCTTTAAACCACCTCTCTCTTTCATGTGGAAGGTTAAATGCCTCAACAATTGAGTCTGCTAAAACCTGCAATGTAAGACCATATATTGTGGCTTCTTGTCCATTAAAAGAGTTTGCAAACTCTTGAGATACTCCTAAGTGAGAGCTTCCTATTGAAATTTGGGTACCAGAGGGCAAGTGGTTCCCTAAGGCTTTGATCTTTGGCCTAGGGAAAAGTGTCCAAAATAGTTTAAATTTTTCTCCTAAAGTGACTTTATAAGTTGTAAAGTCAAATCTAATTTAAAAGCGACTTTAAGTGATAAAGTTACTAAGTCTAATTTTAAAGTGACTTTAATAAAGTCAATGTGAAATTAGAAAGTGAAAAGTGACTTTGGAAATAAATGACTAAGAGGGTATTTATTAAAGTGGGGTGAATTAAAAAATAGAAAGTGAGATTTAAATGCACATTTAATCTCAACCCTGGATCTAAAGCTATCTCAGCCATTGGATTTAGGGGTTCCCCAAAATTCACTTAGGGTTAGGTTAAAGGAGGAAAAGAGGGAAAAGATCATTTAGTCTTTCATGAGTAGATTGAGAGAAGGAGGAGAAGATAGCAAGGAGATTTCTGAGCAGTGAGGTGAAGGAGAGCAGAACCTTGGTACGCATACCGAGGAAACATTTCAAAAAATATGTACAGCAAGGTTGGCACACAGTTCAAGGCAGTTTGGGCACGAGTTTCAAGGTAGAACTGTACAACTGCTTTGGTACGAGTTTCAAGGCAGCCATACAGCAGTTTTGGCATAGATTTCGAGGGCATTTATTGCTGGTTTTGAGGCATAGATTTTGAGGCAGTCCGTACAATGAGTTGTTGTCCCTGTGCATGGAAACCGAGGCAGAAATAGTACAACATTTATTGATGTCCCTCTGCATGCATTTTGAGGAGGCCGCACAACATCATTTATTGTTGTTTTGCATGCTTTTCGAGGAGGTCGTACATCAGCATTTATTGTTGTGTTTTCTAGGAACGGAATTCAAGGAGTACGTACAACATTTATTGATTTTCTTGTTTTGTTGTTTGCACATTTTCTGAGGTAGTGGTTAAGCACGGAAAACGAGATAAGTTTTATTTGTTTGGTTGCTAAAATTTTCTGTGTGTTTCTATCTCACTGTAAAATCTATTTATCAAAAATAAAGAAGAGCTTTCGAACTGGTTTTCCCCAAGAGTTGTAGGGGTTTTTCCGGGGTCATCTTGACCAAAAATCAGTGTGTCATTTTGTGTGTGTGGCTAATATATTTTCTGAGTTTTTATTTCTTCATTTTCAACACTGTGAAATTTCCAGAATTTCTGTTTTCAGAAAATATTTATTATTTACAGCTTGTTGAATGAATGGTTATGGGAATGGGCATTTAACTACATTGGAGTAATAAGGAGAAACTGAAAACCGGGGTTGGGTGAAAATTTCTACATGGTATCAGAGCCAGTTTGCTGAAAAGTGCAGTTTGGGACAGCAAACGAAAAAAATTACAACAAGATTTTCAGTTTATTAGGACAGAAAGCATGTCTTGGGCTTGAGGGTGGAGGATAGCTTGGATGGGCATAGCGACTACAGTACATGGAAGGAAAGAATGCAGAGCATCTTTGAGAAGGCAAAAGTCTGGGGTATAACGGTGCATACCCAACAACACCCTATAAATGTGCCTGCTGGTGTTGTTCAGTTGACAGACATTAACAAGAAGAATAAAAAGGGTAAGAGACTGATTCTAGATTGTATTAAAGACCATTTCATTCCTCATGTGAGAGGAAAGAGACTTGCTCATGAGATGTGGACAGACTTGACCAATCTCTACCAGAGTACGAATGAGAACAGAAAAATGGTCCTAAGGGAGAAGCTGAAGGCCATTAAGATGACAAAGACTGATAGTGTTACTGCATACCTCATAAAGATCACTAATGTGAGAGATGAGTTGGCAACAGTTGGAGAGGTCATTCCACCCACTACGTTGGTGCGGATTATAGTGAATGGCCTCCACAGTACATGGCTGAACTTTTTTGATGGGATTGTTGCACGGGAGACCCTTCCCACTTGGGAGGGGTTGTGGGATGATCGAATACAGAATGAAATAAAAAAGAACCAGCTTGGGGCAGCCAAACCAGTTGAGGAGGATGAAAATGTAGCACTGTTAGTAGGAGGCAAGAAAGGCAAAGGAAAGAAGCAAGCTTCCACAAGTGGTGGTGGGGGCAAAGGCAAAGGCAAAGGTAAGCAGTTGAACAAGGAGAAGGGCTATTCCAAGGTAAAGTGTTGGAATTATCAAAATATGGGACACTATGCATTTGTGTGTCTAGAGAAGAAGAAGAAGGGGAAGAACAAGACAATGTCAGCATCGGCAAAGATAGAGGATTTTTCATAGAGCTTTGACCAGGAGTTTGGGTTTATTGCTTGTGATTCCACTAGTGCAAGATCACCTGCCACAGAGGTTGAGAGGGAGTGTGCATTTCCCTCCACTAGTGGAGCATATTTAGGTATTTGGTATGTTGACAGTGGGGCTTCACTTCATATGACAGGAGTCTGTGAGTACTTCTTAGAGCTTTCAGAGAGTGGCACTGATATAGAGGTAGTACTTGGAGACGACAACATTGTTAGAGAAGTCGGTGTGGGGAAATTGACATTTGATAGGGAACCCAAACCTCCCTTGAAAGTGTCGGATGTTCTATATGTGACAGGGATGAGGAAGAACCTCATATCTGTCTCAGCATTGGAGGACAGAGGGTATGAGATATTGTTCAGGAGAGGACAGGTGCTTATATATCCCAGGGGCACTCCAACTGATTCAACTAGAGTGATTGGTGTATGCCATGCAAAGGTGTACAAGTTTGTGTTTTAGCCTCTTTTGGAATGGAGGAGTAGTACCGGCAACAGAGCTAGCAGTTCAGAGCTGTGCGAGATTTGGCATCGCAAGATGGGGCACATGTATCATGGGGCCTTCAGGACATTGCGGGAGATCACTACAGGTGTACCAGATTTCAATTTTGATCACATTGATACATGTAGAAAATGTGTTATGGGGAAGTTTGACAAATCCCCTTTTCCCAGCAGTGACAACAAATCGATTGGGATACTTGATTTGATTCATACCGATGTGAGCGGTCGGATGTCTCATGTTTCCTTGAGTGGATATGAGTACTATGTTTTATTCATTGATGATCACTCCAAGAAGACCAAGATTTATTTCTTGAAGACCAAGAGTGAGCTCTTCAAGTGGTTTCAGGAGTTCAGAGCTCTTGTGGAGACTCAGACAGGTCAGAAAATCAAGTCCCTCAAGTCGGACAATGGAGGGGAGTACACCCTTGGTGAGTTTGTTGATTATTGTGTGGAAGCAGGCATCAGAAGGGAGTTCACAGTTCCTTACAACCCCCAGCAGAACGGCACTAGCACATTTGGCCCAATTTCCAACGGCCAAAATGTCGTTCTTGTGACACATAGGTGACCCAAGAGCGACACTTTGAGGCGAGCCAAAACGTGGCTTCTCCTAACGTCGAAATTCGGACACTTGAGTTAAATGTCGGAAGAGAGACACTTTTTCCGACGTTTCCAAAAGGTCGTTGCTCCTCCGACGTTACCAACTGTATGTTGCTATTTCGACGTTAGCAAGCATATGTCGCTCTTCCGACGTTCGCAAGCTTGTGTCACTCTTCCGACGTTCGCAAGATTCTGACGTTCTTCCGACGACTCTAGAATTTCATCGCTATACCGACTATGACACAAATGTGTCACGCTTTCGACAAAGCTAGAATTTCGTCGCTATACCGACAGTGGCAGGGATGTGGCGCTCTATCGATGGTGGCAGGGAGTTGTCGCAATACCAACGGTAGCGCGCATTCATCGCTCTTCTGACGAAGCCAGACGTGCGTCGTTCTATCGACGTTACCATGTCTGATGCTTAATGGCGTCGGTATACTAACGCTTCATTGGCATAGAACAAAAAAAAAAAACCTACCTTACGCTCAATAACCTGTGTGTGGTTGTTGCTGCTATATGGGTTACATCCAATTGGTGTGAGATCCAAGCCAGTTAGAAATATCAAGCATAGATAGATATCTTCATCACCGGATCACCATATGGGTTTGGGTTGCACATTCAATTGATCAGGTTATTAGGATCAAGCATCTAATTGCCTAATGAAATTAATATTTCATTTGCGGGAACTGTTGAAGAGAAGAATGTGAAATGCATGTATCAAGAATTTATCGCAATTAAAACATCAATCCATGAGGTCCATAAAATTGAAGTATGGGCCCAAATTGGATAGGTACACCATTCCATTTCTGAGTAATGATCGAATCAATCAAATATATAGTAATCTGCAAGAGAACTACGAGAAAAAAAAAAAAAAAAAAAAGAGTTCCTGGGAGAGAAACCTCCATCCAAGGGGGGAATTCTATTGAGTTCAGCCAACAAAAGAAAATGGAAGGCCTCAGGTCCTGGGAAGAGGTATTGACTGTGAAATTAAATTCTATGATGTAGATAATCACTTACCATAGACAGTTGATTCAGTAGCTCAGTGAAGAAATTCAGGAACTCGAAGACAGGTAGAGCTTCCGTGTGGGTGTTTAGAAAAGGGGTCTACAGTCTAAAGCGGTCTAGATATCTTCTACAAAAACTATGTTGTCTCCTTCAGTAGTGGTCCCAGACCTCAATAGAGTTTTTGCCATCTAAAATGTGGTGACCATGGGAAACTGAGTTCTCATGTGAAAATGGTGGAGGACAAATTTTGCTCTCCCTTTTTGTTATATTCCTGCTAAATCCAGATTTATTTTAGGAAATTTATACAGAATATATACTTATAGTAATATGTAATTATGTAATAGCAATCTAGTCTCAAAGGCCAGTTT
Organism: Pinus albicaulis; assembly: GCA_034641835.2. NCBI lineage: Eukaryota > Viridiplantae > Streptophyta > Pinopsida > Pinales > Pinaceae > Pinus > Pinus albicaulis. The sequence goes on from CM076571.1 coordinate 992,826,929, forward strand.
ACAAGTTTTTTTAGACCCTCAGGGCCATTTTTTATTGTAGAAAAAATATGATGAGTAGATTCTCAGCCCTATAATGAGCTTCAACACAGATTTTACTATATATATATTATTGTATTGTTAAAAAAAATTAGTAGATCTGGGCACCTCTTCAACAACATTGTATTGTGTCCTGTAGGTAGAAGCTAGTGAGGCATATCATAGTTCTCAAAGAGGAGGTGCATCACTCTTGAGTTATAAAGGGTGAGGTCACATGCATGCATGGATTCCAACTAACCTTAAATAAGGCATGCAACAATACCAGTGAATCTTAGAGGCATGCGCCACTAGTCAAAGATAGATTAGGAGTCTTGTTTGACCCAGGGGATAATTAGAATACAACTATAGTTGGAATTTGGGAGCAGCCACTAACAATAAAGCAGAGATGTATGCCCTGTCAAAAGGGCTGCATCTGGCTTAGAAATATTCAACTGAAAAGTTAATGGTGATCAGATGTTCCTTAAACATTATCAAGAAAGTCAATTTGAAGTCTTCTCTGCAAGGGTATAAGCTCAACTTGTTATTCAAAAGTATAATGGCTTTGATTCAAATGTTCCAGTAGTTTCATGCCTTCCATGTGCTAAGAGAACTTAACAAGAGTATAGACCATACATCTAACCAAGCCATAGGCCTGAGTGTGGGCACCTTAGTCATAACAGGGAGGCAATGCTTTGATCCTATTCCATAGTATGAATTTGGATAATCATAGAACTAGTGGCAACAAAAGAATATTGAAAAAAAATGTCGGAGGATCTCCAAACTTTGCCTTTTGCTAAGGTCGTTAACTTTGGAGATCCTTAACTTTGTTGTACAAAAATTTCAAGATCATTCTATACACATATACAGAGGTGGATGGCCTACAGGAGTAGTGCCCTCTTCCAAGGCATCCCTTCAAGGTGTTTTCTTAATGTCAGGAAACCCTTTCAGAATAAAATAATTACATTTCTTTATTAATTCAAGCTCTTAATCAGATAAGAAGGAAGAGAAAGGAACCATAGACACCATGCCTAATAAACACATATATTATTCCTCATTAACCAAGCCGCATAAAATCAAAAACAACTAGAACAGGGGTGAGGTACGAACCTCCCCAAAGACAAATAAATTCTTATTAGGTTAGGTCGAATGACACATCTATCCACAGGAATTAGAACAACCCCTTTATAAAGCCTTTTGCATAGATAAACCAGGATGCAACAAAACAAACAACATAGCCCTATATTTAGTTCACCCATCATATAGCTAGCAAATAAAATCATATACAATGACTAACCCTATACCCAAAAACCCACTTTAGCTAATAACCATAGCTTTAAGGAATCAGAATCAGACACAATAACACCCCTCCATAACACCAAATAGAACCTCAACCCCAATAACCCCACAGGCAAGTATAAGGATCACACACACACACACAGATATATATATATATATATATATATATATATGCAACCAAGCTAGGTTCTTTTATATTGAAAAGGTCAAACTTTTCTTCCTATAGTGTAACTTATATTCTATATACCCTTATCCCTTAGAACAGTATTTATACCATAACTTCTCTCTCTACAATATCAGGAAATCCAAATTAGGTTCAGGAAATAAATTTGATTAGGAAATCCAGTTTTACGAATGAAAAATGTTCTCTTTTTCTCGTGATCAATTAATGCAAGCGAAGCCAGCGTGCTTAGATACACATGATCCACCTTTAGGCACAACATTTATTCACAGTTATTATTTTCCAGTAAGTAATTGCAGTGGAGGCATATCACATTTTTATCCATTCATCATGATGAAAAGTACCTCAGAATCAAAAGTAAGGGAATTCCCTTGTTCTGTAAAGCACTTTTGGTCACGAATATTATCGAAATATTCCAATGTTTCCAGCCCTTCCACGCGCACATCACTGAAAAAATTGATACAAAATATCTGTGTACATAAATGTAGAATATTTGGTGGTATTTAATACAACAAACAATCTATAACAAAACATATATGTAATGCATGACAGAGCCCATCCCTCATAATTCAGTTGATATGAATATACACCAATGGAAAATATGGTCATTTTGGTTGAAAGGTACAAGTCTATGCCCCCCTCAGTGGCAGCCGCCAAGTTATCTACTACTGTCTAGGGGTCTAGACCAAATAAATTGTGGAGATCAATACCCTTCTAGGGAAAAAAAGAGAAAATTTTAGTTGTGTGATGCAGCATCCCACACTGCATCCACTCATCTGGATTCCAAAAATGGAAATCTTGTACCCACACCCACAGACCCTGGTTGCTTCAGTTGAAACAGATCTAACTACCAAATTTTGTGAAATGGACAGTAAACAAGAACTATAACCCTTGCAACATAATATGAAACACAATCAAGCATCTTTTCATCCTTGCATTAATAAAAATACCTAGTTTATTTTATTCTTTAGATATCAACATATATAGCCTTTTTCAACAATCAAGAGACAAAATCTGGCTGCTTTTGAGTCCTCTAACTGGTTACATGTTGGATGGCATAACCAACTAACAGATTCATAAAAAGGAGTGCTTTACATTATCACAAACGCTACATCAATCATTATTTAAGTCGCAAAATTATTTTATTAGAAGTAATCCCATGGAAAATATGGTCATTTTGTGAACATGTATGGAAATTATACTAGGAACAAGTGAACTATGACTGGATAGCCTCAGTCGTGAGTTTTGCATTTAAAATAGATGATATCAAGAGAAGCTAGGGTAATTTTTAACTGTTATAGTGGGGCCTTACAAGCTTCACAGACTCTTGAAGTAGCATTTCATAAATCACATCCCTCGAAGTCTCCATGGGAACTCTACCCCCCTGGTTATCACCGAAACACATTTCTGAAATTGGGATACTTGAAATTGGTCACTCTTTTCAGCCTTTCCCCCATCTTCAAAAGGAAATTACTTTATCCGTATAATTTATCTCCTACATGCATCCAATCCTTTCTTACTTGGATTTAAGCTCCCCTATGATGGTAGGAATCTCTCTTATTTTACATTTCCAACTGTCAATAATACCTATCAAGAAAGCGCTTTTACAAAACACTCTAACTGAAATAAAAATAAAATAAAAATAAAAAATAAATATTCCCACCATAGACATTGAGGAATATGCATGTAGTGAATGCATAGTTGAATTTGTGCTTTCCTATGTACTTTTCTCCTATAATAGGATTTATATCCATAAAGGGTTTTTCAAACCAAAGCTTGAAAACCCAACATCCTTGATGCCATCTGGACCCTCTCTGGCATGCAGTTATTATCCATGTGATCTCTGTAGTTGCAACTTATTACTATGGTGGCAGGTCCCTTGTTTACCCTTTGTGCTACAAGGCTTTATCAAAGAGATTATAAAACGTAGATTCTTTGGCACCTATCAAGCAGGCAATAGTGTAGAGATTGTATGTTCCCACACATAAATTTGCTTTCTGTTTCCAGTGGAATGCTAGGTATCTGATTGAAACACTTTTCTAGCAACCTCAATATTATCTCTCCTGGGTATCTCAGATACTGGCATGAAATTGTTATCTAAGCACTTACTCGTCTGAAGGCTCTAGTAAGACAACTCGGACTTCTCTCACACTTTTCATGCAGGTTGGTCCAAGTAATTCCCTCGATAAACAAAGTCAGGAGAACCCCTTCAGATGTGATTTCGAAGAATTTAAAATAAAGAGGTGAAATAACAAACTTGTACATAAAGTTCATTCTACAGCTAAACTGAAAATGTGGACAATATGAAAAGAGCAATTAATGCAATCAATCAAAATAAACATTGGACCAAAATCAACACATCTAATCCCTGATATGGTATCATTACTCGTAGATATGTCAATCCGATAATTGGTAGTTGACATGAACAGACTGATACGTTTCATAGATCAAGATGCCAAGCTTTCCCATGCCAGAATGAAAAATCTCAAACACAGATGATTAGAAATCGTCAACCTAATGAAAAGTGATGGTTTGAATTATTATCAATCAAACAAAAATTGAGATTTGAAAGAAACAGTATTTACATACCTATCAGAAAAGCATCTTTCTGTTGACTGTTGCAGCTCTTTGGTATACATCCAATGCGAGCAGAAATAATTTGAAAGCTAAAATTTTGGAAATGAACAATTCTGCAATGAAGTACAAGTTTTAAATGCAAATTCATATTCCTTCAAAAGTGAGAAAAAGGTTAGAAAGTAGAAGCTTCTCCAATCCTGATTTTGTGTGGATGACAGGAAACTACATGCAGATAGTCTTCAAAAAGTAAATTTAGTCCAAAAATGCATGTTGATACATTTGGTCAATGGTGGTCAATGGGCAATAATTTGGTGATGGTAATAGTGTTGAGCCACTAGATGTGAAGTTTAGCAATGGTCATTTCCTTGTTACTTTAGCAAGATATACTTCCTAGTAATTAAAACATGGCTCCATTTCCTTGCTACTATAGCAAGACACACTGCCCAATAATTAAAACCCATTTCCTTGCTACTGTAGCAAGACACACTACCCAATAGAAAGAAAGGAGACATGCTTGTGAGAGGTGTGATCAAAACATGCACTAAACCCATTTCCCAACCCATATTAACAATCATTTAGCAATGTTAGCTCTCGCTATTTTAGATAGGTTCAAGTTTCCGCAATCTTGTTCCAACATGTGTAACCTTGTCTAGTCCACTAATCATCCTATCTAGTGTAGGGTCCTTGCCATATATGAACCATGAGGACTTCACCTTGTTGACCAATATCTTATAATGTTCATTAATAAAGGAGGTTTTAAAGTTATGACGAATAAATTCAATATATTGTAGGTATTGGGGGGATATAATTGGTTGTATCAGTGGAGAGAGGTTGGGGGAGGGTTTAGAGGTATTAGGAAGTATACAATTAGGTATTTAATAAAAATAGGAAGCCTTAATAGGAAATATTTATTAGGAGGGGGATTCAAGAAAATGATTTTGGGAGATCTTTATCAATATCTATGGAAATTGAGGGTATTATTTAAAATCCCATGAATGCATGTGCTATGTCACGAGTTTAAAAGTGAAGGTCTTGTGTGATGACCAGATCAACCTACTACAATTGATGTGGTTGACAATGAATAGTTATTTTCTCAAGAAGATGTTATTTGTTTCTTTATATTGTTATGTTTACAAATAATATAACTTGAATTCTTCGTTAAATTTAATTTTTGTTACCACCAATCCACATATTTGATCCTAAGACTTGCCAATAAAAGCTTCTCTTATGACATTATTTTGTTTTTTTTTTTTGTTAGCTATTCGAGACTTATGGGACTTGCAACATTATTTTATATATATTTTTTGGTTTACTAGCTATTAGTGACTTGCGAGACTATCTTGTTGTCTAATAAACTACAACCCAGGGGATAAGCTATCAAATTTATTTGGGGTTTGCAAGACTAGCTTGCAGTTGTCTAATAAAACATGACTCATGGGAATATAAGATATCAAAAGCATTTGAGATTCATAGCTATCCCGGGTCACTCCAACCCTCAACGTGGATAGATTTTCGGTGCCATAGATTTCACAAGTATGGTGATCATTTGGCCAGAGACTTCCCTCTAGGAATTAGTAGGAGGCGACGTCAAAGGGTAGTCTACAGGAATGATTATCAGGCTCAGGTAGCTGATCAATTAGAAGGTGATGAGCAGGAACATATGGAAGAGGTGGTGCATCAGCAGGAAGAGGGGCTTATCCCGATGGAAGGAATGGAGGATCAGATTGAACAACTGTAGATCCCTCTTGTCAGTGAGATATTGAACCAAGCATAGGACACTCAGGCTCCAGTGAAACCTGCACCAGACTTGGTGGGTACTTTCACTCGATCCCTTCCTTCTATTCATGATAATCTTGATTTGTTATTAAATGTTATTCAATTGCCTGATCCTTCCAAGCCCCTAGTAAACTTGTCATTGTGCATAAAAAATATTTCTATAATGATTAAAATATAAAGTTATAACATACCAGCCCATACTCAAACAGAACACCTGTATCAATATTCTTCTTCTGTATCTTCTTGATCTTCATCCAACTGATCGACATCTATACCAACATCGGATTCAGAAACGGTGTTGAAATGATCAACCATGACATCATCATCATCATAAATTATGTCATTTTCAATAATATCCTCATCGACATCATCATCATCATAAATTATGTCATTTTCAATAATATCCTCATCGACATCATCATCAATAATATCCCCCTCACATCACTCTCATTTTCCCAATACCCAATCTATGAAATAGAATACGAACAAACCAAAAATTAATTAAGGTCGTAAACAAAATTTTCATGTGTTTGTATAAATACATAATTTTAGTTTAGCATTTATACTAGTATGGCCATTATTTATTGGTTTGAAATGATAAACAACATGCAATAAACCCACATATTTAGTAAATTATTTAAAGAAAATAATTCCTACATGTTAAAATATAAAGTTATAACATACCAGCTCATACTCGAACATAACATCTGTATCAATATTCTTCTTATGTATCTTCTTGATCTTCATCCAACTCATCGACATCTATACCAACATCTGATTCAAAAACAGTGTTGAAATGATCGACCATGTCATCATCATCATCAATTATGTCATTTTAAATAATATCCTCATCGACATCGTCATTAATAATTGTTGCCTCGTCTCCTACGCCTGGTTCATCTTCTATATCTTCTTCGTATGTCAATGCATCTTCCTACTAATCTGCCACTACATCATCTTCTTCTTGATCAATACCATATTCTTCCTCTACAGTATACTCTACTGGCCTTCCTCTTGGATCATATCTAATAGCAAATGACCATCCGTTCTCACCTGAAACCTCTGAGTAAAAGACTAGCGATCTTTTCCTACTTCAAACTGCGATGTTTTAACCATTTGAAATCCATTGTCATGTTGAATAAGAGTTATGTCATCATCACGTACATTCATTTGTAGCCTATACCATTTGACGTAGAACAAAACTAATTTGAAGGAATTAAAGTCACACTCAACTATATCATCTAAAAACCCATAATATCTATTTTCAGATTCTCGAGGATGTTTGTCACTCCTGGAGGAAACATTAGTGACCTGGAATACTGCAGCTATCCCACTATCAGAAGTTTTCCTGTTATCATCCAACTGTTTAATACGAAATTTACGACCATTGCACCACATAGCCTTGTGGTGTTTCAACTACAATATGCCAAACATCAAAAATATGCATTAATTCTCAATTAATAATTAATCATATAATTTACACAGCTTGAAAATTATCTGAAAAATCAATCTTGTTGTCACATTACAAATATAATATAAAATAAGTAATGAATAAAATAGGTGAATTAATTGCTTACCTTTCTATCTTTCAAACCATATGCTAAATCAATTTCCCTGTACGTAACATTTCCATCTCCACTACGATAAGCTTCTCTAACCAATTCAGCCAGTAGTTGCGATGATAACCTATCGTCATTACGTTCTTTACATCTTTCAATCCATTCACTCATCCACTCAAGATTGTTTGCAATGTATAAAATTAGTTCCTCATAATCTTGAGCACCTGAATAAAAAACAATAATTCACCAATATTAAATATAACTTATAACCATGGTAAATTATATTAATTAATAAACGATGAAATAATATTACTTAAATGAATATGATCATATACATGATGTAAAAAAATAAAACATTATATGTATTATATATAATAAATCTTTTACCTCTCACTTTCTTCATTATACCTTTTCCCAACAGGTGCTTCACTTCAAATTTTTTGATGGAGTTCACATCCCAAATGCAATCCAAAAAATTCATAGTTGGCGCAGCTAATATAGGAATATAATGACTAATATACACCATGGATTCATATACCACATATCCCTCCACCATAGAACCCTCAGGTCGTGCTCTTTGTCTAACCAAAGCCTTCAAGGATTTCAGGTGCCTCTCCACCATCCACATTGACCTTGTGTGTACTGGTCCACACATTTCAATCTCCTGAACTTGGTGTATCAAGTAGTGTTCTTGTGCGTTGAAAAATTTTGTAGGTAGATACTTTTACAGTTCACACATTATTCGAGGAATTTCTCTCTTCCAATACTTTAATTCATCTTGATGGGTTTATTTCAATGACAACCATCTGTGAATCATTACGCAAGGTTATTTCAATGAAACATAACATATATTACATTACAAGTAAATTAACACATCATGTCATTAAGTACAAAAAGAAATTGTAGCGAGATTTTTCATATAAATCAAAACTACTTACCTCATGTATTTACTAAGACCATATATAACTTGTTTGACATTGTTTTCGAAGTCGTTTGGGAGAGATACAGGTAGAACATAGTATAACAATAAAAAAGGAATCGTTATTGGTTTCCAAATTAAACAGAAAAATGGAAAATTTAAAAGATGTATTCAAGCAATAATATACAAAAATGTATACCAAAAAAATTACCTTAACAAAGGTATGCCAATCATGTGTTTTCACCCCACTGAAGTCACCTTTCTTTGTAAAGATATTATTTGTGTTTGAAGCAAAACCTGTTGGAAATTTAATTCTTCTAACGACCTCTTTTACATCATTTCTTTGTTGTTATGTTAATAACCATGGAATATTATTATAATTTCGACCTCCATTTTTATTTGATCTGTCGATCACACTTTTCATTGCATGATTCGATTTCTTAATGTCAGCACAATTTTTGTCAATTTTATCTCTATCATGTGCACCATCTATGATTCACCATAACGTTTCTTTCACATTCTTCCCAATATGCATTGTATCAAACAAATGAGCTATTTTTAGGTCCTCATAGTAGGACAACCTCGCGAATTGAGAAGGATAACATTTCATTCTAGGTGGAAGTACAATATTAGTACCTTCACGACAACGACCTTGATATCAAAGAATAAAATAAATCAGAACAATAATTATCAAATAGAATAAAATAAATTCATTAATTAAAACAAAAATTTCAAACATTACATAAACAATTAATATATATATACATATATAGACAAATTACGTATCAGCTGCTTGACGATTAGTAATTCTGTTATATTCCAACTTCCACAACCAAGGTGTCATTCTTCGTGGTTTTAATCCAGTTTCTTCTTTATCATTGAAAAGATGTTTTTCGCTAGTATGATACTTATGGTTCCTAGAGAGGAAGTGCCTAAACTCATCAAACACCGTCTTTCCTAAGTCTGGCGAATGACGATACTTCATCTTAGGGCCAAAAACTGGACATGAAAATCTACCCTTTGTTTGAAGACCTGCAATTGATGTATCAATAACAATTATACTATGAGATCATTTTTAAAACATGAAATATGGTATATCTAATTTAGATAATTATATATTATATTAAAGTGCAACTAAATATTACATACCACAAAAATGTGTTAATCCTGGGGCATCATGAATTGTCCATACAAGCATTCCACGACATTGAAATATCTTCTACTTGATTGGTTTAGTGATTTCATACATAGTGATGCCATGTCATAACTTTATTAGCTCATCGATAAGAGGCTCAATATATACATTCATATCTTTGACCTGGTACTTACCTAATTGTTCAAAATTACGGTACATAATTACTACCATGATATATATATATATAAGTAAGTAAAGAAATAAAATATATTATGCAAACAACGAGAGAAATGAAAATGTTACATTCGAAAAAATAATGTATCTAAAACCTGGAATAATCATAGTCAACATTATGTGCTCCTTCTTTATTGACATCCAAGGAGGAATATTATTGTTGATAACAAAAATAGGCCACACTGAGTAAGTAGATCTAAGCTCTCTGAATGGATTAACACCACCAATGAAAGCCTGACATTACGAGGTTCATTTAAAATCTACATATTTTTCCTCGATTTCCCCAAATGCAGAACCATCTGTAGGCATTCGAAGAACATCATCTCCACTTCTATTCTTTGAATGATAATCCATAAACTGTGGTATGCTCTTACACCTGAACATTCGCTGCAAACGTGGAATTAGGGGAATATGATGAAGAACCTTTTGAGGCACCTTTTTTGTTAGTTGATCTATTCGATATCTACTGGTACCACATTTTGGACATTCTGTTTTCGACGCATGTTCTCCGTAATATATAATATCATCTTTAGGACATGCATCTATAGTGTTATATTCCATTCCAAAGTCTTTCATAATAGCACGCAGATCTCGATATGTTCGAGGTAAAGTATTTGGCGATGGTAACAAAAATTCACCCAACAATCGACAACATAAACAAAAACTAGTTAATGTAAAGATTATTAATCATATATAAGTATTGAATTATTATTTTACACATTTATTACAACTAAAAAAAGGGAAAATAATCAACATTTACATATATATGATCATATATACATATTGCATACCTTAGGATCTGTGTCATACATCTGTTCGACAAATTATTCATAACCTTTAAGTTCACCAGCAACAATGTAGAAGAGAGAAGAGTTGCATTTGAGTGTTCAAAAAGTCGTTCATTTGACGTTTCAATCAAAGGTACATCATAAATACCGTCACTATCTCCACCATCATCATCTGACTCACCATACAAGTCTTGGAGCATTTGATTTGTCCCATTATTAATGTGAACTGTCTCATTATTGTCATCATCTACCTCCATGGGATCATTAAAATCATCTTCATCATTCACTTCATGTTCTTCACCTTGTACAACATCATTTCCAATACTAATATTTGCTGCAATATTCTCTTGTATTGGTGCAACATCATCTAATCTACTACTATTTAGCTGTGGAAGCTGGTTCTGCCAAAATTTGGGGGGAAACTGTGCCTTTATGAAAATTACAAACAATCATTAAACATTAGTGCATATATAACAAATATTAAAGCAATATAAAATTTTACGATATAATCAAAATGAAGATAGATAATTAATTGCCACGGGACGATAGTCATTGATCCACCATCAATGTGCCCATATTTCCTACAATGTATTGTTTTTGTTGCTATTAAAACTCTAACAATATTTCTCATACAACATTTTTTGCAAGGGAAATAAACTTTACCATCACCCCTTTCACCCTCTTCAATTTTTTTTCCACCTCTAATGTTTTCTTCAAAGAACACCATCTCCACTTCTATTCTTTGAGCTTGCAAAAATGCTAAAGGGATGACATGCATGAATATAGGAGAGGGTAATAGAAAGTTCCAACATAAGGCTAGAGAGGGAGAGCTATTGAAGGTAGAGAATGGCTATAAGGCCAAGTCCTTAAGTTCAAGAGGCCTTCGCTGAGAAGCTGAATCACAAAGTTTACGACACATATTGCAACCTGCACTGAATGATATGCTCTTATAGCTAAAAGGGATGTCGATCTTAAATAACTTTGCATGGTCATGGTAATTAAAGCACATGAAAGTATTGGAATGCATAATATTGCTGAGACTGAGTGAGATCACATTACCATTATTTGGGAACACTATGCATGATTTAAGGGTGTTTCACTCTACTTGGAGTTGCGACGTATATTGTGCTACGTGCCAATGCTCTTGTTGCACAAGGTTTCCATGGTGGATGCTTCCTCGGGGAAATGACTATGGGTGTTTTGACAATGAATGAGATCCATCGTATTACCATTATGATACAAAGTCTTCACCATCAACAAAAACTCTTCAAATTTAAAATTTTAAAGTGCACCAATTTTTTTTTCAAATTTTAAATTTTAAAATAATATATTATATAAAATTTGCATAAAACAAATTACAAAACTTAATTTAGTGATTTGTGAGAGGGTTAGAAATATTCAATAATAGATGATATTAATGAAAATATTTACACATAAAAGGTAAGAAAATACAAAAGAAAATGGAAAATTATAATGGAATAAGAAAATTTACCATTTTTTAATTTCAGTATTGCTTTAAAAAAAGCTTAGAAAATGAGAAAGGAAAAGTAAAAAGATAGAAAATAAAATGAAAAATCATAATGGAATAAGAAATTTTTCCATTTTCTAATTTCAATTTTTCTTCCAAATAGTTAAAAAACTTAGAAAATGGGAAAGGGAAAGTAAAAAAATAGAAAAGAAAACGAAAAATGGTATTGGAATAAGAAAGTTTACCATTTTCTAATTTCATTTTTCCTTTCAAAGACTTGAAAAGCTTAGAGAATGGGAAAGAGAAAGTAAGAAAATACAAAAAAAATGGAAAATCATAATGGAGTAAGAAAGTTTACCATTTAATGATTTAATTTTTGCTTTCAACGATAAGTTACAAAATTCTAAGGGAGACTAATCGTAAGAAGGTTTAGCCTAAGTATTTTAACACAAAATTTAATCAAGCATAGAGAAATAAATAGAACCTCGAAGTATCTATGCCTTGTAAAACAATTAAATATTATAATTTCTATAAAAATGAGAAACAAGAAATATACATTACCTCTAATGCATTTGTTTGAATGTTGTAGTAGTTGCTTTCTTCCTAGAATCTGGCAATATAAAAAACTCTCTATCATTTCTCTATAACATTTACTCAAAATTAAGACAAGTCTCACACAAGAGCTTTAGCTAGGAAAATAAGTTCTTCCAGTTTATTCTAACAATTATAAATGAGAGAGAAGCCCTCCTGATATATATATGATGCCTCGCAAAATTATTAGTAAAAAACCATGTGATAGTCTAATATCATGTGCCAATACAATTTTCTCAAGGAAAAATATGAGCTAAAATAAGAAGCATTCTTAGTTGCATGGTCTAAAACCATTTTGAGCCAATAAAAAATATTTCCTAAAATAACCACCTCAACCACCTCAAACACATAAGTGGACTAGTGAAAGAGAAGAAGTGAACTCTAAAATATGCCCACTCGCATGTGTGGATGATGTGTAGTCAAAACATAGTAATATTTTTCCTATGAAAAATTTTAGTAGCATCATAACTTGGTCAATTTTTGCCCAGTTTTCTAATATGACCTCATTTTTAAAATATCATAGTCATTTTGCATTTAATGGCATAGATTCAAGGAAAATTTGGGAATTATTTCAAAATATTGCTACTCCTGAAGTTGACTTCCCTAAAAAATGTGTTCTAACCAACTTGTTAACCTCAAGAATTGGTCCATGTGGCATATAGTGATTATGTGGATTCCTTCTCATCATATAGCACTTTATCATGGATCCCTAGACAATGTATTCCACTATAGTGTCACATGTCCTAAGAAAAATAACACAAATCCAAAAATAAACATATACGTTTATATGCATGTGTTATTTTTGGATTCCTTCTCAATTAGTCTCCCTTAGAATTGTGTAATGTTATTCTGACGTTTGGTAACACGTCCGCAAACAGTCGTAATACTAACGGTTGTTCACACACGTCGCAATACGGAAGGTTGTCCCCAATTCCGTCGCACTACCGACAATTGTCTCTACACGTCGCTATTGTGACGTTTATCCCCAAACTGTCGCAATATTGACGGTTGTCCCCAATACCGTCGCAATACCGACGTTTGTCCCCAATACCATCTCACTACCAACAAGTGTCTCTAAAGACCGCAATTACGACGCTTATCTCCAAATGTCGCAATACCAACTCATGTCTTAGAAACGTCACATTTCCAATGTTGTGTCCTGAACCGTCGGTGTACCGACGACGTTCCTAAACGTCACAATACCGACGATGTCCCTATATGTTGGTATAGCGATGATTGTTGGCGTGATTTAACAAAATTGAGAATAATTGGGGAAGTTTCCGACAATACGTCAAAAGTGTCGGAATTTTGACCAAATGTATTAGTGTGGGGTTGTAGAGAGGAAGAACATATCCATAGTTGGGGCTGCCAAAGCCGTGCTACATGATCAAGGGTTACCATTGTTTTTGTTGGCAGAGGCCTGCAACACTACTGTGTATTCGCAGAACAGGAGTCCACATCATGCCTTGGGGCATGTGACTCCGGAGGAGGCTTTTTCTAGGAAGAAGCTTGATGTTGGTCATTTTTGTATCTTTGGGTGTATTGCATACTCCTATGTACCTAAGGAGAAGAGGACCAAGCTAGAGCCCACTGCAGAGAAGGGTATATTTGTGGGATACAGTGAGACCTTGAAAGCCTTTCGGATTTATATTCCTGCACAAAGGAGAGTTGTTTTCAGGTGGGATGCAAAGTTAGAGGAGGACAGGGCTTTCAGGAGGTCACGGGAGTTAGAGTTTCTGGATCGGCCAGACCCTCAGGAGCATCTGAGTCAGTGACAGGGATCCAATGGGCAGGGATCAGGAGGTACATCAATTATGGTGTCAGATCCATCAATGAGCGATGGCTCGCAGAGTCAGAGGGGTGGTGCTTCAGACAGCATGCAGAGCAATTCACTAGGTAGTCCACTAATGGACAATTCACACGATATTTCAGAATTTACAGGTACAGGTTCAAGAAGGAGGACAGTAAACAAACATTCAGGAGTTCAGGCTTCTGATGAGGATGAGTTTCACTCTCCGGTGGGAGAAGTGTGCTCAAGGAAGAGGAAGCCCAAGTGGCTTCAAGATACCATTAGAGAGGCCACATTTGTTGCTGGGCCAAAGAGACCGGCCAGAGAGAGAAGACCACTTGAGCGGTTCTGTAGCTATATGGAAATGGTTGCCAACATCGTTGACTCTGAGCCTTCTAGCTATGATGAGGCAACTAGCTAGCAGGTCTGGAGAGAGGCCATGCAGGAGGAGTATTATTCCATCATGAAGAATGATGTTTGGGAGGTGGTTCCGAGGTCGGAGAGAAAATCTGTGGTTACTTCCAAATGGTTTTACAAGGTAAAGCATGCTGTAGATAGCAGCATTGAGAAATTCAAGGCAAGGTTTGTGGCTAGAGGGTTCTCCTAGGTAGAGGGAGTAGATTATGAGGATACCTTCACTCCCGTGGCTCGATATACTTCCATTCGCTTCATTATATTGATAGCGGCAGAGATAGGTTGGAAGATCCACCAGATGGATGTGAAGACCGCATTTCTTAATGGCTTCATATAGGAGGAGGTGTACATTGAGCAGCCACAGGGCTTTGAGGTACATGGGAAGGAATCTCATGTATGCAGACTGAAGAAGGCATTTTATGGCCTAAAGCAAGCTCCTAGAGCTTGGTACTCCAGGATTGATACGTACTTGTAGGATATGGATTTCACAAAGAGTGATGCAAATCCAAACCTATACTTTATTGTGATAGGTGAGGAGCCTCTGATTTTGGTGTTGTATGTGGATGACTTGGTCATTACAGGTGCAGAGAGACTCATAGAGGGTTGCAAGAGAGATCTTGATTCAAAGCTCGAGATGAAGGGCATTGGCTTGATGCATTAATTTTTGGGTTTGGAGGTGTGGCAGGAGGAGGGGCATTTCTTCCTGGGATAGGGGAAGTATATTGTGGACATCCTTAGAAGATTCCACATGGAGGATTGTAGACCCATGTCGACACCTATGATCACCAACTGGAATAAGCTCCATGCTTCAAATTCCGAGTTGGTGGATCCCACATAGTATAAACAGATGATTGGTTCCTTGATGTATTTGGTCAACACTAGACCAGATATATGTTTTGCAGTCAACATGATGAGCCAGTTCATGTGTGAGCCGAGGAGAGTGCACTGGGTTGCTGCAAAACACATTTTGGAGTACTTGCAGGGGACAGTGGATTATGGTCTGGATTATAGACAGGGAGATGGAGTGATATTGGAAGGGTGCAGTTAAGTAAGGCAGTTGCCTTGATAGGAAAAAGTACTTCAAGGTGTTGTTTTGGGTTGAAGTTGGATGTTGTGTCAATGCTGCAGTTCAAGACGAAGCAACAGACAACAACATTGAGTTAGTAGTACATAGCGGCAGTCTAGCTAGTTGTGACCATATGGATTGAGATGTTGTTTGGCTTGTTGGTGGCCATTAGGACATGGTTATTTCATGATAACAGGAGTTGCATTAAACTCTGGAAAATCCAATTATTTTATGAAAGCAGATTAAATTAAATTTGGACAACTAGGTCCAAACTCCATCTTGTGATGCTTAGATGAAGATTCCAATATTTGTATTGGATTCCTCTTTCAGAGAGGTGTAAAATCGATATAAAATTGATTTTAATCTGATGAGCAGAACATTTATTTTAAATTTATTATTTATAATAAATTTAAGTGCAGGTCGGCCTTAAGGTTTTACACCCCCAACAGATGTGTCACACACCTCAATGATGGATATAAATACAGTCAACGTTGGAGAGCTTTTCATCTCATCTCATCACATATCTTCTCCTCTGATTATCTACAAGCATTTGAGAAGCAGTTTCATCTCCCACGTGAGGAGGAGGACGAAATCTACTGCAATGATAAGAAGTGACTTTGAGAAATTATCTTTCATGTAGCTCCTTGGAATTGAATTTGTAAGGTCAACCTCACTATGTTCTGGCTTGATAAATTCTTTACATTCCTACATGTTGAATTTGAAACCTTTGAACCATTTTTATTCTCCTCTTGGAATTCCTGTTGTTGTTGCAATAGTCTCTAGTGTTATATTGAGGTTCAATATTCCCACTTTTGCAGCTGCCGCATTGAAATTTAGGGAAAAATATTTAGAAACATGTATATGGCATCCTTGCAATCTTTGGCAAAACTGCAAACACCCTATTTTTCTGAAAACTTCTAAAGTTGTTGGGTCTTCATTTATCAGGTTCATGTCTGATGGCTGATATCTAAGATAGTGGCCACCTTTGTTGGTCTTCCTCTTTGCAGCCATGGCACTTTTATGTCTTCTCTGCCTCGCTTGATCAGTGATACCTGCAAACTTTTGAAAATACCAGCCACAACTTGGGCTCAGTGAAATAGATCTCCAAAGCTCAATAAAATGAAAGGGGGAGAAGAGAATGAAAAATGACTTAATTGGGAAATATTTTAAATTTTTGATGACAACTCATGGCATAATAATGACTCATACATGCTTAAAATGGTAATAATGACTTCAGCCATGACCATTGTACCTTGATTTAACCCTAACTAATTCGAATGGCATATACCCTAACCCTTTCAATCATTGACTAACACCTATCACTTGTTTTGAAAAGACAGACAAGAATATTTACTTTCGTAGCATACTTAGTGTATTTCTGGGCAGTTTTGCTATGAAAGTATTAGTAGTTTCGTAGTGAAAAGTGCATTTTTTCTATGTAATTCGCTACAAAAGTAGGGATTCTTGGCTAAAATGACCTTTTTAGAGTTTTATGCCTGGGAAATGAAATATTTCAGGAAATCATGACTGATGTGACATGAAAAGACTTGAATGGGGGTGGGTTTGGACCTTAGGATAGGCTCAAAAAGAAAAATTAAAATTTTTCCTTAACCAAGTAAAAAAATGATTTCTATGACCATACCTTTGACAAATGAACCTCTAAGACTATGTCAAATGATGTTTCATTTTTTTCTGAGTGATAACCATATGATCAGAAAGAAAGCAATCTACAAATGCAGAAAAACTGAAAAAAGATCATTTGAATCAATCATGAAAGCCATTATTAATGCTCCTCCATTATCATCTACTGATTATTCTGGGGAATTTGTTCTTTACACTTTTTCCTATGATCTTCCTATGCAGCAGTATTAACCCAACAAAATCATGAACATATCGGAGCTCCTATTTATTTTTATAGTTATATTTTATAGGAAGTAGAACTAAACTATTCTAAGGTGGAAAAATAGGCTTTTGCAGTTTTGAAATCTATTAAATACTTTAGACATTTTCTCATAAAATCACACACAAAGTTGATTGTACCATTCCTTGTAGTTAGGAAATTACTAATTCGAATGTAATTAGGAGAAAAGAGAGATAATTGGGTTACAAACTTATAGGAATTTGACCTTGAAATTAAACCATGCAAGATTGTTAGAGGACAAGGTTTTTATAGGTTGGTTAATGGAGCTTCTGATAATACATTACAAGATGATTCAGGTAAAAACATTCAGGTTTATGAGGTAAGTCCCATTGATACTGAATCCCAATACGCTAATTTAATTTTCAATTTTAAAAATGGATATGCACCTATTGAGCTAGATTTTAAAAATAAAAAAGCATTGAGATTGAAATCCATTCAATATCTACTCATTAATGATGTTTTGTTTCAAAAAAATTATGATTATTTATTGCTTAGATGTTTAGAGAAACCTGAAGCTGAAAAAGGTGTTGCATGAGTTACATGATGGACCAAATGGTGGACATTATACTAGAGATACTAATACCCATAAAATTATCATTGTTGGATATTACTAACCTACTTTATTAAAAGATAATCATTCTTTTGTGAGAAAGTGAAAAAATTTCGAGACATCTTCATGGAAAGAGAAGAAAGTAGCTTTGCCTTTACAACTAGTTAACATTGAACAAGCCTTTCAATAATAGGGTTTGGATATAATAGGTGAGACTGTTCTAGATTCTTATAAGAAATAAAAATGTATTCTCACTACTACTGATTACTTCACTAAATGGGAGGAAGCAATGCCCTTAAAGGCGGTCAACTCTGAAATTGTATCAACATAAAATTACCAGGTTTTCCTACCCATTTATCTCATGTTTGATAATGCTTCATACTTTTCTGGAAACTAGTTATTGAATTTTCTCTAAAAAGGGGTTTTAAAATTAAGTACTATACAAATTATTATACCCTTGGAAATGGTTTGGTATAATCAACTAATACAAATATATTAAGAATCATAAAACGAACCATAGATCAAAATCAAAATAATTGGCAGAAAGCTTTAATTTTTTCTCTATGGGAAGATAGGATTACCCACAAAGATTATTTAGGAAATTCTCCTTATTATCTAGTTTATGGAAAAGAAGAAATGTTACCTACTAATTTAGATTAACCTTCATTATCCCTAATACAATCAATTGAAGAATAAAACTGATTTTCTCTTCAATTAATATTTTCTCAAATAGTAAAATTAGAAGAAGGGAAAGAAAATGAAAAGCAATCATGCCAAACATCAAAGCATAATTAAGTCATGGTTTGATGCAAATTCAACTAGAAATAAAATGTTTGAAATTGGAGACTTGGTTCTGAAATTGGATAAAGGATATGAGGAGAAAGGTAAACATACAAAGTTTCAAAAAATTTGGCTGGGACCATTTCATATTGTTGAAAAACTTAGCCCGTCTACTTTCATTCTTCAATATTTACAAGGCAGGAAAGAATCCCTCCCTGTAAATGGGCTAAATTTTAAAAATTGCTTTTCTTAATTACTCATGCTTTGTTGTAAATATGTAAATAATCATATGTATATATTAGAGTGTTTGTAGTACACTTTTTTTGTATGTTACTCTCTTAGCTTTATACTTGGGTTATTTTTTTTATTCTCTTATCATTACAATCAAATTAATACACAAAAAAGGAAATTTGTTAAGAAAATGATTATCATGCTGAATTTCAAAATCTTTAATACTATAGCCTCTGATTTCCTTTTCATTCTTTCCTATAATTTTTAGCGTGAATTATTAAAAGGACATTTTTGTCTTATGAATAGTCATAATACTAAAATAGTTATTTAAAACAATAAATACTACAAAAATGTTATAGCATATTTTGACTCTCACTCTCATCCACACATCTTGAGGAGATCTACCTCCCCATCCACTAGTTTATCATTTTTTACAGTGTAATTCAAAAATATAAAGCTTGAAGGATAAGGGGTCTCATTAAGACCCAACTTACCATGATCATGACAAACTGATGATATTGACATTATCATATCTAGTTACCAATCCAGGATAGTGGCTTATAGTAAAAAAAGTTGTAAGACAAGAAGTCTCTTCACTAGTCGGCTTGTTCAATATCATTACTATTTGTGAACGGCATTGTCAATATCTGGTCACTAAGCCAAGACAATTCCTTTTGAGAAAAAAGAAATTGAAGAAATTATGAACTATATTCCTCTAATTTTTTTCTAGTGGATAGGATATTGGTATTTCCAGGTTAAATGGTAACCCTGTCGAGGCTATGAACGCTTACTGGAAGCAGTTGCACTACCAGTAATAAAAGAGTATATGATTAATGTTAAATTATCAATAGTTATTTATTTTAACATTACAATTATCAATATAAATGACTATCAGAATTAAATAAATTCTTCCGCCAATAGCATGTTATGAATTTTTCCAAGAATGATATTTATTTTATCCAGTGAGATGATAGGAAAATACAAGGTTTCTCCAAAATGAAAGGCATGAAGCTTTGGTGGTGGATTTAGATCAAATTTTTATAGGAGGTGAAAGAATGAAGGGTGAAATACAAACACATTAGAGCATAAAACCATCGATGAATTCTAAAGTGTTGTTTTTAAGATGAAAACATTATTAACTTAGTGAAATAAAATAAAGCATCATTAAAGATGAATTCTGAAACAATCATCTGGTTTTTTCCAAGAAATAAAGATGAGAATTAAAGGGATCTCAACAAACAAGATAAATTAAAAATAAAAGTATCAAAAAACACCAAAATTATGACACAAGAATCCCTGAAAATCGCCTTCTACTTCATTCATTCACTGTAAAAAATTCTTCAAAAATACAGTGCACAAAGGTATTCTTATCTAATCTCAACCAACAAAACCACTTAAAATGATTTTTATATATTTATACATCATCAAATATTTGATCTCTTATCCTAGGTGGTTGAATTCATTGACCAAAATCAACTTTAACTAGATACATTCAAAATCTTGTGCATATACTTAAAAATAGGAATTTTTTTCCCTATAACCAATCCAGGTTTAAAATATCACTAGCTTAGAATATTGACCATTAAATATCAAACACAATACCTAAGACAATTTCCCAGCTATTTACATCCTCAAAACTACTACTAGAATTCAAAAATTTGAATTTTGAAACAAAAAAGGCAAATTGTCCAGACTCACAGTGCATTAGGCAGATTTGTAGTAAAACGAAGTGGTTCCCATGATTTATATGGTTACAGCCATATATGTCAAAATTAAGCAATTGGGTATGCCTCAAATACTCATGTGATGGTGACAGACCTCCTAAACAAGTTTCAAAACACCTACAAATCTCCCTTTGGCTTGTACCTCACCTTCATAGCGCACTGCCTGTTTTAGCAACGCCTCCAAAAACTAAAAACTTGGTGACCTTTTCCTCAATCTGAAATTTTGGAAACCTCAAAATGGGTGTTGGAACCTTCATATAAATCCCTCATGATAGCAAAAACTTAACTTGACCATCCCATAATTACCAAAATTTACATATGGAAAGCATAGCAAGACCCTTACTGCAATTCTGAAATTCTCATCAAAATTTATCCTTTCTGATATTTTGAGAAAAAAATAAAATTTTCAAGGCTGGATTGAGGTCTGGTGCTAGAGTTTCATCTTTGCACTAGCCTTTTTTAGTAATTCCAACTTACCTCTCTTCTTGTTTCTTCCAGCTTCTCTGAATTTAGTAAGATTTTTCTTCACCAACCTAAGCCTTTTTTTTAGGACCAAGTTTTGTACATATAAATTCTTCACTTGCCTATGCAGAGGAAAGTTCCATTTTAGTTTATACCTAGATTTTTTATGGACTCGCATAACAAACTCTACCTTTTTAAACAAGGCCATCTTATCCCTATGGTCTTTCTCTGCAAGTTGGTCCACTTGATGTTGTACACCTTCAAGCTACTCTAGTAGCTTCTAGAATTCCTTATTCTCATAAAAAATCATAGGGTGCATGGTGTCCTTTTCTTTTATCTCCACTTTGGAAACAGATCTAGTCTTAGGTCTCCTTGAATATCAAATTGGCTATTTCATCTTTTCAACATCAATCGTCACTTTACCCTTGCCTTTGGAAACATGTGTCAATGCTTCCTTAGATGGTTCTTATCTTCTAGAATGAATATTTTCTTGAGACACTTTATGTCTAAGCTCCCTATTCTCATACTCCAAATAAAATATTGTCACGTGGCCCTTATCCAATTGATCTTGTAACTCCCTAAATTTCTATTCTTTTTCATTAATTTCCACCTCTCTTTGTGTGCATTCTGATTACGTGATTTGAATAGGATATGATGGTAAGGCTTCTTTGGTTGTTATTATGTCTCATGTACTTAGATATTATTATATCTAGCCCTGGCTCATGTTTCTCTAGGCACAGTATATATGTGGGATCCATTATATTTTTTTGTTTGGCCCATTTATGCTAGTCTGTCATGTACCATTTATCATGTACTTTATTTCTCAGTCTCATATTGTTGAGCCCATTATCATTCTTTGTAATTTTTCATCTCGACGGACATAGGTATGCCTCCCCTACCTCATTGAGAACAGGTACTCCAACATAAATGGAGACTTATATCACTTTGTAGGTCTCGCCCCCTCAGTTATTTTCCTCTCCCGCTTCGCTTCGCTTCGTATTTTTCTCTCTCTCTCTCTCTCTCTTTGACTCCCCTTCGGTGTCTAGTGATTGTGTTCTTATAACGTACTTCGGTCATACTATTAGCTCCTAACGATTACTTCGGTTGCAAAATTGGTCATCTAACCATTTACAATTAGATGGATCGAAGTACACCATGTAAAACCAATCTTACCATAGTAAAATTGTTTTCACAAGAAATAATTTAATCAACCATAATATATTAAGCTATTTATGGTTTAAACAAGAAACCCCATGAGGAATTATTGAATAAATCCTTTTTTATTTTATTTTACTCTAAGAATAAGTAATTCAACCATTGTTTAAATAATATTCATGATCATATTTAACCCAATTATCAGAAAAAATTATATAAATCATTATTTTTCTTATTTTTATCTAGGAATAATTAATTAGATCATTATTTAGTTATTATTCCTTGTTAAATTTGACTAAATCTCCTAGGAATAATTAAACAAATCATTATTTTTTTATTATTCTTTAATCACATTCTTGAAATGATAAATAAATCATTTATTTGTTTAGATGAATGTCTTTCGGATTAATCACATCATTAGGATTTGGTCCTAATGATGTGATTAGTTAGAAATACATTCATCTACATTATGGATCACAAAAGTCTTAGATATAACATTTATTTTTTTATTGTTTCTAAATAAATGTATTTAACCAATTTGGATTCTTTTCCCTCCAACAAAATGTAATAAAATATTCCAAGCATTTATATCTAGATCTTGGTTAATAATATTTTATTATTCACCAGTATCGAGGATAACTCAATATTTTGTTATAAATAGAAGGGGTTTTCCCTTCATTCTTCACTTTGATCCTTTTCATTGTCACACTTTCATCATTCTCATTGTTGCTACTATTTTCTTTTGATTCTTGAGCCCCCATTTGAGTTCAACATACATTTTGGGTTTTTTTCACCATTGAGAGAGAGAAACTTCTAAAATTGAAGCATTGAAGACAACCACGAACCCATCCCATTGAGGGGGACTGGAAACATCTATTTGTTCCCTTCACCAAGTGTAATAATATATGAAAACATTATTTAAATATTTTCTTGTCTATTGGATGCATGAAGAAATTACTATTTATTTTCACTGTTTAACTTCTTCTACTGCATAGATCTGATTTTGCATCATTTTTTCTAATTGTCTATTGCAAATCTAAAGAGTTAAGCAACCATTTATGTTGTTAGGGTTTTTTGTCACAAACAACTAAAGTAGGCTCTTTTCATACACGTGTTTTAAGAATTTATGCTAACAGAAATCATGACTCCTTGTGATCTTATATTTCAAATGATGGCAAAAAGACTCTTTTGACTCTATGACACTTTGAGAAATTTAATCTTTTTATAGCATGGCACTCATAAAAACCAAAACTAATAGACTAACATGACCTCAAGTGACGTAGTAAGAGTAACATAACCAAGAAACCTATACATAGGACACTAACACAACTCACCATACTTAGTTCATAGGGAAATGAAGAGTTGGAAAAGACAACTCTAACACCCCCCCTTAAGTGAAACATAAGGAGTAACTAAAAAAAAAAACAATGGATGGATCCCAACAATGAGGCATGATGAGGTACCCATGTAAAAACTCTAATAAAAGGATAAAGAGAGAAAAAACCATAGAAATAAAAATGCCCCTCCCCCCCCCTAAAAAATAAAAAGAAAAAGAAAAATATGCCAGTTCTCAAATTATCATGGAGTTGAAATTGTAGATTCCCATAATGATCCACTGAGTGGAAAGGACATAGGCATGATCCAATCAAGTACAGAATATTAAATTACAAAAAATCTGAAGATGAGTGTTGTGAAAACTCAATGAGGTCGGTCGATCTTTGAAGCATGGAAAATTTTAGGGGCTAATATTCGCAGGTGGGCTAATTTTCCATGGTTTGTCCAAAAAAAGGATTCGCCAATTTCCATTTTTTTATAAAAATGATTCGCCCAAATTTTATAATATAAATTTATTTTACATTAAAAATCGCCAACATTATATAGAGAGTATATAAAATATCATTATAAATTTGAATTTTTTTACAAATACATCTTTAAATATTTATAGTTTTCATATGAGGGACTAGTGAGATTCGCCAATTTTTTAAACTTCAAGATAATTTTCCATCCTTAAAATTTTCCCTGCTTTGAAGTAGGAATGTTGCAGAGAGACAAGGGTGGAAAACACAGTCAAATTCTCCCAAAAAGCTTAAGAGAAAATAGGCATCGGTAGAGAACCAGAGGAAGGCTTCAAACAAAAGCAACATAATCAACCAAAAAACAACCAATGAGGTCTGTCAAGTATGAAAAACTCTACTCAAATGTCATACAAAAACACTCCTGGATTTGTTTAAATACCATCACCATCACATTGATCAAACATCAGATTTCTCAATGTGAGATTGGAAGCTCAACATCAGATTTCTCCATCTTAACTTTCTAAATACGACTAACTTCCAATTTAAGTTGTTTCTTAAAATATTTTCGCTTTTGAATTAATTCATCCTTCTCAATTATATGTTGTGAAAAAAGTTGATTTTTCTCCAACATTATTTCCTTTAAGCAATCAATCTCCATAATGTGTTGATTGTTTAGCACTTCCAGCTCCTTCTTCAAATTTGAGTTAGAAAAAGACTCAACTTCCTTTTGAAAGTCATCAAGGAGATAAATCTTCTCTTGAAATTCGTCTACAAGCATCTTGATATATTTTCCCATGGTTGATTCCAAATGGTAAACCTTCTATATTTTCTCAACTACTAATGTTTGCAACCTATTTTTAAGAGCTGCATTTTCTGCTTGCAAAACATCTGCCATTGATTGTAATAGAAGGAATTATTTACAAAGTTCATTAGTTTCCTTCTTCTCATGAAGCTCTTACATTATTTTACCCATCTTGAAAAGACCAAGTTGGAAAATTTATATCCACTAGCCACAAAAGAAAAAATTTCTACAAAAGCGGATTGATAGTGACAACAATAACTTCAAGCTTCCAATGACAAATCCAACACTATTCATATTAGAGTTTCAATCTTAAAAGAGTTATGATGAGATAAATTTCCAATGGGTGCACTCTTGTGATTCATTTTTTATCAAAGACATTTGTGTCATTACACTTTCCTATATCGAAACTTATTTTTAATAGAAGTTACGATGAATATCCTTTTCGATGCCCGAACCCTGATGTTTTATTAAATATTATAAAAAGTATTGACGCGGAATACTTTATAAAAATATTTATCATAATACTTCTGACCTCGAAAACTAAACAATAAAATAATCCATCGGAGTTGATCGCATCAGAGCTTCATTTAAATTCTACTTTCGATAATACAAATCCATGATATTAAATCCTCCAAAAAACCTCCATCGGGCCTCCTCCATCAGTTACCATTTAAATCAATTTTATGATACAGGTATTTTCCAATATATGATTCTTAATAAAATTTTCAATTCTGAACCATGCTTCATCAGAGTCTTACAATTAAAAATACCTCGATATAATACTTCTGATAAGATTTTTTCATTGTCCATCAGGACTCACTTTTAGAGATTCTTTGGTGACCATTATAAAATCGGAAACCTTTCCTATCGGAAGATTGTCTAATCGTAATTTTATTTAAATTGCTCTCTGAAAATCATACCCCCAACAATCTGATGTGGCACTATCACATGGACTCACGCTTGTGTATTTAATCAATTTTAATGGTTTTAATGATCTCAAAAACCCAAAATTTGTTATTTAATTATTTTTGACATCATAAGATTTTTTAAAAAGGGAAGTTATTGTGATTTATTATTAAAAAATGTATTGTATTTGTGTTGAGTTCTAGTTTGGAGGTTATTTTCACTAATCCTTCATGTCTACATTACAAACAAGCTCTGATTCTTGAAATTACAAAGAAATGATGAAGGGAGGGAAAACTAAGAGAAAGGCATCTTCACAGCAATCTTGTGGCCCTTTCATTGAATAAATTTATGAAAATATACTAGGATCAAGACTATTCTTCTATACGGTTTTCACTAAAGATGCAGGCCATTATTCTTGGGAGGAAATGTACAATTATTTAGAAGAAGAAAAGCCCAAAATTACCTAGAGAACAATAATTGCAGATGATAGCACTCCAGAATCGAAAGCTACTTTCAGTGATGGCGCTAATTATTTCCTGCATAGGATAGCAGCCAAGCCATAAATTCTTCCTTATACTAATATGGTTCAATGGGTAGTGGAAAATTTGAATATTATCGACAAGAAAATTTTCACTAATAAGGGAACACTCATTGGGTCATTCACCAATAGAGATTTACAAAGCATCTACCATTTTCCTTACCCATAGTACAATTATGAAAAGGATTCTATTGAGGCTTTCATTAAGGAACATGGACACCCTTTAGAGCATATTAGACAATGGAGAAAATATTCAAACAAGCATAAAGCAGAAGAAAGTAGTAGGTATGTCTTTGACTCTCTTGGTAGTCCAATTTCCCAAGTTGTTTCTATCATGTGTAGGTTGTACGCACATCCTAATGTGTCAAAATTTCCTTATGACTGGGTACCTCTTATAGATGGAGCCTCAGAGGGGTCTATATTCGACTAGGGTACTATGATTTCCAATAACTCGGTTGTCCATATTCTAACCTTTAGGAATGGGCACAACAATTCTGAAAACAAAGTCCCTCCTTTTTATATGTCTGCTTATATTATGGGTGCTTTATTTTTCTTAATGGATTTTCCTTCTATGGGTTAGAAATGGACCCTCTAGATCAAAATCCAATCATGTTTATCATGATTTTTTATGGGAATCAAAGTATCATCAAAATTTTTACCAAATTCATCATGGAGCCATATTTCCATCTTATAAAATTATTTTTAGTTCAAAAGCATCTCAGATGTATCCAAAGGCTCTATATGATCTCGAACGAGTTGGAAATTGGTTAGGTGAGGAATATTTTACACAAATTATGGTTTTTGTTAGTTTTTCCAACCCTCATGTTTTTCCATTGTATATTCCTAATAAACTCTTGAGAAGGGAGGTGGCTTATCAAACCGTTGGAAAAGGTATTTCTAAAGTCCTGGAAGATTCAAATAAGAGAATTTGGCCTACCTTTCTAGCCAAATTTTGTATATTTTCTCTGGCAAATTATAAGCATGCAGAGATATAAATATAGACTATTCAAGCCCTTAGTCTGCCTAATTTACCTAATAGTTAGTATGACCCTAGTGTTGTAGTAAAAACAATTCACATCCTCATAAAATATCAGACAATTTTTTCATGATCCTGACAGACTATATTATTTATTTCAGCAATCTTCATCCTATTCTCGAGTTTTAAAGAGAGCAGAAGATAAATTTAATCATGAGGAAAAGTCCCAATTTCCACAGGACAGAGCCTCAAGGATATCCAATCTCCCTATGGATTTATTGCAGCTACCATAGGAAAATATTGTAAGTGTTGATATTTTGGTTACTAGTTCTTCTCAGTCAATTGATCCTCCCCAACCTAAAGGAACAATGGCTTCATCTTCTTCTCAAGAAGAAGAGTTTTTTATTGATCCTAAATTAGATGAAATTTGGAAAGATTTTAGGCAAATTATCAATTCCACAAATGAGGAGCCCCAAACTACTAAGGTTGCAGAACAGATGAATGTTCAAGATACTCCAAATAATCTTGAGCAAGGTGTTATCACTCAGTAATTTCTCTAGGTTCAAGAGAAATAGTCTGAGGTAACCACAAACCTACTTCAAACTCTAGGTTCTAGCCTTCCTAGGGTTCAGAGAGGGCTCTCTCTTTAAGATTTAACTTTGTTTTAGCTTTGAATATTAGGCTAGTTATTAAAGTACAGATTTGGCTTTGTTTTGTTGGATTTGGTGGGAAAATTTCACTTGGAGGGTAGATAGAGGGAAATCTACTTGTCCATTAGGCTATGGAGTCTAAGTTAAGCTAACAGAACTGAGATCAAAGCCTAAAAATTCAAATGTCTGCAGGGCAAGGTAGATAACCCTTGGAGATCTTGGGAAAATTGGTTTTTGAGATGGTATGATTGGGATAAAGGGCACCTAAGAATACTTAAATCAGAAAAAAGGAAGTAGAAGATAGAGGTAAAACAGGAGAGGGAGCAATTAATAATTCCCTACACCGGAAATCATAAGAAAACAAAGAAATGATAACTAGTTAAAAACAGGGTGCTATTAACATGTCTTGTAGTAATACTCCTAGTTATACATTCAGATTTAGAATTAAAACATAGATGTATGCATGAAACAAAAGAAGATAACAGTGACAAGTTTAAGAGAGTACTTCACTCCAGATAGTTTATCACAGGGATCTTGAAGTATGATGCCAAAAATATGATCCAGTCTGCTACTCAAATTCGAAATCAAAAACCTTCAAGTCAAAAAAATATCTATAGTAATCTCCAACAATTTTATTCCACACAAAATACTTCAGAAATTGAGCTATTTATACAAATTCTAAACTAGAATACCTTGAAAAAATATCAAGATTGGTCTACACATATCTCCAGTTGTTTTACATTAATAGAACTTAAGTAAAGGACACTCAAAACTAATGCATCTATTTGGCACTATTTTTTATGGATAGGTGATGACAAAGAGGAGAATTCGAATTTGATTTCAACTCTTAGTTGATGATGAGGAATCCAAGTCACTAATTGTCTCCTTTCTTTGTGCATTCTACTCCAGCAATTCTGCAAACTTGGGGTCCAATGATACCTTTTTATTTCTCAATATGAAATAGATATGTAAAGAGTGAAAGACATTATTTTATATCAATATGTTGTTGAGGTAAGCCTCTCTCAGTTCCCTAAAATGCTAATTCAGTTGGTCACAATAGGCTTTGCAAAAAGATGTGTAAAACAGAGTTCTGTAGAGTCTGAAAAAATAGGCTGTAAAGATGTGCCTGTATCTCTCATTATATAATACCTGTGAAAAATGTGAGATAGATGTTTTTATATGGGTATCTTAGGAACAAAAACCTCCTTCCGTATTGTAAGATGTATTTCGGATTGGCCATAATCTCCTCTGCAAACTGATGACTTAATAGGAATTTTCTGTAAAAAGAGCTTTCAAATATTGTTTAATATTTCTAAACCCATAATTGTTGTTAGTAAAGCGAGAGAGGTTTTTGTAGTTGGACATCTTATGAACATAAATCTCCTTCAGTTTTGTAAAATTCATCTTGGATTGGTCACAATAGTTTATGCAAAACAATGACTTAAACATGAAATTTCTGAAAAAATGTCCCTTCTTGCTTTGTTTTCATCTTTTAACCTTACTGTTCTTTTCATTGTTTTTAATTTCACTTTGGATAAAATTAATTGTTGTTGAAAGTATTTTCATATTTATTTACCATTTACTACCTCTATATTTACTTTTAATTTTTACCTTGACTGCTCTGTAACTTCTTCTGATTTGACTTTCACGCTGACTTTTACTAATACACTTTAACCATGATGCTCTTTGACTGTTTTGTTTTCACTGTCATTGTGAATTCTTATTTCAATTTTACCATTCATTGTGAAAATTTATCTTTCTCTACATAAATGACTTCTTCTGTTCTGCTGCCTGGAATCTTTTGTTAAGTAATATCATTTAAAATTATTTTCTTTGTGAACTTTTGGAGTAAAACAGATCTTTAACTAGTACTTAGATTGTTTTATCCAAATTCTCCTTTTGCTAATGACCTGCAAAACAAAATAATTTTTAATGAAACCCTAGATGCAGGGAGGTGATAATGGCTTTAAGTGGTCACAGTACTGGATTTGATTTTGGCACTTTGGAAACATCAGGATTGCTTGTACTCTGCTTCTTAGGCATTTTGATCTACTTCTGCAAGTTTTGATAGTTTGTAGAAGCAATTTACTTTTAGCAAAGGATTTCCTGGACAAATTTGGCAAAGTATAGCTTTTCTTTTGGTTTCCTTTCCAAACTAAGTCTGTGAAAGAGTTTTATAAGCTTTTAATTGGTTTAAAACAAGAAAACAAGGGTTTCCTGAGTATTTTAATGGAAATTTGGGCTAAAATCGCTTTTTTAAAAACGATTACAGAGGGTTTAGGGTACCTGGAGAGGTTTTCTGGCTTATTTTAGAGCTTGAAATGGACTATTAAACTGTGAAAAACACATAAATTTCCTTGAAATAGTGCACAACAGATAAAAAGGTTTTCTGGGAAAATTTTGCCAGAGTTTGGCTTGTTTTTTGGGACTTTTTGGCAATTTATTTAATCAATTTCTTTAACTTTAGATGTGTTTGCTTTCTTTAAAAAGGTTTTTCAACTTGATTACAGGTTCAATTCTAGAAAAGTACCTGTTGTAATGCAGGTATCGGGCTTCGGAATGAATTTTTGAGTTTTTTTGAACAAGTTGGAAACTTTTGGAGCGATGTGCAACTCCTCAGTAGTCTTCAAAGGTTTACAGGGCTAATATTGCAGGTTTTAGGCATGAAAATGGAAGAAAAAGGCTTGATAAGGGTGTTTTACAATCGGGAATAGGGAAAATTTTAGGGGCGAATTTTAAGGGATTTTAAATTTTAATAAGGCGATTTTTTTATATAAAACCCATTTTCTATAGTTTAATAAAGTTAGCCCAATAATTATTTTAAAAATAATTAAATATTAAATATTAGCCCACCAAAAAAAGGCGCATAAAACTGAAAAAATGAAATTTGCCCCCGATTTTCTTTGGTTAGAGCAGATTTCCATGGCATTCGCCTGGATTTATAGGGTTGGAGGGAGGGGTTAGAGTGATTCACCCCATTTTTTCACTTGTTCACCAGAATTTAGGAGAGGTGGTTGGGGCTTTGTGCACACCGATCTTCTTGCTGGCTGAGCGAGGGACTTGACTGACCCTCTCTGGTCTGTGAGGCTTTTAGGGAAAAAAATTATGATCATACAGTTGCCTCGTCATTTATTTTCACGAATCTAACTTTATATGAAAATCAAATGAATTCAATTAGTATTTGTTCCCATGGTTCGAATTATTTTTCTGACTATTTAATTTTGTGTACAGGCTTTAAACAGAGTAAATATGGCCGATGCAACAAATTTATAAGCATATGGTTAGAAAATTATTGATAATTTGCACTCTAAATTGTATTTTCTGGTATAATTATAGGGTTGCTGCATTGTGGAAAAAGCTATAGACTGCGATGGATGAATTATCTACGGCCTAATGTTAAACGAGGACAGATTTTACCCGATGAGGAAGACCTTATTCTCAGACTGCATTTCCTTCTTGGAAACAGGTATGTTCCTTGCCTTCATGAGATTCAAAAATGATATATGGGTACATTAGGCTAGGTTAGATTAGAGTGAAAGTTGGTGCATCACATCCATTTGGATTTTTAGGTGGTCCTTGATAGTTGGGCGAATGCCTGGGCGCACTGATAACGAAATCAAGAACTACTGGAATACGCACCTTAGTAAAAAACTGATTAGTGAAGGGATAGATCCAAGGACGCACAAACCCCTTGCTGAATCAGAGCTTGAGCAATTACGTAGTGAGAAAAGCCAAGGAGTTGACAATGTGAACTTTGAAGATACCAACAACCCAACTTCTGATTCTCAGAAAATTCAGCTGCAAGAAACTGAAACAGCAATTTCTGACAATATTGAAGCCTGCAAAGTTGTTGACAACATTTTCCATTCCCCAGAACTGAGCAAGAACGTTAATGATCATCCTGATACATCATCAATTGATATCCTTCACACTGTTGTAAATTCCTCCAGCACTACTAAAGCTACTCAATCTACTTATATTGGAAGTGAGGGTAGTTATTCATCTGATGTTTCCGATTTAGGAAAAGGATCAGGTAAGCTGCCACAAAAATCAGTTAATGGAGCTGTTCATGTTAATCAACCCTTGTAGATTCCATATTGTTATCCTAATCAGGATTTGAGCTTAGAGGGCCATGATTGGTCTCCATATTTGAGAACAAACACACTGATAAGTAGCTTTTTCATGGCACCCTCATCAGGGTTAGACAGTGCCCCACATTTCTCAGATCAAGGTTATCAAGCAACTGCTAGAAATTCTTTGAGAGGTGGACATAAATATAACAAAAAATTTTCAGCTAATTTCATTCAACACTGTGCACCTAATGAAGAAACCCATCAAGAAAGCTACAAGGAAAACGATGGTGAAAATTCTTGTACCCTTCAAGGCAATATAAATCCACTGTGCCCAACCACTAAAGATTTCAATTCAGATATACTCTCTTATTTTCTGGAGTCCTTTATGACTGAGGATCATTTGCTGGACGAAGCCAATTACAAGCATGCAACACCAGCTTCAGCTTCTGTGTCACAACATGTGCAACACCTCTCTCAGGCTCAAGCTCTGACTCATGACTACGACATGTGGTCTGTAGTGTCCCCATCAACACAGTATCCTTCAAATTAATTACCTCAAAGATAAGAAGAACGAACCTTTGGCTGTTTTCAGTGCTTTTGTTTAATCTATATTGTCTTTGCTTTCTATATGAATCTGTTGTATTATCCTTTTGTGGATGTCTTATTTAAGATTACATGTATGTTGTTGTATTAAACGTTTGTGAGAAATATAGTTGCTATATATTCTATTAGTTGTTGTTTATGTAACTTACTTTTTAAATTGGTTGCTGTGAAAGAAATCAGTTAAACATTGGATGTCAAACTATTTCATCAGAAATGCTGATTTTGCATGGAAGTGAATGAATGTAAAACTTAGATATTCTTATACAATCCTGAAAATGTTTTGAGAGTATCTCTTTTGACCTAATTCTTTATTAAATCCTGTGGGTGCATTGTCATCTTTTCTTCTGTCATTGAAAATTACCATGAAACTAGGAAGGAAATATCATATGGGCAATATAAAATAGGATGGTATAATTAAAAGTGATGTGTTAGAACCCATGGCAGCTGGAAACCCACAGTGCACAGTCACCAACATTTCATAAATCCACCAAAATATATATCCAAGGCCATTTATTGACCCATGCTCACAAGAATTACGTTTTAGTCCTTTTTATCTGATTCCTTTAGTTTGTGAAGCAATCACAATTAGAGAGTTTGTGGATATAGAGTCAGAAAATGAAATTCTATGGAAAAGAGATTGATCCCATGATCACTGACACAGCATAGGCTAGCATTCCCTTTTAAATACTTAATTTTTTTTTTCCAAAATAGGTGCTTAATCGATCAATTGAGGATAAACTTATATCAATTTGAAACATGTAAATGATCTAAAGGTGTTTAAAACATTTACACAATTTGCTGAGCTTGCCATGTAAACACTTGAATAGTTCTATATTTAAGTTGACTCGGAACTTTTAAGATTTATAGTATCATATGAAGAATTTCATCCTTATGCCTTATACATAAGATAATGTAGTGTCACACTTGCTTCATTCTCAATTTCTGCATTGCAAAATAGGTATTGGTATGATTGAAAAACATGTAGTGTCTACTATAATAGGTATTGGGATTTTGAAAATTTCCATTTGAACGTTAATCCAAAATTGTGTTATGGAATATTTTTCTTTTAAAGCTAAAAATGCAGATAGTTCTTGTCCAAAAGTAGTTCTCATGCACTGTCAGTGGTGAATAGTTCAAACATCTCGAAATACATCAAGTTCATCAAGGGTGTGACAAGCACGTTATAGTTCTATAGTTTAGGTAAAAATGCAACTCATATATTAAAAATGTGAGGATGTTGCTAAAGTGGTTAGGTAGTTAGCATCGTTACTTTTGAAATCATTCATTATGATTATGATATGAAGAGGTTTGAGGGTAATTACAATCTCTATAGTGAGAATTACGGATTTTATAGTGGTTTGATGATTACTCCAACATAATATGTAATGACTTGTTGAGAACCTAAAATTGTCTATTTTAAAAATCAAAGATATCATATCAAAATAGACGGTTTTATGGATATAAATGCTTGAGACTAAGTGCTATTGTGCCATTGGTTTGATTGATATAAATGATTGAGACTAGGTGTTATTGTGAAATCCCCATTAGATGCAACACTCAGAATTCTCTATCATACGTGGTTTTATGGATATAAATGCTTGACACTAAGTGCTATTGTGCCATCGGTTTTATTGATATAAATGATTGAGACTAGGTGCTATTGTGAAATCCCCATTAGATGCTACACTCAAAATTCTCTATCAGATGATATTCATCGACAGTCATAGGATTCAAATCAAAATCAATGATTTTAGAAAATCAAAATTAACTTGTTATAGATCATCAAATTAAACTTCAGAAGAGTTATTCCCTTGCAACTGGTAGTTCAAACCCAAATTAACGTACAATTGAATAGATTAAATTTAGAAAAGGTAGCCCTTACAATCAATAGTCCAATGACTTCCATTATTTACTTATTAATTAAGTTTTATTGGAAATGGGATTTTTAGATAGTGTGGTAGATTTTTGAAATTTAGATATAATGTGAGTATAAGCTAAACCTTTCAAGAAAGTGATTTTCATCTTCAACTTTTTTTTAGTGTAGCAAAAGTGATAGGCTCTATTTAAAGGCTGAGTTCACAGTTATATTGTTTTTACTCATTACATTGAAAGAAGCTAAGTGATCTTACAGCCCAGGTGGAAGAGATCTATGATGTTATAGTCTTAGAAGCATTTCCAAAATGCCATTCATGAGGTACTTGCCTTTATGCCAATGGGCATCCATAGAGGCCCTCCCTGGGTGAATATGCTTGCTTGCTTCACCTTCCTCTCTCCTCCTTTGTGCAGCCTCTCTATTGTTGTGTGTCTAGTAATCCTTTGTTGTAATGAACTGAAAATTGGTCTAAAAGGACCCCTATTTTTGCAATTTAATATGCGATTTTACCTGAACTTGTAGGGATTTGCAAGTGGCAGTCTTGATGTGGATGCATCATCTGTGAGGCTATTTGTAGCTCATGGGATGGAAGTTTTTGTTGCTCAATCCTACAGCAAGACCCTCGGTCTCTACGCAGAAAGGATAGGAGCTATTAATTTTGTGTGCTCCTCATCATATGTTTCCAATAGGTACCACTAATAAACTTTGGATTGTATTCTTTCTAGTGGATATGTTTATTACTGGAATATCTTCAACTTCCAGCATTAAAATGGAATGCTAACTGCATTTGTCCATGCACTTCTAGCAGGGTGAAAAGCCAACTTAAAAGGCTTGCTAGACCAATGTACTCGAATCCTCCAGTTCATGGGGCTCAAATTGTGGCAAATGTTGTAGGCAATCCTGCCATGTTTGATGAATGGAAATCAGAAATGGAACTTATGTCTGGAAGAATCAAGGGTGTGAGGCAGTGACTGTATGATAATATTTCTGTAAAGGATAAGAATGGGAAATATTGCTCCTTTTTCCTCAGACAGATTGGCATGTTTTCCTTCACAGGTCTTAACAAGGCTCAAGTAAGAAAAGTCGTAGTCTATATAGCTTTCAAATTTGTCTGGAAAATTATGGAAATTCTTACCGGACTTTGATAAAATCTAGCAATAATTTTTGTAAATCCAGGTTACAGTTGTCAAACTTAAATATTTTGGGTGTCCTAGGAGTTTTTGATGGTGTTCAATCCATTTCCACCCTTAAAAACTCATTCAAACATTCCTACTGTCAGATTTTTTGAATTTTGTTTACCGAGTTCCAACCATTTTTGGCCATCTGGGCAAATTTGAAGGCTGGGTAGATGACGCCATAAGAAAATGTTTGGTAACTTTTCACCATTTTAGAATTCCAGCTTTTTCAATCAGTGTTGGTTTTACCATTTATTTCCCTAATACATTTGTTCAATTCAAACAGAGTGAGAACATGACAAAGAAGTGGCATGTATACCTGACAAAGGATGGGTGTATCTCCTTGGCTGGGCTGCCTTTATCCAAATGTGAGTATCTTGCAGATGCCATAATTGACTCCTACTACAATGTCAGTTAAATAAAAATAATATATAAACAATAAAATCAATTCAATTGTCTATCTTAGAAATAATTTTTAATATTGAAACACCTGAGGTCACAGTTAAGTCTTGATGTATTAGGCAATCTCATTAGCCTGTAATCCACAAAATTGTGTCTAGTCTGCCGATTTTTCAATGCTTATCTTTGTTACATAAAGGTCGAAATTGGCCACCACATGGTTGGCAAAGTATTTTGCAAGCAGTTTCTTCTTTCTACAACAGCTATCCTTCTATTTTGTTAATGCAGGTAACATTTTAAGTTGACAGAATATGAGCCTGGTTTTTGAAATATGGAAAGACTTCTATATTGAAGGCTTCATAAAACTTTATATTTATTAAAATCTCATGTATGGCACTGATCAGTATTCATTTTAGATAGGTTTGCAATTCGATGGGTCACCTGTTGTAATTACATAAGTACAGCTGCAGAGGAATACATAATAAAAGGATGAAATTGAGATGGCTTCCTTGGTAGAACTACTTATCATTATTGCCTCAAATACAACATTCATTTTCAATACAAGCATGAAACACAAGATTGATGTTGACTATCACTGTCCAAAATATAACATCCATTATTTTGATGATCACTATGAAAAATATAACATCCATTTTAATTCATTCTCAGTATTCGAAAAATAATGGTTTTCGACCCCTAAGCATAAAATGTGGTAATCTCCATTAACTTCCACAGAAAAGGAAAATGATATACTTGGAGAGGGCCTCTTTGGTGGTGTTAGAGATCATAATTTCTCAAGGTTAATTGTCTGTTATCAATTATTTCAAAATCTATCTAATGCATCGAGTTGACTCTATGACCCCTCTGGAGTGGAGGCCAATTATACAACAACATCTACAAATAAAAGGAATGAAACCAGGATCTAATGAAGTAGGAAACTATCCTGAGATTGAGTAAATTCCCTGATGAATTGCTGGTAATCAATGTAGATCCCAACTAGTCTGGGAGAGAGAACACACACTCACTTGACACCCCCAATACTCGTGATACCTTTAGAAAATCTGTAGTAATCGAAAAAACTGCCAATCATTCTATCATAAAGCTGCATCACACCAGAAAAAATGTCCTCAAGTAGTCCAAGGACACGAAGCTACTTGATGGGTAAATTCCTGGGAACAGTGCAGTGCCAAAATCCTTTTGAAAGTCTACAGAGCAACAGTAAGCCTTCAAGGATGTCTGTCTATCTAGTCTCATCTATAAATTATAATATCACAGAGTAAATATGCAATCCAATTCCCAGTTGTCTCTCTTGAACCAAGCCTAGCCCCTGCCTCTCCAATCTTTCCCCTCAAGAGTCCAAACAATTGGAAAGTCAAATATGAAAGGTTGTTATTCACCTTAGTCAGACCTTTTTATCAGTGATGCATCCTATGTTCATATTTAGCAAATTATTCTGACAATAGTCACACTGTATTCAATTTAAGAATAAGAAAGACACTGAGCATTAAAAAATCAAGAGTCTGTTCTTTTTTATAATTGAAATCTTCTTTTTATTATTGTTTTAAATGTATAGAGTTGTTGCTCAATAAAATAATAGAACCACAACTAGAAAGCCACAGGCTTTCTATCTAACCAAACATCAGATGGGTAGAAAATGTTGAGAAATCTAGAGGGTAGTAGTTAGGATGATTTCTCTTTTAATGATAACTGCTTGTGGCTTCTTCCCTGATGCTAGGAGTTCCTCTTCAATCCCTACCAGTGTCCATTATTCTTGTTGAGATTTTGTGGTAGAATCTGTGCTAAAAATGCATATCTTTACTATCTTCTTGATCCTTTCCAAATTATTTTTCACCTGAGCAGCTATCATATCCTCGACTGGCCACTTTAAATTTATTGTTGCTTTCAAAATAGATCTCTAACTTCTGGTATTCTTTAGGTTAATGAGAAGGTTAAGGGTGTCCAAAATCCTCTACACCAAATATCTCTCTTTCCTCCATTGCTCCTATGTCATTTTTTTTTCACTCTTAGAGGAGAAGGGTCAACAGCTTCATAAACTATTTGATGGGCTTTGTTACACACCCAAGTGGGTAACCCCTAGGAGAAACATTTTTTCCTATGGATGGATCACTGATTGAACAAAATTATAGATCATTTTTGGTTGTATTCTTGTTTCCATGCTTCACCTTGGTGGTTTTTACTTACCCCTAGTCTAGTGTGATCTTCCCTGAGGCCTTTCTTCCCTGATCTATTTTGTCAAACAAAATAATGTACGTAAAAAATTGCTCAAGTTTGCAGATTTTGTGTCAGTTCCTGCATTCAAATTTAGCTCTTTTGCTTCGGTTTTGTTTCCAATATACTTCCAAATTTGATGAGTTTTAGTTTTTGATATAAATTTTATGGGTTTTGGATTTGAGATCGAGTTCATCCTCAAGATATATGCCATTGGGATTTTTCTTTGTTTTTCAATTCTCACATTCAAGTTGTCTATTGTTCAGGCGGGAGCAACAATTCTGTGGGACCTCATAGTTGGTGGGTGGGATGTTTCCTATCGCTTAGAGTTTGTGTTGAGTGCACAGGGAAGCTATTCAACTCTAATTGACAAGAACAGAAAGTTGTCTTCATCTGATGAGTCAATTTTCAATTCCTTCAAGGCATCAGAGGTAGGGAAGGTAGTTCTGATAATAGACAACTCCTCTTCAAACAAGAAGAAGGCTATAGCCTATAGATACATGGTAAAAAAGAACATAGTCTAGGAGTTCAAGCCTCGCAGTAGATTAGATGTACTTAGAAAGCTTTCTTACATTCAGCAATCAGAAATGTTAGTAGTTAAGAATGTGCCATCATGTTGGAGAAGCAAATTTGTCTCTTTGGAAGCTGGAAATTTTATCTACATATGTGCTACTATATAAAAGTTAATATTGGTAATAATAAAGGTTGGTTTTGTTTCCAAAGTAGATCACTGTGAATTCCACAGCTTTTCATGTTTGTGATTGATAGGTATATGATATACATGGTAAAGCAAGTATAAATAAAATTTATAAATATTGACCACCCCAAGGATAGTTAAATTTTTTATTTATTTTTTACCCCATACACAAATCTATAGAAATAATAGTTTTAGTTCGAAAATTGAATATTGTATTAAATTCCTCATCAATAAAAATGTTCTTCAAGGAATGGTCTACATTCATAGGGTTACCTATATCTAAATGAAATCAGTCTATGTTTCATCTATGTTCCATTATTTTATAGATCATTACACGTTAAACCGACTTTACTCCTTGACTGGCATTACATTCAACATTGTGCACAAGTATGTTTTAAATGGATCAATCAAAAGTATGATTTTATCTATATTTGATAATGCAAGTTGAATACATCATACAATACATAGGAGCGCTATGGCTATGAAGTTCAATGTGAAATAATCTATTGATTGCTACTATTACTATTACTATTATATAATGGGTGCTCTTCCAATGGCCATTTATTAGTTATGTGAAGAAGGCTTTGTGGAATTTCTATTTACTATAAGATTATGTATAGCTGAGTTGCAAAAAACTAAGTAGAATTTGGTAGGAAGTTTGGAGTATGTGTAATTCATAATGATCTTGTCTTCTCTTCATTGATGGCTTTTCAATGTGTGAGTTTTGACCTAAGCCATTGCATTATCAATGTGTCAAGGCTCAAAACTCGACCTATATGCCAACTACTTCTTATGATCGTTCCTAGGAACATGAATCCTAATTTTTGTAGGTTTAAAATTTATCACAAGTTTTCTCTATTGTGGTCGAATTTGTGGAGGTTATTTCAAAATTTATTTAAGGTACCATGGATCTAAATTTCTTATGAACTTTCAACACTAACAAACTTTGGTGCAATTTTTTTATCAATTCTCACTTGGTTAGGGTTATAGATGTTAATGAAAATTTTGTGTCCATGCTTGAGAGTTGGGTGCAAATGCACAATGTTGTGTACCATTAGTGTGATAAATATGGGATAGTGCAAAGCATAGTTTTGAATATTAGTCTAAGTTGACTCATACCTAATCAACTCAGTCAAATTGATTGTTGGTTGAACGGTTAATTATTGGTTCAATGGACAGAATATCTTGCAGGCACAAATACCAAAGGGCAAAATGGAGTCCATCATGGGGTACTCTTTGTAATTCTCCACCACTGCTACCTTCCATGCTTCCTCAAACTCCTCTCCAACCTCAATATCAGTGCTAGTAGTAGCATGAGAAACAACACTACGCTTAGTAGAACTAGAAGAATGTGTTTTCCAAACTACACGAGAGCTACTTCCCTCACAAGTCACCATGTGCCATGCTTGGTCTCGGTGGTTATCTTCCTTCTACTCCTGGTTCAACTACCATATCTTCATTGGAACCAACACCTCGAACTCCACTAGACAAGGATTCACCATTTTCTAGTAGTGATTCGCCATTTGTACTGGTGATTCACCATGATTTTACAAGATAGTGTAATCTCGTGAGAGATTCGCCAAAAAATTAAATATACATATTATATTATTAATAAAATCGCCTTCCATTTTTCCTATGTATCATGGGGATTCACCTATTTATTATATATATATATAAATTTAGGGGGGTTCTTAAAATTTTCCCTGCCTACATACAGTCTCTTTTTGTTCAGTAGTGTTTCTAGAGGATTCTAAATAAGGAACAGGAACAACACTTTAGGGAAAAACACTGTTTAAGGAACAACACTTTTTAGCGAACAACACTTTAGGGAACAACACTATTTAAGGAACAACACTTTAGGGAGCAACATTGTTTAAGGAACAACAAGATAATCTTTTTAGGAAAAATAGATGAAGATTTCAGTGGACAAATGGTCTTGAAATGATGAAGGTAGTGAGATTTCTAGAACTTATCATGTTCTTGCAATTTTGTTTTAGAAATCTAGGTTTGTTACATTTAGTCATCTTTGGATAAAGTCAAAATTATGGATGTCTAATAGTGGCTCCATTTGGGGAGGACAATTGTCCTTTTAGGTGTCCAGAACCTCAGTTTATAGATCTCTGGCTTTTAGTGGACCAGTGCCTTATCCATTGGGAATATTTATTCTTTTCTTGCTGATATTTCCCTGAAAAGGGCAACATTTATCAATCTCCAACATGAAATTTCTTTAAACAACATCTCTACCTACCCAATATTGCTTTTTCCTAGCATTTTTTCTTCCCTTTTGAGTGCATTTGAACTAGAAAACTCTTTGAAATTTTATTTTTGAAAATAGAAATAAACTATATAATCCTATCCTTATCTCTTCCAAGAGTTCAGATTAAACTTTTGAACTCTTTGTTTTCTACCTAGCTATTATCTGTCAAGATTTAGCTGTTTGACAGATTTTATTTCAATTTCTAAAACATGAAATTTAATCATAGTCAAATTAGGATTAGACTATCTGATTTGCTATGGTGTCTATAGTTGTATGTACAAGCTGCACATAGACCTTATTTGCAGAAAAATAAAACAAAATGATGAAGGCTTAAGATCTGAAAATTTATAAATATCCTTCTAGTCCTTTTCCAGTTGTGATTTTGAACTATTTAGAGTTGTCTTTTTCCTTTTATTGGTTCAGATTTTGAGCTTGTTAAAACCATTTTCCTTCTATCCTAATCCATTCTACTGATAAGCCAAGTCTAAAAAAATATTTATAAATCTGTGCTTCTACTAACTTATCAACATAAATTTAAAGTATGTTCAGCCGTGATTAGGCTAGATGACTGAACAATATGTCATTTTTAAATCAGCAGTGGAATTTATATTTTCTCACTTTCAGAAAATTTTCTTTTTGGGTATGGGGTTGTACCTCTTTTGAATCTGCCCTCTTTTCCTTTTCTATTTTTTGTGTTTTTTCTTCTTTTTTCAAATTGAAACAACAATGTTATACACAGTGGAAAAAATAAAAACTTTGAAATTTTAGGACTCTTGGCAGAAATAGTGCTTGAGCATCCTGCCATTGACAGGACCTCCAAATAAATCTTCCCCATTCATCTCTTGCAGAAAAAATGCATTATGACCCCTAATAGAATGAATAATATATGGCCCTTTCCATATATTCTAAAATTTTCCATGTTTTCCTTTCTCTTCCCTTCTAGAATCCCACTTTAGAACTACATTTCCAACTTGGAAATCATTTTCTTTAGTCCTCTTGTCAAATAATTTCTTGATACTCTCTTGGACTATTTGCGTTCTACTGTACACTTCCTCTCTGGTTTGTTGTAAATGAATGATATGATTTATTCTTCTCTGCATATAATTTTCCTCAAATTGTACTTCTTGTAGGAGCTTCATGACTGGAACTCATAGTGAGGTTGGGAAGATTGCATCCATGCCATAAACCAGCTGACAGGGGGACATATTTATTTAATTTTTGGTGGTTAGTCTATCAGCCCACAAAGCATGAACAAGCTTACTATGCCATGATTTTTGATTCTGTTCCAACATATTTTTGATAATATTGACAAGGCTTTTGTTGGAGGATTCAGCTAATCCATTTCCTTGGTGATAGTAGGCAGTGGAATGACCCAATGTAATATGATATTTATAGTAGAAAACCATTTTCTTAGATTTGAAGGCAGAAACATTGTCTGTGATAATTTTTCTTGGACAACCAAATCTGGATAGTATGTTGGTTTCAAGGAACTTGATAATGACAGACTCAGTTGCATTCCTAGAGGGAATGGCTTCTATCCACTTTGTAAAATAATCAGTGGAAATGAGGATCCACTTATGTTGGGCTATTGATGATGGATGAATTTGTCCAATGAAGTCCAAGCCCCATTGTTGAAAGGGAGCCTCAACACTGATGGGATGTAAGGGTAAGGGTAAGAATTTTCTTTTGCCATAAAAAATTTGACACTTATGGCAAGACATGACAAGCTTCTGAGTATCTGGGAAAAGGGTGGGCCAATAGTAACCAGATCTGGGATTTTATTTGTTGTAGTCTTCTAGTACATGTGTCCTCCACATTCTTCCTCATGTAGCTCATGCATGATTTTTCCAGCATCAACCTCAAGCAGACACTTAAGCAATATTCCAACAGCATTTTTCCAATATAAAACCCCATCTAATATGCAATAATTTAAAGCTTTCAGTTTCAAAAATCTAGCTTTAATTTTGGACAAAGAAGGAGGGGCATTCAGATAAAGCATCACATATATAATGTCATCATACCAAGGTGAATTCACAAATTTTTCTTCAATCAATGGAGCTGTGAATTCCTCTATTTCTTCTAAAACATCGACCATATTCATATCAAGTGCTTGGAAGTTTGACTCAGCCATGAGTTTTGCTAATCCCTGCCCTTTGATTAGTTTGGTAGGCCTGATTTCTAAGTCATATTCTAGAATAATAGCAATCCATTTTCCCCTTTTACCATCAGGGTCTTGATGTAGAATATCTTTGACAACAGTTTGTGGGACAAAAGAAATGATGTGAGAATGCAAAATGTAGACTCTAAAGTCTTTCAATGCTTTTACCAAGGCTAAGGCTTGTTTCTCCATGATGTTATACTTGAGTGGAGCATCTCTTAAAGCCCTATTAAAAAATGATATTGGTTGTTCATGCCCCATGTCATTATTTTGTAGTAATACTATAGCTATTGTATGTTCAGATGCGAAAGAAAATATATAAAAATCCTTGGTGAAATCAGGACTAATAAGAACTGGTGTTTGAGTTAAAGCTTGTTTCTCTAGTTCAAATGATTGTTTAGCTTGTATTGTCCATTTAACACCTACCTCTTTCTTAAGCATGTTTGTGATATTTCTCAATAGCTCAGCAAGGTTGGGTATGAATCTCCTTAAAAAAGTTATCTTCCCAATGAAATATTGTAATTCCTTAAGGTTTCTAGGATGGTTGATCTTCAATATGCCATCAATCCTTTTAGCTAATTTTGATTCTCTTTAGAAATTATAATAAGAAGCTTTCCTGGGAAAGAACAAAGAGGCTTTTTTGGGATTCGAAGATAAGCCATATCTCCTACATTTCTCAAAAAAAATTCTTAAATGAATCAAGTGTTCTTCATCGGTTTTAGAGAAAACAGTAATGTCATCAAGGTAAATGATTATAAAATAGCCTATGTCTTCTGAAAAGGCTATGTCCATGGTCCTTTGGAAGGTGGCCCTTGCATTCATTAAGCCAAATGGAATTTTGACATACATGAATGTACCCCAAGGTGTAGTAACAACAGTTTTATGTTGATCACTTGGGAGTACTAATACCTAATTGTAACCTGAGAACCCATCCAACAGTGAAATTATTTTAGATCTAACCACCCTTTGAAGTATATGATCCATTTTTGGCAAGGGATAGTTATCTTTAAGGGAGGCTCTATTTAGATTCCTGAAATCAATTCAAAGCATAATTTCTCCAGTCTTTTTCCTAATAGATACTAAGTTGGAAA
This sequence comes from Pinus albicaulis, assembly GCA_034641835.2. Classification (NCBI taxonomy): domain Eukaryota; kingdom Viridiplantae; phylum Streptophyta; class Pinopsida; order Pinales; family Pinaceae; genus Pinus; species Pinus albicaulis. The sequence goes on from CM076571.1 coordinate 992,871,783, forward strand.
CCCATTCTGAATACCTGATGGGAACTATGATCCCAACCTCATACATTTTCTTAATTTCATTCTCAACTAAAGGCAATAAAATAGGGTTTATCCTTCTGAGTTTTTGTTTGAAAGGTTTATGATTTTCCTTAAGAGGAATTTTGTGTTGAATGATGCTAGTATCATATGATTTTAGATCCTTGTATCCCCATGCAAACACATCTTTAAATTCTTTGAAAAGTTTTATTTATTGTTGTTTGATATGAGCTGGAAGAGTGCTGGATAATTTGATCATTTTTTGTTTTTCTAGGCTTCCTATGTTATTTTATTCTATGTTTGTTTCTATAGGCTCCATTCTTGGTTCTTTGACTACATCATTGAAATCAAAAAGTTGTTCTAATGGTGTAAGACCTCTTGGAATTGTATCATTTTTACATTGTAAAACTTCTAGGTCTTTCTGGTCTATACTATCAACTATTTCTGCCCTAAAAGGATGTTCAAAATGGTTTATATCAGCAGAAAAGGATAGCTCCGTTTCAGGGATTTGTTCTTCATTAAAACAATTTTCTTCATGGCTTGAAGTAGGTGTTGGTATGTCAAAGTCATTCTTTGATTGCCGAAAATAATCTATGTGTTTGTCCTTCAAACACATGCCAGTAATCTTCATTGTTAGGTATTGCAGGTCCATTTTTTACCTTTATATTGGATTTTTCATTTGTCTGTGGTATTTGGAAATTACTAGCAGCAAAGACAAGTTCATTTGCTAGATGATTTTGAGCTCTTGGGATGAAAATGAGTTCATATTTTTCAAAGGTTTTCAGGAGATCAAGGGCAACATTTCTATATTCTCTGAGTTTTTGGTTTTTGGTTGAATATTCCCCCTTGATCTGCCTGATAATTAGCTCAGAATCCCCTTCAACTGATATCCGTTTGGCTCCTAAATATTTAAGTAAGTGTAGGCCAATAAGGAGGGCTTCATATTCAGAATGTTATTTGTGCATAGCAACCCGCTATAGGAAAATTTTGTTCATGTTTTTGTATCCACACCAGTTTCACACTGACCCATACAAGACCGCGTTCACTGTTTTCTCCAAGACATTTCACTTTCTTTCATTTTCGCTTTGTTGTTCAAGGTCGCTAAAGTCTGAACTAATCTTTTCTTGAATTCGTCGATGACGGATTGTTTTAAGAATAAATTTCTTTTTTTTTCCTTTTTCTTGTTGGCTGGATTTAATCTTCATTATATAAGATAAAGGAATCCAAATATGAATGAATGGAGTAGATAGGAGAATTGTTTGGTCTTTCTATGTTGCTCACCATGTAATTCATGTGAGATTCCCTCAGTGATGTATGTGTACTCCTCCATGATAGCATTCTCAAACCCCAATCCTGTAATTCTTTAGAATCCTCATTATTGTAGTCAATTCATTCCAAGATAAGTAAACTCTTGTTCTTCTTCAGTGAGAAAAATATATGTCTCACTGTCATATCCTATCAAGCTTACATGATTTTCTTCCAACCTTTCAACTTCCCTGCTTTTCTTTAAGTCAAAATAGTTTGGTGAAAGTGGGCTCTCAATCAAAAACAGTTCCTCTCGCCATCTTGATTAGGGTCTCTTCTAAGATTTTGGTTTCTATTTCTGTTTTGGTTTTCTCTAGGAGGCACTCTATCTTTCAGATTTATCTTTTCAAGCATCCTCTCCATTACCTTTACTAAGTTATCAATTTTAGTATCGAATGTTGAGGTTGATGGCATTGTATCATCCTTGTATGTAACTCTTTTCTATGCTCTCAACCAAGCTCTTTTTTCAATCAGATTTGCCTCCACACTCATGGCTCCCCTCTGCATATCTTCTAAAGTTGAGGGGTCTCTTTCCCTAAGCTGGTAAGCCATTTCAAGGTCAAAGCCTTCTGGGAATTTAGCCAAGGCTAGGCCTAGTGGAGGTTTCATGTCTGGAGGAAGTGCATTATACACACTATTGAATCTAGTGTAGTAATCATGGACACTTTCCCCACTGTTTCTTTTGAGATTGGTATATTCTGAAAGTATTTTGAGAGGGTTATTTTTGAATTTTCCATTTTTTTATGAATGTTTGATATAAAGAAGGGAGATCATTTATGTTGTGAGGAGCTAAGTTTTTAAACCATTTCTTGACTTCTCCTCCCAAACTTTGAGCAAAAATTCTCATCTTAATAATCTCTTATTCTATCTCCATGTAATCAAAGGAATCATTCATTTTATCTACGTGCTGTTGGGTGGTAGTAGGTTCATTTCCAGTGAAATGGGGAATTTTGGATTGGTAATAATTTGGTAGGGGAACCATGGGTTGTGGTAACACTAGTGGAGCATACCATGCTGCCATGATTGGAAATAATGGGGTATTTACAAGAGTTGGATTTATAAGAGCGAAAGTGGGCTGAAATGGAGTGTTTTTAATAGTGGATGTGTGGATAGGAGTGAAAGAAACACTTGGGCCAACAAACTGATGATGAGTAGATTTGTTATGGAAGGGGCTGAAATGATGGAGAAGATGAGAATTAGGTGGAGTAGAAGGTGAGGCCTCTATGCTAAGGCTCTGTTGCAAATATTTGGTTTCAAAATCAGCTTGATTTAAATCACTTTGAGATTTGTTTCTGAAAAGGTTCTTTGTGTGAGGTAAGTCAAAGTGAGGATCTTTCAAGACCGGAAGATTTTCAGGGACAGATATTGTTCTTGGAATGGACCTATCAGTAGTTGGTTTTCCAGGTCTAGAAGTATGCCACAAAATCTTCTTTGGATTGTCAACTATGGTAGGGGGATTATGATCTGGATGGGATCTAGTATGGACCCTATGTGAAGCCATATTTCAGTTTTTCAAAATTTAGAGAGGAAAAGGTTTTTCAGGACTGTTTCCTCAAAAATTTTCCTCTCACAGTGATTTCTATAATAGAGGACTAGGTTTCTAAACTTCCTTAAGGCTGGTTAACAAGGTTTCAAGGAAATCTGGAATACTAGTAAGGTAATAGACCTACTGGGGCTAGTGGAGTTGCCAGGTGGAAACTTTTAGTTTTTCTGAAGGTAAAATGTTTTATTTGGTCCACCACCAATGGTTTATTTAAAAACCAATCTGAATTTTTTTTGGGTTTTTCTGAGTTTCTATGGTTTGTTGAAGGACTAATGAGTCTATAAGAGCTTGCTAGGAAACTATGAACTCATTCGTCCCACCGTGATCGCCAGAATGTTGGGGTGGTGATGAGGTGGCAGATTCACTGGATATTATTTGATTTATTGTGGGTCTAAAGAGTTTTAAGAGGTATTTATGCAACTATATACTCAAAAGTCCCACCGTGATCGCTAGAATGTTGGGGTGACGATGAGGTGGCAGATTCATTGGATATTATTTGATTTATGGAGGGTCTAAAGATTTTTAAGAGGTATTTATGCAACTATATACTCAAAAGTCCCATCGTGATCGCCATAATGTTGGGGTCCTGTGATTTGGTTGATTGGTAAACCAAATGACAAGGCAACATGTAAACCAGTCTTTAGAGCTCTAGGATCTAGCCATCCTAGTCTCAGAGAGGGATCTCTCAATATGTTTGCAAATATATGAATTATTTTCTTGTAAAGGGTTTATTTTTAGGCTAGTTATTAAGCTTGATTTTTTTTTATTGTTTTGTGGGACATGATGACCTAGGCAGCATAGATAGAAAAGGGAAATCACTAAGTCATTGGGAAATGGAGTCAAGCAGAAGTTTGTAACAAGTTTGTAGATGAATTAGGGGTATCAAAGGGAAAATCTAACTTGGCTATTGGATCTACAAAGTTTTCAGGTGGAATGAAATGAACATCAAGGTTTTTAGAATGAAAAGTAGAACTAAGGGTAGTTAAGAATCCTTATTTATATGTACTCTCCAAAAAAGGGACTTAAAGCATCATTTGAACATGAAGAAGTATTTTATAGACAGGGCTAACCATGAATTCTGCAAATTACACTTCAACAAATAACAATTTCAAGACAAACTTTCAAAATGAAATCTAAGAGTCAAGGAACGCTTTATTTCATCAAAGATTTCACTTTCAAGGATAAGAAATCATAAAAGATAAACAAATAACTGCATTCATAGAAGATGGAACTCCTAAACATCTATGACTACAGTTATAAAGACTTTCAAAATAATTATTTGAGCAAGTACAAAGGGTATGATAAAAAAAGACCTCTTTGGCAAACTTTGGACAATGGTACTTTGAAAGGAGACTTCAGAAATAGTTTTTAAAGTGTCAACAAGAAGAAAGGAAAACCATAAATCATATTGAGGCCAAATGTATTGAATTACTTCTAAAATAAACAAGCTTAAAGGTTGAAAAGCAATTAAACCACTCAATCAAACATTCAGCAGATGAAAACATAAAGACAGTGAAGAGAAAACAGGCCTAAGGTGCTTCTAGGAGACATTTCTTAGCCTAAAAATTTTACTCTACTGCAAGAAAAAGATGATGAAAACAGAATGAGAACATGAAAAAAAATTAAATATTTTAGAATACTTCACCAACATCCAAGCTTAGGGATCCAATGACAGAGCTTTCTCCATCCACAAACAGGTCAAAACATCCACAGGTTCCAGTACATCAATTTCTCTTCAATCTCAGCAGAACTATGTATTACTTCAAAGAGTTATCAAATGCCCCCTATACAATGACTTCGAATGCAGTATTTATGCTGCAAATGAGGAGGTGGAAATATCTACGGTTCAAAATGTTATTAATGACATAGTAAATGCATTCCTATCATTAAAAACCATGCAAGCTATAAGGTAGGAATGTTTCTCAACTACTTCTCTGTGTAATAAATCTATCTTTGCTTCCTGAGGATGAAACAGTTGAAAAGATTGGCTTTGAGGCTCTTTTCTTCCTTTTACAATAACTGTCTGACAATTTATAAAATATCTTTTTGTGTAATAACTGCCAATTTTCCCCTTGAGGTATAAAGTAAGTGAAAGGTGTCAATTGTGAGTTATTAGGTGAATAACTGCTCCTTTGATGTATTCGAGGCTATATTTGAGCCTAAGTCTTCTTGATTTAATCATAAAATTGCTTTGTGGGCTTAATCTGCCTTTACTTTATCATTAACTATGTTTTAAGGCCCGATGATGCCTCTGGCCTTCATAATGTAACATTGTTGCCCTTTTTCCTTTATACACTGCTTGATTGGAAACTTTATTTCCCTGTGCTGACTGTATCCATCTTTAAATATAATATTATTCCTTTAATCTTTGACCTTATGTATTAACCTTCTTGTTCTATTTGTTTTTCTTTGTGTTGTTGCGTGCAGGGCTTCTTCTGGTACACCGAGGGTTTGATTGCATAATTCGTGCTCATAAGCATTGATCAAGCCATCAAAACAAAAACATGGCAGTCCCTTTCTTCATTACTTGGCCTTTTTTTGGATTGTGACAGTTATCACCTCATGGCCTGTCCCTTTATGGACTGTGGGAGGGTTTTCGGCCCTTAAAAATGCCATAGAACCTACACAAAACCATAAAATATGTTCTGAAACCCTGCGTGATTGGTAAAATTTCTTTGGACGCTAGCGAAGGCGAATGGAAGAGTGAGAAGGAGTAGAAGATGTAGGTGGAGGAGCAGAGGAGGTTTTTATGAAGAAAACTAGAAAAAATCCATTTTAAAATTACATATGGCGTGAAAATGGGCATAGGTGGTTTTTGAAAAACCATTGGTGGTTTTCTCGTTACCCTCGAGTGGTAAGTGGTTTTTCCTAGAGGGAACGCGATCCAATTATAATGCGCTACGTGGTCTTTGCAATATCACCTATTTCGCGTGGCTTTGGAACGTTAAACCATGGATGCAAAAATCACGTGATATTGATCGTAGACCGTCAAATCTGGGGGGGAAGATCCAATGGCTATGAGGGAGCACAATGGAGAGAAGTGCACGATAGGGAGAACTTAGTGGAGGACAGGTGGCAAGAGGTGATTGGAGGAGGGCTTTGCATAATGGATGGTGGGTCTGAAAGAGTTGGGTTTTCGGGATGAACGAGGACCGTTGGATCATGTAGATCAACGACGGAGATTAGTGCGGAGGGTGGATGGATAAACCAAAAGGTAAGGGGTGGGGGCTAATGATCACTTTCATATCATAGAGATCTATGGCTTGGATCTTATTAGGGTATCGTTATCGGAGAGGGAAGGTTTGCAAAGGAAACGAGGGTTCTATATGGAAAATTCGATGCGATGGGGGCTTAGGAATAAGCATAAGGGCATGGTCCCATGTGAGAATAAGTGACCAGGGGCCAGGGTAAGGGCACTTATCATATCAGTGGTGGAACAAAGGAAAGGGGAGAAGAAGCGAGGAAAAGGCCGATTCGATGGAGGGGCTAATAACTAGGCACTGGGGCATGGTCCCGTGGGGGAAAATGTGACCAAGGTCTAAGGATAGGGTATTATCGCATCGGGAGGTAAAAATTTTCAAAGGAAATGTGGATTCAAAGAAGAAAAGCTGATGCGACGGGGATTTGGGTGCTTGGTCATAACGCTTGGACACATGGGGAAAAAGGGGGAATATTTTAAGCCCTCGGGGGCTTAAACCCTTAGTTGTAAAAGACAGTCTTTTTAGACCAAAAAGAGGGGTTTTTGATCATTTTGGTGGGTTCCAATAGGTAAAATGGGGGTTTTTAAACCATAACAAGGATTTTTTGTGACTTAAAAAATGGATTTTGAAGGTGTTCAGAGGAAAATGAAGGACGAAAAGGGGCAAAAATGAGTGAAATAGGCTTAGTAAATGATGGAAAAAATGGCCTACATATAGTCTCTTTTTGTTTAGTAGTGTTTCTCGAGGATTCTGAATAAGGAATAAGAACAACACTTTTGGGAACAACACTATTTAAGGAACAACACTTTTTAGGGAACAACACTTTAAGGAATAGCACTGTTTAAGGAACAACACTTTAGGGAACGACACTGTCTAAGGAACAACGAGATAATATTTTTAGGAAAAATAGATGAAGATTTTAATGGAATAATGGTCTTGAAATGATGAAGGTAGTGAGATTTCTAGAACTTATCATGTTCTTGCAATTTTGTTCTAGAAATCTAAGTTTTTTACAATTAGTAATCTTTGGATAAAGTCAAAATTATGATGACTAACAAATGGAAGCTAATATTGATGAAAAATGGAAAATATGAAGAGTGATATAAAAGTAGACATCGAAGGTTTGACCAAGTTGATACAAGAAATGTTTCCTAATGGTGAAGATAGTAGAGGAAACTCATGATGAGAACAAAATAAACGTTAATCGTGATTTCATAAACTCTAATGTTGGCGGGAAGAACCACCATATTCCAAAAATGGATATGAGGAAGTTTGATGGAAAGGATCCTGTAACATGGATATTGCAAATGGAGCAATATTTTGATCTCCATAACGTGCAAAACACACAAAAGGTACGCATTGCAACTTTACATTTAGAACAAAATACATTTGTATGGTATCGATGGCTTTGCTCCCGTAAAAAAATTGTCACTTGGTCAATTTTTATGGAGGAAATGATAGCACATTATGAGGATACAAAGAGTAACACCTTCTTTAGCCAATTGATAAATCTCAAACAAAAGGGTTTAATGGGGGAGCACATTGAGGACTTCCAAAAATTGAATATAAGGGTAACTGATATTCCAGAGGAACACAGGATTGATCTCTTCATAGGTACTTTAAAGGATAACATCCAACATGAAGTTCAAATTTTGGAACTTGATTCATTGGAGAAGGCATTCAGGTTGGAAAGAAAAATTGAATGTAAAATTATGGCGACAAGGAAGCCTACCACTCACTTCTATAAAGAGGGAAGTGTTGCTACTCCTATATTTCCACAACCTACAAGGTTGACACCACAACAATTGGAAGAAAAAAGAGCAAAAGGTCTTTGCTACAGTTGTGATAGAAAATACACTAAAGGTCATAAGTGTGCTGAGAAGAAATTATTTTACATAGATTGTGAAGAGGAAGAAGAAAATGAACAAGAAGAGGATATACACCAGGAACCAGCCCTAGAAGAGGAAGAAATGAATCCAACCATATCGTGTAATGCATTGGTAGGAATTACCACTCATCAAACTCTCAAGATAGAAGGACAAATGAAGAAGAAAAAGGTAATAGTGTTGATTGATTCAGGTAGCACCCATAATTTTATTCATTGTAAGGTAGCCAAGGAATTAAATTGTTTCCTATACCCAGCACCAGAATGTCAAGTGATGGTTGCAAATGGAGAACTATAAATTGCTCTGGAAAATGCCATAATATCAAGCTAACCATGGGGGAATATGTATTGACTAGTCCAATGCTTGCCATTCCTATGGGAGGTGCTGATGTTGTACTAGGAGTACAATGGTTACAATCTTGGGGACGGTAGCTTTTAATTTTCAAGAACTTTTCTTGAAATTTTTTTCAGAAGGAAAGGAAGTCGAATTACGGGGTATTGCGGGGAAGCCAGGAAGGATAATAAGCTCTAATGTCATGACAAAGCTTCTAAAGAAAGAACAGCGAGGCGTAATTGCACAATTATGTTCACTAGAAGTTCCAACATCAAAATCATCTATTTCTGCAGATCTCCAACAAGTCTTGGACAATCATTCCAAGGTGTTTGAAACTCCCAAAGGACTCCCACCTATTCGTGATCATGATCATGCTATTCGTTTGATTCCAGGAAGTGTTCCTCCAAACATCAGGCCTTATAGATATCCTTACTTCCAAAAGAGCGAAATTGAACGTATGATTGCAGAAATGTTAGAGGCGGGTATAATTCAACCTAGTCAAAGTTCTTTCTCAGCTCCTGTAGTATTGGTACACAAGAAGGATGGATCATGGCGAATGTGTCCGGATTATAGGGAGCTCAATAAGCTCACCATTAAAGACAAATTTCCCATTCCTGTGATTGATGAATTATTGGATGAATTACATGGAGCAATTTATTTTACCAAGTTGGATCTTCGTTCAGGATATCACCAAATTAGAATGAAGACTGAAGATATTCCAAAAACAACATTTCGAACTCATGAGGGTCATTATGAATTTTTGGTCATGCCTTTTGGCCTTATCAATGCACCTTCTACATTTCAAGGGTTGATGAATTCCATTTTCAAACCCTTCCTTAGAAAATTTGTGCTAGTATTTTTTGATGATATACTAATCTACAGCAGGTCTTGGAAGGATCATGTTGAACATGTTGACAGGGTGCTCAAACTATTGCAGGAGAAACAATTATATGCAAAAAATCCAAATGTTTCTTTGGAGTAAAAGAGGTGGAATATCTGGGTCATATTGTATCTCACGAGGGTGTTAAAGTAGACCCTAACAAAATTAAAGCCATTAAGGAATGGAAAGTCCCCACAACCATAAAGAAGTTGCGAGGATTTCTCGGGTTAACAGGGTATTATCGCATGTTTGTTAAGAATTATGGGAGAATAGCAGCACCTCTAACAACATTATTGAAGAAAGATGCATTTTCATGGACTCCTGAAGCAACTAAGGCCTTTGAACGTCTTAAAGAGGCAATGTGCCTAGCACCAATCTTAGCTACACCAGACTTCACAAAAACCTTTATTGTGGAATGTGATGCCTCAGGAAATGGAATTGGTGCAGTTTTAATGCAGGAAGGAAGACCCATTGCTTTTGAAAGTCGTCCAATCAAAGGAAAGTATTTACAGAAACCTATTTATGAGAAGGAAATGTTAGCAATACTGCATGCACTAAAGAAATTGAGAACTTACCTAATGGGAAGACACTTCAAGGTAAAAACTGATCATGATAGTCTTAAACACTTTTTGGAACAAAGACTATCTTCAGAAGAGTAGCAAAAATGGGTCACAAAGATGTTGGGTTATGACTTTGAAATAATATACAAAAAAGGGAAGCTAAATGTTGTTGCAAATACACTCTCAAGAAAGAATGAAGAGGTGGAAGCATTGATTTGTGCCATTTCTATTATCCAACTAGATTGGATAATCGAAGCAAGAGATGAATGGAAGAAGGACGAAGAAGTGTGGACACTCATTCAAAAGTTGCAGCAAGATCCTAGTACATCTGATACATTTAGTTGGAAAAATGATTCCTTATGGTACAAAGATCGCTTATATCTTTGTAAGAATTCCCAACTAAAACAAAAGATTCTTTTTGAATTGCACACTTCTCCTTTAGGAGGACACTCAGGATTTTTAAAAACTTACCACAGGGTGAAGAAAGAATTTTTTTGGGATGGCCTTAAATCTGATATTCAAAATTTTGTGGTGGAATGTTTGGTTTGCCAGCAGAATAACGTTGAGACAATTAAGACCCTGGAACTTCTACAACCTTTATCCATTCCAAGTCAAAGTTGGGAGGAGATTTCAATGGATTTTATCACAGGTTTACCTAAGTCCGAAGGAAAGAGTGTCATCATGGTGGTAGTTGATAGACTTACCAAGTATGCACACTTTTGTGCATTATCTCATCCATTGAAAGCAAGTACAGTTGCTACTACATTTATGGACAGAATTAAAAAGCTACATGGAAGCCCAAGGGTTATTGTGAGCGACAGAGATCCCATTTTTACTGGAAATTTTTGGACGGAGTTATTTTCTTGTTTGGGTACTCAATTAGCTCATAGCTCATCTTATCATCCTTAATCCGATGGTCAAACTGAGATAGTAAATAAATGTTTGGAAGGATATCTTCGTTGTTTTGTATCTGATAAACAAACACAATTGGTCAAGTGGTTACCTCTCACCGAATGGTGGTATAACACTTCCTTCCATACTGCAGCAAAAATGACCCCATTTATGGCACTTTATGGATATCATCCACCATCCATCACATCATCTTTAAGGGAAAATTCTAAGGTTCAAGCAGTGGAAGATCACATCGAGCATCAGCAATAAGTTCTCCAACTCTTAAAGGATAACCTGAATTTGGCACAAAATCGAATGAAACAACAGGCAGATCAACATCGCAGCGAGAGAAGTTTTGATGTAGGAGATTGGGTATTTTTACGGCTACAACCATACAAACAAGTGTCCCTCAAGCAAGCTAAGAAGGATAATAAATTATCGCCAAAGTACTATGGTCCTTACAAGGTGTTGCAAAAGATTGGTACTATGGCATACAAATTGGAGCTTCCTGCTTCTTCGCAAGTGCATCCAGTTTTCCATGTTTCATGCTTAAAGAAGGTTATAGGGGACCAACTTCCAGTTCAAACAATATTGCCAGAACTTGATGAGGAAGGAAAACCATATTGGAACCTGAAGCAGTCACGGAAACAAGAACTCAATAGCTACGAAATCAATCAATTTCAGAGTATCTCATCAAATGGAAGAACTTACCCATTGAAGATTCTACATGGGAGGATGAGAATTTTATACAGAAGCACCCAGAGCTACTCAAGCGTTGAGGACAACACTCTTTTGAAGGAGAGGAGCATGTTAGGTCCCTATATTACTAGTATAGTCCTCTATTATTTTTAGTAACTCCCTTATTGTTATTGAAAATTTCAATCTCTATGTCATTATTATTGTCTTTTACATTATTATTGATAGGTTGGTTGTGATTACATTGGGGCCCCATGGACTCCTGCATAGAGAGTGAGGGTTTATGATTTGTATCATCCAAGAATTTTTCACGTGCAATGTATTTGAGGCCGCCTGAAGTGGTTGATTAAGGCGTTGATCTCTCTTTTCTTCTATTTTTGGTGTTGGTTTCATAGCAAAATGAAATGAAAATCAGAATTACACATATTTTGGTAGAGTTTTGGTATACTTTTACAAACATGCCTTGTCTCTCCATTTATTCTCCTTTTAGAGAGTTTGGAAGATAGTTAACAATTAAAACTATTTTTGAATATTAATTTACAAGAATAAGGAATGCAAATTTAGTTTTGGAGACTTAGAAAAGCTTTAATAAGCCTTTTATCAAATGGAATAATACAATAATTCTATGTTATACTTTAGGCTTAACACATGGACCTGCCACCTAAATGATACTTGAAAAATAACTTAAAATAAAATATCAAAGATACGACTCTAGGCATAAAGAGAGCATCTTTATTTCTCTATTAGCATAAAGTGTTAATAATGCATGCTTGTGTTAAAGGATACCACTATGTATACTTACATTAATGGTTATTCTTATTTATGCATGCGTTTATATCCATCTCTCTTAAGACTTTTTGTAACTCTGCCTATAGGAAATTCCACTCATAAGTGTCAATCGTCGAGAGTTGTAAATTATTTTTTCTTGAATTTCTCTAGTATATAAATTGGATATAAAAGGCCCTTATACATTAAAGAAAAAATATTTTCTGAAGTGTGCCATTGGATGTAGTCTAGAAAAAGGCTACTTGGGCCAATAACAACATCCATACAACATTGGATTTGTCCCAAGTTGGTTTCTGTACCTTTTCAGAAAAGTTGCAAACTATATGTTGATGAAGATTTTGGGAATTCAAGTGTTTCTAATAACAATGAATGTTGTATTTTCTTCTGTTGTTAGCGCTATAGATTTTTTGATCAAATGTATTGCCAAAAATTTGCTAGAATTTCCATTTTTAGTGTTAAATCTATTAGTTCTAGTTTTATGATTAGTATTTTATTTATTTATTTATGTTGCTTTCTATTGTTAGTACCCTCGAGTTTTCAGATTTAAAAAAAAAAAAGAGAAAAAAACACTCTTTAATTTTGGGCTCATAATACTGGTATCAAAGCTCTAAATAATTGTGGTATTCATTTTTATTTCGGTTAGAAGATCATTTTTCTACTTAGTTACATAACATGGACTCCCCTATTCTAGAAATGGATTCCCTTGTGACACAGGGATGTTTTGAGTGTCCTCTAACCTATCCCTATCCAATGGGGTACGTCTCATATAGGTCCCAAATAACCTAGTATGTAGGAACCCAAGGTAAGGGTTACCAGGTCTGGGATGGATTCCCATGTCACATGGGAAATAACATGTTTTGGAGGTTTTTTGATGATATTATGTTACCTTTAGAGAACCTTCTTAAGTATTTGTTTATCATACCAAGTTTTCGGTATGTGGGGACACATACCTAGTATGTGTAGGGACTTATGTCTTTAATTCCAATGGTTGATGGGGGTAGGAAAAATGTGACCCTACATATATAAAATATACAAAATTTTGAAAGATTAAAATTTCAAGTTTTAAACTAAATGTCCTTTATTGAACAATGAAAACCATGAAAGCAACAATATGTAAATGTCATGATTGAAGGATCAAAAAATTCTCTGCAAATGATATTTTTTAGTGCCAAATGAATGTTCAATTGTAAAGGATTTCCAGACACTATAAAGTGGTGGAAATGTATTAATTTAGGGTTTGAATAGGTTTGAATAGAAGGTATAGGGTAGTTCGACCAACCAAGAAAAGGTGGAACGATCATTTTTTTTTTTAATTTTTTGGATGGGGTAGACCCACATGTAAGTGATGTATGGATATCCCCTTGTCCTACATGGAATTTCCAAAGGTCTAGGATGAAAATAATAGTGAGGGGGTGGGTGGGAATTCCCTATGTACCCTATCATATTGGGTATGGGATGACTCTACCCAAGATGTACTTGCATCCCTAGTACAATTCCCCCTTCTGGGACATGTACTCAAGGCATGGGTATGCATACATGTGTAGCATTGTTGTTAATGGAGTTTCGTATGGCTGCAAGTAATATTGTTATGAGCACTAATAGTAGATCATATAAGTAAACTTATTGCATCAAGGTTAAGAAAGTATTAGAGTTGCATATAATGTATACAATGTCACAGGTGATTCTCAACGACTATGAATAGGATATCATATATGACTTATTCTTCCTTTGTTACTAGTTGTAAGTTATAAATATTAATTAATTACCTAATTTATATATATTTTCACATGGTGGGATTAAAGATCCCCTAATCTTCTAACATCCAGTTATGTATTGTTAAATTTCAATGCAGAGGGAATCAAAGGACTAACTTAGGGGACACAACTCTTCTCTTTCTTGTGCTTCCATCCTATGCTCTAACTTTAGTGCACTATGTTGTTTCTTTTTGGGATGTAATTGAAATATTTAAATAATATTTTTCATAACAATTTTTTCCTAAGCAGAAGATTCTAAGACACGTTAAAAATATAAATATAAATCTCCTAGCACGCTCTTCTTTCTGTGGATTATATCGTTCCACAAGATTGGGGTGTTAGTTTTTTTTTTTTTTTTCAGAAGAAAAAATCAAACTTTTTATTATGAAAAGTAAAAATTTACATCTCAAATGCCACAACATTTCATATGATAATAAAAGACAAAAAGTACAGCATCTCACCCTGACCAAACACATACCAAACCAATATGTAGGGTGCAACAAACAAAATCGTGCACCTAAACCAAGAAACTGAGCAGAAAGAAATAGTAGCCAAACCACAACAAATGCCAGTCAGGCCACAGACAGAGAGGGAAACACCCCAAGGATCATGTTTTCCTCCCTTTCTTCTTCTCAGATTTGGGCCATTCACCTTGTGACGGCTCGAAAGAAACAAGGGAAATATTATTTTCAGCAGTAGAAGAGCCAATGTCCTTTTCCGAGTCAGAGTTATCTGAAGTATGTTGTCTTTTAATCCCACAGTTATTTGGACCTTCTGGGTTCATGACCAGCCTTTCCGAGGAATTTTGTAGGTCAAAGGGATCATGGGATACATTTTCATGTACCTCTGGTTCTTTTATTGGCTGATTATTCTCCATAGGAATGGCTTCCTCTGCATCTTCTTCATCATCATCCTCCAGCCCAGGTGCAGGATATTTCCATCACTTGGGTTGATTCCCTCCCTTTTTATTTTTTTCTATTTTCTTTCTTGGCGTCAGGGTATGTGTTTTGTAGGTGTCTCGTCTGCCTACAAATTATGCATTTGAATGCAGTGTTTCCATAGTCTAAATGTTGCATCAAGTTTTGTTGTTTGTGGGTCAGAAGTATGTTTTCCGGTAGTCCTTTGCTAAGATCTACTTTCACACAGATCCGCACAAAAGTGTAGATCATTTCCTCCATTTGTTTGATATCTTTTTTGACGTATTCCCCAATCAAGTCCCCAATACCTTTCAGAACATGGTCATTCCATAAATGTAGGGGAAGATTGTGCAACCTGACCCATACCGACATTCTGGTGACAACCATGGTGTTTGCATCGAATTTTGGGAACCATGGGGTTATGAAAAGGCACGTGGAACCCTAGAACCATGGACCTTCTTGGAAGATAATCTCTTTAACTTCCAAAGATTGAAATTTAACAATGAAGAACCCTTTGGAGTAGAGATTAATTTCACAATTTGTGGTCCAGTTTGTGAAAATCCAATGGAAGAGTTCCATTGGTTTTGGCTAGAATCTGTTATAGTGACATATAATTGCCTGTAATTCATAAGTAGTGCAATGTTCTTCTTTTTCTAGTTTGTCTATGTTCAGGTTTGGTGTTTGATTCAGCAGTTATACAATGTAGGGCCTTGGTGCGTTTTCATCTTGATATGGTATTACTGTAGTAACTTTTTTCCCCTGCAAAATGTTCTTGTAGGAGTGTGCACTATTTCTGGCTTCTTGTTTTGCAGATTTGAAACCCCTTTCGCCCCTTGCAGCTGTTGTTTTTCCCTGTTTGACAACATCCCCCCTCAAGTGAAAATTTAGCGTAATGGAATACCCAACAACAATGGACAGGTTCTTCATTGTCCTGCAATCGTAAAGCAGTATACCACCACAGATCAAATATTTATCCTTAACTGGGTATCTCATGTGTTCCATAATGTTCGATTTCAGGTCAAAGGTTCTATCTGTCTTAAGCACCCAAAGTAATTTATTTTCCCCCCTTGTGGGTCTGATAAAAAGCTGAAAACATTTGGGTATTTCCTATTTCAAAGTGTTTGGCTCCAGTGTGGCTTCTCCATGGTATTCCATTTCTAGAGTCCCACAATGGTGAGGTTTCACCTAGGATTGGTGGCTGCATTGGTGTCCACAGAAAATAGAAACAAGGCCTCTAATTGAAGGCCAAATAACCTTGGTCCTTGATAACATCGAAATGCCCTCAACATAAAAAGTGGGGATCCAAAAATGATCCCCCAAAACTAGACCAATAACCTGTAAATATAAAGGAGAAAATAGAGAGTTCCATTGATAAAACTGGTCCAAAGGAGAATACCTAACCGCCTTTTGCAACACCGACATAAAAGGGCATAACCCAAGACAAATCTCAGGAAAAATCCGCACTTGAAACCACAGAACTCCCGCATGTTTTGTGGCTTCTCCCTCGAAGAACTCAGGGCCAAAAACCATGGATTTCTGGTGAGCATCGGGACCCTATGGCAATCACGGTGGGAAATAGTCCTGACTGAGTGCATTCTTCTTAGCATTTCTCCCATTTTCTGTAGGGTTCAAGATTTTTTTCCCCTATAGCTTCTTTGTAAGGTCCTGCATCTGACCCAAGCTATCAAGGGGGTTCCATATCCTTTCTGTCGAGGATCTCTTAGCCGAAAATACCAGCCGCCCCTGTTCCGCAGCCCCTGCAACCAAAACAAAACCTAGCAACACCATCTTCCCCTAGTATCCAATAAAAATATATATGACCAATCAGGGTGTTAGTTACAGATACCACTAAATTGTTTCTATTTAATTCTCCCTCTTGAATGTTTTTGTTGTCTTTTGAGGCATTATGATTAACATTGTATGTTATAAGGTCTCAGTAATTGTTACCTTATTGGACCTACTCTATAATATCTTAATCTAATATTTTTTTCTCCTTTGGCCTTTACATTCATCCCATGTCTAATTTTTTCTTTCTAGGTATGCTCAGCGCATTAATTTTCATTCAATATAGATTGTTCTCATTTGAATTCCTTTTGTGCTTCTTTTGTGTTCTTTGTTTCCTAGTTAGGTGTGATATCTATTATGGAAATAATTTAGAATGGTTCTGCTCAGTTGTTCTTTCACTTGCACATAAATCTACCAAGATATGTCCAATCATTTTTATATGAATATTTTAATGTTCTTTTATACATTTCCCTTGTATCTCCATATATCTTTTAAAGACATACTCAAGTAGGAATCTTGGATTGTTTTTGCATGGTTTTGGGGATTTAATTACTCATAGTTCTGAAGATAAAAATATTTTTTTAAGAAATTCTTGGACTGCAAACTCATTAGGGAGAATATGAATTCACATAATGACATTCAATGGTATGAGGGGCTCAAGGGAGTCATTATTTCCCACTTGTGAAAAAAATAGTTTTTGTTTGTAAAGAACAATGGCGATCCTTTCAAGACTTTCAATATTATTGTCATAGTCAAATTGGATATTGAATAATTATTTATTCAACTCGAATTGACTTCATCATGGCCTAATTTATTCCAAGCTAATTCCACCCATATTTTGAGCACCCATATTTGCATGTTTCTTCTTTTATTCATTGAAAATCTACATAATTTTGGATCCAATTATTTCTGATTCCACCTTAGAAGTTTCAATTCATCTAGAAAAGTCAGTATTTCAACATTGTAAGTAGTTTTAATAATTCCCAAGGATTATAAGTAATTCATGCGAATTTTGTTACTGATGCTTGGATCTAGAAATGCATCGAATGGGGTAGACTTACATAGTTGAAAGAGCTTTATATATCTGACTACATTTTATTTTTGGGTAATATGTTATAACCAAGGGAGGTTTCAAATCTATATTTTTTTCTAAATCCAAATGTTTAAGTTTGATATCTCGAGGTTGTTGAAACTTCACTGATTTCAAATTCTTATGAAAAAATCTTGGTTACCTTGTTATATATGCACCAATAAAGGTTCAGATCCAAATTGTTTCATTTGGTAGTGGATTTTTTATATTAATGTGAACTTTCAGTTAAACCCTTTACCCCTTTCTTGTCACATGTGACTTCAACTTCTACACTGGGGAGAGCCCTCATATTTTCTAGACCAACAATGAGAAAAGTAGCTCCCCATAGGGCTTATAGGAGGTTTTTATTCTTATGGCACAACACTCAACTTGGATACCACTGGGCCGATATACATCACATGTCATTAAAACATCTAAGCTAGAGTTTCTCGTTAAATAGTACTTCCCAGCAATGTTCCTTTTGATGGCCTGGAGTGTTAGGAAATTTCTAGTAGATGGTAGGCATATTCTCCTCATAACCTGCCCCCCCTCCCCCCGGTCTTCCTTGGATTCTTTAAATGACGTCGTCAAGCTTAAGCATTTGTCATCAATCCCTTATTAACAACAGATAATGAAAGGGGTTCCAATTTTCCTCCATCTGTTTCTCATAATTCCCTCAACATTGATAATGAGCTAGGGCCTTACTGTTATATCTAGGGACTTGTTACTTTTCTTTCTTTATCATTATTTTTCAAGTATTTCACATGTATCCGTAAGTTTAACCTACATTATGTTTTGGAGCAACCTTAGGTAATCCTGTAGGTGCTTTTTTTTTATCGCATGTTATATTTTAATTTATTGCTTTGCATTGACCTAACATTTGTCATTTGCGAGATGTTATTATAATTATCTTATATATAATCTAATTTTTTGAAAAAAATAAGTGAAAACCATATTTGTTTTTGAATTTATTTGGATGTTTAACCCATTTTTTAATCAATGAATTTTGTTGTTAGTTATAGAGCTTTCCTGATGGGGATTTTAGCCTATATGGATTTATTTTTCATATGGTGGGAAAACAATAGAGTGTACACCCATGTTATGAGTTGTTTCTCGGTGTTGGTGGAAATTAAATAAATAAAATGATGCCAAAATTTTAGTGTTTTTATTATGAATTTATTTTCTTCCTTCTTATGAACCTACTCATTCTTTCTTGCAGAGATGAAAATTATTTGAGGAAACTGGTGTTGTAACTGTTACCTTATGGAAATCTCTGAAATCAATATAATATGAAATTTCTTTACATATATCTTCAAGTATGTTTTTTGTAAACAACAATCCAAGAAACCATTTTCCATATGATAGCTACTGGTCACCATGGTCCCACTTCATAATCTTTAGACTCGTACTGAAGTTGTCATATTCCTTTTAATTATGAACAAGAAGATAACTATCCAGTTTATGCCTCGTGCAATAGTCATGAAACTTTGAGCAAATAACATACGTCATGGTTCCAAATTGGGCCAATACTTTCTTTAGATTAACAAAGTATTCTAATTTGATGATTTCTAGCCATTTTGCATTGTCATTGTATGTACACATATATCTATGCCAATACCAATACTGAAAAAACATTGATATTGATACCAATACAAAGGTTTGCACATGATTAATTAGCACTGGGTTGAAAAGCCCCTCATTTTAATCCAATGATGGTACTTGAGGCCCTCCATCTAATTGGCCAGAGTGTTCTCTAGTCCAAGTTCCACTGGGAAAGTTCTTTTCCATAATATTGTAATTTTCTTTGCATATAATTATTGACAATGTAAATTTGTAGAACTTTATTTTACGAACTTCAAAGTGGCTTGTTAGTTTAGTTTATATACTTTTTTGTATGATAAATGTGTTTAATCACTTGTGTATATTGCAGAGGATGAGCATTATGTTGTTTGGTTTTGGTTGGAGAAAGACAAACACTATGAATTTCTAGATTGCGGTTGATACTTCCAGCTGATATCTACTAGTTCCTATAGCTATTATACTACTATTTATATTTTTTCCCATGTTGATATTGCTTCTGGAAATAGTATATCATCAAGTTTCTTGAAAAATTTTGGGTGGATGAGTTTATATGCCACGTAATTTATTTGGTACAAAAATGGGTAGATAAACCCTACCAGATGATATGGAAACTATTCGTAAAATTTTGAGTAAAATTTCCTTGATGTTTTACGACAATTTTTTTGTACAATATCATTTTTGTTGGCTTAAAAATGTTTTTTTTCTAAGAAATTTTTTAAAGACATTTCCTTTATCTTTAATGCAAGTTTCTTATACATACCCTGTGCCGCTTGCTTCAAATTGATATTAATTTGAATTTGGGTTCTATAGGCTCTAAAAATGGCTTTGTTAAAGTTATATAAGAATAAATAGTGCAACATCCACACACAAGTACAACATAAAAAGAAAAGAAGCAATAACAAAAGTAAGAGCCTACCTAAAGACCTTCTAGGTGTTGTGTCCTTTCCTTTGTTTATGTTATCTTTAGTTATTGAAACAAATGATATGATCTCTACCAAATGAATAATATTAGGGAGGACCACCGAACAGAGGAAAATGTAACAACTATGTGATAGCTCTTAGTGTCACATTTTCTTGAGTATATTGTGATTGCAAGAATCTTCTTGTATTCTTGTTCTTCTTTTGAACACTGTTTTCTTACCCTTTTGGAAAATCTAACACAATATCATATAAATATACACTCCCATATGATCACCACTCTATTCATAATATTGTACATATTTTTTGAACCTAGGCATACTAGAAATCCCTACTAATCTTAGGTTTCAATTGTGCCCAAGATAATGATAGGAAAGTGTCTTGATTCTTAACTCCTTAAGGAATCAGTTCTTGATAGAAATTGAAAATTGTGACTTACAATTAACCAATCTAGGTAAAAGTGATTCTTTACTTCAACTTTTTTCTTCCTCCAAATATTATGCTTCTCTAAATGATTAATCTAACAAGATGCATGAAGGCCATATGTCCTACTAATTTGGGAAAATTCCATGTTAGTTAGGTGGGATAGGTCTGTGTTTGGAAGTTCGTGTGTTGAAAGGTGGAAGATGGATATGGAACTATGATGGTGAGTTGTTATGCATGATTATCAACAAAATATAGAAATTCTTTGATTCCCGTTTCAAGGATTATATTTATCTATCAATTTCATTTTATGCTTTGTTTAATAATAGTGTGGTTGGTTTATACTACTATTGCCTTATTATAGGTAACTGGTGTGGGATTGAATCCTTCATCATTGAGCGAAGGATTCCCCTAACTCCACTTAAGAAATTAACTCAATAGATTTCCATCTCTTTTATCATTTGGTTTATACCTTCCACCATTAGTATTTATCAATTATGCTCCACCCAAGGGAAATCTCAAGTCTCATCCTACTTTCCTTTTTTGACCTCATCCATGATTATCAAAATCCACTTCAATTGATTTCAAGGGAAACTTTGACCCTTTTCGTTGCATCATCATTCCCATCAACACCAACTGTCTTTCTTCTAGGAATATTGAGGTATCTTGATTATCATTACTTATACAAATGATAGACTTTAAATCATATATAGAGAGTCATTGTTTCTCTTTTCTTTCATTAGCCCCCATGATTTTCAACATTATAAGATATCCACATCACAATAGGTCTTATGTTGTGATAGGTGTAGTCTCTAATTCAATTCAAAGACCCCTAGGCTTGATATGTCATTAATGCTACCAAGTAAAAACACTGAACATTAGTGCTTGTATAAATTTATAGGGAACCATTCTCCTCGAAATTATTCTTTACTGTTATCGACACCCCCAATAGTGATATAGATTTCTACTTCACAATTCATCTAGTTACAGCATCTCTAGTGCTCTTTTGCACTCGTGTTATGCTCATAAAAGAACCAACTACCTCTTGTCAACTATTGTAAGAATTTCACGAGCATGGATATGCCTACCTCATTTATAGAAAGAAAATAATATTTCTATGGATGATTGTTTTGTAGGTATGTTATCCTCCATCCTTTAGGGGATGTTCTTATATTTATGGTATCTCTCTCTCTCTCTCTCTCTCTCCAAAGAATTGTTTCAATAGTAGCAACTAAAGAAAATAATGATGTATTTAAGCTAAATGTCCTCTCCTAACCTCACCCATCATGGGGAAATTGTTATCACTTAAAAACCACTCACAAATTTATACCCATGATTACCATGTAAGTCATTGATACCAATAGTAAAGTGCAATTACATGGAAATCTATGACAACCTTCAATGGAGCACCAAAACTTAAGCAACGTGGATTTTAATGCATTTGCATGACTTGGTGGTTTTGATTTTGCACTAGTTTTCCTTCAATAGTTTTGCAAACCTCCTAAAAGTGAATTCTTGCATGAATACAACTTAATAATTGAAAGAATTGTGTCAGAGGTACTCTCAAGGTGGTGCACTAGGTTGGATTTGAGCTACATTTCCATTAATGGTGAGTTCTTTGGTGGTGCCAAGTCTCTTCACATGTGAAACCATAGTTCAAGCTTGGTTCATTTACATTGGAAACCAGTTTTTATGAAGCTTGAAGACATCCTATAAGGGGAGCCCATGGGATAGAATTTGAAAGAGAGAAGACAAAGCAAGGTTATTCTATTTGAATGATACTTGAACCTCCAATAGTCTCAAGTGATCACTTAGAGCATTCATAGCCACTATCTTTTCTTGACCTCTTCTCATGAAGATCTCAATCACATTTATTACTGCTAGTAATATGAAATTTGAGCTCAAAAGAGTGATCAATTAGAGCATCCATAGCCACTAGCTTTTCCTTGACCTCTTCTCATGAAGATCTCAATCACATTTATTATTGGTAGTGATATGAAAGTTGAGAACCCTTTTGAAGATCTCAATCACATTTATTATTGGTAGTAATATGAAAGTTGAGCTCAAAAGAGAAAACGCTTGTAACTGCTAATAATAAAAAAGTTAGTGTTTGTAATTAGTATTGCTAATAATAAAAGAGTTGCTAATATTTTCTGTAATTTTTTTATCTTTGATTTTTTTCCACATAAATTTTTAGTTAAATTTGTGGTGATCCTAAATTATTATATATTTTTTTATCTTTGATTTTTTTCCACATAAATTTTTAGTTAAATTTGTGGTGATCCTAAATTATTATATATTTTATTTTGTTTATCAAAAATATTAGTTTTGATGTGAAAAGATCAAAAAACCAACATCCTCCTTTCGATGCAGTTATGGGCTCTTACGGAGAGTCAAGTTATGTTTGTATTTTCTGATTGTAAAGATATCTTCACATGTTTCCATTTTCTAATGAAAAAAGTAAGTTATGTTTGTATTATCTGTTTGTAAAGATATTTTCACATGTTTCCATTTTCTAATGAAAATTTTTACTTTTCGGTTGATACTTTTTGGTGTTCTAATAAAGTCCTTAGAGCATATTTTGCATTTCCTGATAAAAAGGGGAGAGGAAACCTGGGCCATGAAATGAAACAAAATGAATTTTCTCGTTCATTCAGATTTTTATTACATAAAAGGGAACACATCCAGCTATGATATAAGTGGTCGACATCAAATGAAATGAGACGAGAGCCTATAGATATATATAACCATAAGCTCCTCCAAAAGGAAACCCACACTTTCATAGCGGCTTAAGTGATTCCCTTCTTTATTTAGTTACGTCATACATAACATAGACACTGTTCGTCGCGCACTTAAAAGCCGCCGCCCGTCGTGAAATAGCCTGTACTCCACATACCATTAACACATGAATTAGATTCATCAGTCGGTATAGCGACGACCGGAAGTGTTTCAAGAAGAAATAGGCATAAATTACAGCAGCGAACGTGGCAGACTAGATGATAGATTAACATGAATAACGAATAACGTCGTAAATAAATGAAAGAATGTGATAGTCCACAGTGATAGTTCTACACGCACAGCCACATTAATTAGTTACTGATTGTGTTAATAATCAGTAGTCTTGGATATCGATGGATGGAAAGACTTACGAGAACGGCGTTGAACATCGCACCGGCGGGGAGGCTGGCGGATGTTGCACGTTTCTGGAAGGTATGCGGCTCTCTCCTCCGCTTCCTCCTCCTCTTCTCTTCCACGCGATTGGCGGCGGCGGCGCTGATTAAATGCAGCCTCAGAATCCATGAAGAGGTCATATGATTGAGATTGATCGAGTACTTCCTGTATGGCTCGGCATCGGCATTGTGGAGACATTCTTTCCAATTCCTCGCAGCATCTCTCCGATGGCTGCTCTCTCCGCATCTCCATGTACTCCCGGCACTCAGACAGTCGCTGCGGATCGCAGGAACGTCGTTGTTGTTGCAGGCCCTCTCCATACATAACGCCTTCACGTGCATCAACAGTTGGGGCGCCCCACTGAAGGAGGAGGAGAAGGGCTACGCCTAAGCTCACCCATTTAAGAGCTAGTCTCGTAGTAGGAGGGGAGAAAACATCCATTGCTTTTCTTTCTTGGTTACCGTGAAAGATTGATAGATATATGGAGCGGTAGTGTGAAGGTGGTGAATCGTAATGCTGTATTTATGAAAGCGGAGGGAAGGGGTTTCCTTGGATGAACATAAAAGTAGAGAACAGCACAACACGAAGAAGACTCGAGAAGAACAGATGTAGCGCATGCCCCATCTCACACTCCACGTCCCAACTCAACTCACAGAAAGATCAAAAGCCGGACTCCGTTTCCGATAGCCGCGTCTTTCATTTTGGTTCAGTTGGAAGAATCTTCCAGGCGTGCAGAATCCCTGACAGTGCAGGGTACAGTAACGACAATGCGACTTACAAATGATTATCGCAATTTAGAAAATTTAAACTGTTGATTAACAGCATGTACATAATTTCTCTAGCGATTAACAGGAGCTGGGTTGATGTCTCTATACGTATGAGGAGGACTCTGACATAGGCTTTGGCTATCAACCGTGTACATAATTTCTCTCGCGAAACAGCTTCCGATTAACAAAATATGGGTTGATGTCTCTCTACATATTCGCATTCATCATCCATTACTTATTTCGATGCCAGATGATCCAGATGATCCACCATGCGCATGATGAATCCAAGATTTGAATTTTCCGACCTATTTTTTTCATTTTCAATTTGCTGGCAACATTCTATTTTGAATTTGACCGTCTTTACTCCGGGTCTCTTCTAGTACTGCTGGGTATCATCAAATTTATATCCTAACTATCATGCATTCTTTGTATTATCAGGGACATCTTCAGACCTGTGAAAAGCATGGTGTGCCGAATTTTGTTCAATAAGCGCGGGGCATTCGCCATGACCCTCCTCATCTCCGACGCGGCTTCGATCTGGCAACGCGTTGCAGAAAGAAGGGGACAGCGTTGTTCTCAGCATGAATTTGCGGAGTCCCCTTTCAGTAGAAAGAGATAGCAGCCAGTTTCTTCGATTCTGACATGTCGAACCCACAAAAGCTTCTGCAAGTTGTGATGCTTGTATTCAATGATGATGAGGGTAGGGAGATGAAATGACGTGAAGAGAAATTGAAGGAGATGGCTTCAAAAGTTGTGGGAAAGGGAGGATTTTCGAAAACAAACTTGCAAAATTGTTGGAATTAACTCCCATCCACAGCCATAAATAAGCAGTGGCAGCAGCCCACACTTCCTCAATTTCGATTGCAGAGAATGACAAGCATAGATCCATAGGGTCGAAGGTGTTTTCATACAACCAACCGAGTACAATAGCCATTCTCTGCATTTATTTCTTCAACCACCGCTTTAACTTACCTTTGCCTGCATAGCGCAATCAAAGTTTTTTGTTTTACCCTTTAAGCCCTTCGCCATATCTTATTCCACCACCGATGTGATATCTAGCGGGATCCACCATACACCCAACCGCATTTGCAATTCACCACAACCTTTGTATTTCCACAAAACCTTTTGTTTTTCCATTTCGCACTTACCGCATTTTAAAGTCGCACCACAGAGCGCACTTCTCAATTTTTACCACTTACCTTCCACCATCCGCAAGTTCAGTTATTTGACGTGCGATGCGATCGTGCTACCACACATTGCAGTCACAACCTTTTATGTTTTCCCATTAAGCGCCACAATGTATGTTATTTGATTAGTGACATGATTGTGCTATCACACATCGCGCCCACAACCTTTTATGTTTACTCGTAAAATCCCACAAGTTAAGTTGTCTATTTTACAACGCGACCGTGCTATCGCACATCACGCCTGCAAAGTTTTATGTTTAGCGTTAAAGTTCCGCAGGTTATGTTATTTGTATTGCGATGCGATCGCAATCGCACATCGCAAGGTTTTGTATTTACTCGTGTTCGCGCATATGTTAATTGTTAAGATCGCCAATCTGCGATGGAGCACTGGACGCGACGTGATTTCAAAGCCGGAACCGATAAAACTTCAGGTCTGGGATTTTGTGTTTTGAATGCCTTTTTACATGTTTTCGTGTATGAACCCGAATACGGTCTGAGTGTCGTTTTAATGAAGAAATGGGTCGTTTGACAACAGAAGGACGACTGCTTGTTGAACGCCCGTTTAGAAATTGAATTGCATTGAATAGCATTAGGTTTTACAAGCTTCGGCCATTTTGTATAAGATATGTAATTTCATGTTTTATGTAATAGAGTGGAATGAATTGAAACTCAGAAAAGAGTTGAATAAATTGAAAAAGAGTTCTGCTCCTGTGTTACGTTGTTTGTCTATGTGTATGAATTTTAATTCTGCAACAATTTTGCATTCTTTGTGTTGTGGGGGAAGCATCTCTCTGTTTTATTGTTTTGTTCCATATTTCCAACATGAAATTAGAGCAGGTCTAGGCTCTCAGTAAAAGAATAAGCTCTCTTTACTGTTCAGAAGTTGTAAGATTGATTTGAGAAGCAGATTTCTCCAGCACCGAGAAAGCTTATGTTTTACACAGTTAAGATTGATTGTTTGTTTACGCAGTTAGAATGGCAGCAGGAGGCACAAGCCTGACAAATCCACAATCACCACAGTTCAATGGTAAAAATTATGATTATTGATCCATTACAATGAGGGCCTTCTTTGCTTCACAGGACATATGGGAGCTAGTTGAAAATGGCTTTCCAGAACTAGCAGATGCAGCAGCGCTTATTGCTTTGACAGCAACAAAAAGAGACTTGTTGAAAGACAATAGGAAGAAGGACTCCAAAGCCCTCAAGACAGCCTATCAAGGCATGGACAGTCTAAGAAGGCGTGGGATATTCTCAAGACAGCCTATCAAGGCATGGACAAGGTAAAGACAGCAAAATTACAAAAGCTGAGGAGAGATTTTGAAACTGTCTGTATGAAAGAGTTTGCTAACATAGACTCATTCTTCACACATGTGATTGGGTTGGTTACCCAGATAAGGTCTCATAGAGAGACACTTGAGAAAAGAAGAATAGTGGAAAAAATCCTAAGAAGCCTACGAGCAAGATTTGATGCCATAGTAGAGGCCATAGAAGAGACAAAGGATCTCTCACAATTTTCTGTGGATGAGCTTTGTGCATCCTTGATGTCTCATTGTTGGCTTGAGGGGTCCTGACCCAGGTTCGGAGGTGAAGGTTTTCCAACAAACCCCTATACTACTGGCCCTTTCAGCAGTGACCTACTTGCGCAGGCCAAAGTCTCACTCGAAGTAGTATGAGAGGGTGCTAGAACCGGGTTTCCGCACCCTGGGAGAGGGCGGGTAAGTCAGGCAGAGCTGCGTTCAACTTCACAAATATCAGATCACATATTACAGAACCCAGATCTATCAGTCCCTTCACATCCATGTGTGCAATACCATATATAATCACAATAAATAACAGGTACATGACAATAAAGCAACTATCGTAGTTATTCTTGCCTAAAGTCTAATAAATAGATTAATATCAATTGTCAATGCAGCATAAGTACTTAACATTGTTACTGGCGGAGCTCAATATAGTCTTATGCATAACATAACAGATCTAGATCCTAGTATAAACAAGTAACACAAGTACTTTCGCAGGTAAAATCAATGACACAAATCATACATCATCAGATATCACAGATTCATAAGTCCAATAGATTCAGATATTCAATAGCCTTCCACATTCATTAATCCTTCAAATCCTTTTACAATACCCAAAACCCAACCTGCACACACAGCAGGACTGAGGATCTCCGCGCACACAGCCAGTAGGAGTCCTTTTCCCAAAAACCTAAAACAGATCTACTAATTCTCAATTCGCAGCAATCTTAGTTCAAGTTTGTCTTACAACTCAAAAAGGTTCAACTACTTATACTACTTTAGCCTACGCATCCAATGGTCCACAAACCATGGTTTGCGAACTCTTAGTCTACCCTTGACCCATTTACAATGCATTAGAGGCTTTGACCCACCCGAAAACCCCTGCGTTAGACTAAATATAATAAAAAATATACAAAAATGGACCAGATTTATATCTTTTGTAAGAGACCCTGTTCCAACAGTCCCCCAACAAAATCTTGTGACTTGTCCTAAGTCACTGTGGTGGTGGGGTCTCGGCACCTGCACGCGCAGTGCATTGACAGCTGTGACCAAGGGGGCCAATACTTCCTGACTTTGAGCAGCAATGCTTTTCACAATATCGACAAGCTTCTATGATGTCGGTCCCTCTGTCACAGCCATGACACTCTCCAATGTTTGATTTAGTCGTTTCACGGCACCGTCAACATCCTGTGAGAGATGGAGGGTTGCGGCAGCCCAAGGGTTCAAGCATTCTCCGATAACATGCTTCTTCTAGTGGAGTCACTCGATCTCAGCTTGGAGGGTGTCGCTGGTCCTTAATCATGCCAAACGCTGTGTAGGGACCAAGGTAGGTAATGTAGCCTCGATCTGCTCAAAAGCTTCCTCCTTCTATCACAAGTCCTGATTTATTCTCTAGAGTACCGGATCGTGCTGGACCTTGGTCCAGAGCTGCATGGAATCTTCGAGTAACTGTGCTCCCTGAGTAATCTATCCTGTAATGGTTTTTCTATCCGCGGTGACTAGCGTAATGCACTAGGCTCGTATCTCTGGGGGTGTCTTGGGCTACAGTTTGGCCTGTAAGTCAGAGATTTGCTGCTCCAACTATGTCTTAATGACCTGCATTTCTGTCCTGAAAGCCTTCAATACTGCGACCAATCCTTCCACTTTAGCCCGGGAGGTGGCTGCGGCCGGGATTTCTTCTATAACCTCTGTGCAGAGCTGGTGGATCAGAGTTTCGAGCTCTGCTTGCTACGCGACAACAAAGAGTACCTTTGTGTTCTGCTGTGCAATGGTCTCTTCGGCCATACCAAGTTGGTGGTGTACTTGCTAATCCCGATGGTGAATCTCCTAAAACACTGTGGTGTGGAGACCCTATAATGCTGCATGGCGTAGCTTGGCAAGATTCAATTGCATCCCTGCACCTACTTGGAGCTGGATCTCCTAGTCTGGTGAACTGATCACAAGGGCGATGCTAAGTAAGGGACAGAGATAGATTTCTTCCATGGCTAGCGTTGTATTGCTAGATGCCAAGGGAATTTTTCCCTGAACCACACTAGTCTGTATCGTGTTTGTCTTTAGCTGCAAGGTTCGAAGCTCTTCCTGGATGGCGCTAAGCGCAGCCTTCTGGTGCTCCTCTAAAGTGACCCACTTTTCTTCTGTGGCTAGTGTGACGTCATCTAGGATTTGTTCGAGATCTCCATCCATCAACGTAACTGTCTCATCTCGTTCCTTCTGCTGGGCGTGCTGGCTCTTTCAGGGTCCCTTGACAAGCTCGCCTGTTCGCTTCGTACCTCCGACATTCACTTCCTCCATGCCTAGCTGTGAATCGACCTGGGTCTCAGCCTCGGTGTTCTTTGTGGTGGTCTGCTTTGGTTGTGTGTCCTTTTTTCGTGGCTGCGCCTGAGTCTTTCCCTATGCTTCCAGTCTCCTTGGTGATAACGAGTGCGGGTACCTACGTCGTGCTAGTACCAGTGGTGCCACTAGCGCTGGTTTTGAAGCCTATCTTCTAGGCGGGAGGCCATAGTGCAATCACATTGTCAATTTCCTCGTCTGCTACCATATAAGGAAGTGACGTCCAGGTTTTATCCTTGTGGCTGCGGATCTAAAATGTTGTTCATGGTAACCTAGAATGCTGAGATACTCTTGTACTTGTCATATAATGTGGGGGACAGCCAAGGTCGAGAATTGATGGTTGCGGCCATGCTACTTTGGAAGAGGACCCAGAAGACTTGGTTATATTTTATGCACTACGCATCCTTAGAATCCCACAAATGGGCATACCGGGCCCCTTCACACATATCTGGAGGGAGCTCGGGGAGGATCGACTTCGCAGTGGTTTCCCAAGCAACAAGGGCTATAAGAAATAGTAGCCAGGCATAGCAGAAGGCTTTTCCCTGCTCCTGCGATTCGCGGACGTTGGCTAAGAACTCGTTGCATAAGTATTCAACCCAATTGAGTCAGACCCCCTTCACACATTGACCGGCTAGTCGAATGACATAGGTAGGGATGGTTGCGACCTGGCACTTTCGCATTAGCTTGCAAGCTAGTAATATGGTACCCATCTGCGTAGCTGGGTCGCTGATGGATTTTATGATGAAGCCCCGCATATTCCTTTCCACATGGTAGGTCTTACGCACATATTCAGTGGTTTCCCCTTCATATTTATTGCCCACATGCTCCAGAGGGTGTGGCCCATTCATGGGAAGGACCGTGATTCTGTGGACCAATGCAGCATCTATGGAGACCCTATCTCAAATCCACAGGCATCGATTCTGAATTAGGGCGAGTAGCTGTCGGGCCAATCGATCCATGACGTTGTAATGGCCAAAGTGGGGCATACGCAACAAGTTCAAGAGCCGAGATCTGGCCAATCCGCTTACGCAGCGCTAAGGAATGATTGTGACTCCATCGTCTGCGTAAATTGTGTCAAAGTACATCGCGGGGGTCAGCTCAGGGAAGGCTTCGTAATTCGCCAAATTGTGATCATTGAATTTAACTTCATGGAGCTTCCCGCATGGGTCACTCAGGACAGGGACTTCTCTTGGGGTTAGCGGCGTCTGCAGATAGGTAACCAGGCCATCAAGGTTCTTTGGTGTGTGCGTCGAGGGCCTGCGCGGCCAGATGAAGGGAGGTAACTAGTTGATCAAATTAGCAGGCAGGGCTTCCTCCTGCACAACCTGAGCCTGAGGCGTTTCTTGCGGGGACTTGGTATGCCTTGGGGAGGTCCTAGGCTTCCCTGAAGCCCATTTTGCAACTTTGGGGGGCTTCCTAGAGCCCTGTGCCTGCTCTTTTCCCTTCCTTGCGACCAACGTTGAGGGCACTTCTTCATCCTTAGACCCAATCTCCATTACTTCCTCAACTTCTGGGGCAGTAGGTGCTGAGGGCTCATCTGGGTTAGTGGTTGTCATCCTAGCACGGAAAATGAATCTCGACTCTGGATGGCTACTGTCAGCAGGGGGAGGTTGGTCCAACATGAGAGGGATAGTGTAGACCCGAAAAATCTTACAGCTCAGGCTCGCGCGAGATAAAGAGGATAAGTACAAGTTATGCAAGTGAGACAGAACCCTTGTTTGAGATATCTGGCCCTTTTTATAGCGCCTGTGGGCATCCAATGGTAGGGTAAACTTGACCTGGAACTTACCATCAGGTAAACGGTAAAAAATCCTCAAAATCTGCCTCATTAAATTCCAGCGGCTCGCTCCTTTTAATGGTAACTTTTTCTTTTTACCAGATGTTACTGTGCCAAAGGCTAGTTTTCGCTCCTGTGCGCTTGGCATTCCTGCTACACTTGGTTCAAACACTTGCGTCTCCTGCACATCTTCCCCCAACACAGGCTTAAACCCTAAGTACTTCAAACCCAATGATATGTTCGCTTGGCATGTGTCATCGTAACAAAACTGGGCTGCCTTCGTGATCAAATCTTTCAGAGGTGCTATGATCACTACATATCTCTGAACAAACTTTCTGTAATAACCTACGTGGTCGAGAAGTGAGCAAAACTGCCCCTTTTTTGTGGGAGCTAGCGGATATATAATATTCGCATCCCCAATTTTAGCCAGCGTGGGGTGTGTCTCACTACTATCCGTTCGCAGCCCGAATGGTCCGGTAACCGTGCGCACCCTGGTCCATTCTGATTCAGGACCCTCTCATGGATCATTCTTACCTTCTTTTGGGGCTAGGCTATAGTATTTGATCATGCTTGGTGTCCACGGCTCCCAATTGGGAAATTCAGGTGTGACCCACAGGTGCGATTCACCCCATGCTATAGTGTCAATGTTCTGCAGAGTTGCGTCAAGTGCCTTTGTCCCACCTATTAATCCAAATGTGCCCATAAATTCATCCCTCAAATTCTTCTAATGGTGGGTGCACCATGGAGCTCCGCATCTAAGTACCATGCAGTGGGAAGTGGTCCCAGAGCATGAATAAGAAGATGAACCCACTCCTGGGCAGTTCTATTACATCATTATTTCATCCAAGCGAACAGATGTTCATGTGGATCTTTGGGTCCAAGGAACGTTTTGATTCGAACGTCAGTTGGGGCCTCAAATCGTAGGATCATCATATTCTAACACTCCTCCCAATCCTGGAACGCCTCCTCATGCGTTGCCCACTATTGCGCATGTGATCCATGCATGGCCAACTTAGAAGCCCATAGCCGTCGTTCTTGGGGAACCTCAGCTTCAAATGCCCAAAAAAAGTCTTTAACATTACCAAAACCATCGAAATAAGGTAGATCTCTTACCTCTGAGGAGATGCAGCGGAAATTCTTCGTGATCCAAAGACATCGCAGTGCTGAGACATCATGTAACTAGTTTTTCCAATTCTTTATCTCCCCATCAGAGTCGAAGAAACATTCACTGTCCTTTTCCCAACAGAGTACCCCCTCTATCGTGGGGTTGATCTAATGTTCATCTCGCGCATTCAATTTATAGATGTGATCCACATCATCTTCGTCACGCACTGGTTTTGTGTATCGTTCGACTTCCGCAGGATCTAATGGTACTATTACACTTGTACCGTTATTCTCGAATACCATGCTTCTCTTCTTTAGGTTAATGATGCCCCCCATATCGATGGCCCAATCCAATCCTAGGAGCATAGGGTAGGGGTCTACATCTTTGACAATCTGAATTACTTCAAAGTCAACCAGGACCTTAACCCCTATGATATCCACCACAATCTTCGATAGTCTTCCCAACCGTATGATCTTCTGTTGATTGGCCATACATAGCTAGATAGTGGACCATTCCAACTTAGGTTCCCCGATTCGTTGCCAATTTTTCTTAGGTAATACATTCGCATTTGATCCTAGGTCCAAAATAACCTGATCCATCTCGTAATCACCGATCTGCGCAGTCAAACACATCTCCCTACCAGTGCATTTCTTATATCTATAGAGTTTTTGTACATCCTTGACTTCCGGAGGGAGGATAGGTCATGTTGCACAGCTATTTATCAATGCCTGAAGATTTTCCACAGCCTTTGGATTGCACAGCAGCTTCATACATGCCTGTAAAAAGGGTTTGATCTCCTCATCTACCTTGAGGTCCTCAGGCGGCTGCGACATAGATGCCTCTACCTCAACAAAGTCTTTGTGAGCTGCGACAAATGTTTCTTTCTCCTTTTTTAGATCCAAACCTTCCTATTTGATAACTGCTAGTCGGATCAGAGGCCTGTTTGCAGTTTTATCCCTAGGCCCCCCGGTGGCCATCCCACTACATGTTAGGACATTCACGCTTGGATCTTTGTCTCGTAGTTCAGCTTTAACCCCCTGCACATTCTACGTAGGTGTCGGTTGTTTTTCCTACATCTTTGCTATCAAGACTGGACAGTCCTCAATCGCATGGTCCAGCTGCCTGCAATACCGGCAGGACTGTCTTGTAGGGTTTGGAAAATCCCTGGAAAATTGCCCTACCTCTCCACAGTTATAGCAGATTAGTTGCCCTTGTCCCCGACCTGTGCTTCCACCTCTTCCGCTTCCCCTGCCCCTTGCTGGGGAGCTCCCTGCACTCGAGAGGGATCTTGGTGAGGATGGGTCCGACTACACCCTATAGAGATTCCCTCAATCGATCATCAAATCATACATCTGATAGTTCTGTTCATCATGTCCTACTGACCTATAGAACCTGCACCATTGCTGTTTTACTTCTAAGACGTACATAGTAAGGCGGGGACAGTGGTTTGTGTCATGCAGCCCTACAATGCGGCAATCATCACACCATAGTGCCATCCCACTTGGTCCTGCAACTTCCCTAGGGCGTAACGGACTAGGTCCCCCGACCTGCATGTAGTTTGTTAACAGATGGCCGTTATCCTTGGTGTGACCATTCGTCATGTATCGTATGCACCATCTTTGAAGGCTAGCCTCTACGCCTCACTCCCTTCGTAGGTTCTGGATCTGCATATGCATCGCCTCTAGTTTTCCTTGGATCTACTAGACACCTAGTTGGGTATCATCTCTGGGTGCAGCCTCTAACTTCGTAGCAACCTCCAGGGATTTTTCCGGTGAATCAAAAGTTTTGTGACCCATAGGTACACGCAAGTGAGGCAGCAACATAGTAATGAACCATTCTGTGTGCTGTCTATCATCGTAGTGAAATCCCCCTTCTTTGATCACCTTCTTCAGTCATTGATCGACCTCCCACATAGATTCAGAAGGCACTTGCTTGAAATCCCTTAGATCGACCACTATTTGAGAATAGGACTAAGGCTTCTTAAACTGTTGTTTCAAGGCATTCTTGATCTTTTTAATGGTTGAGTTTTCATGTTTTCCGATGTATCCCATGTACCAATCCAAAGCTCTTCCTTCGAAGGCAAGGGACAGTTGTGCCCTCTTCACCGCATCACTAGCTACGTTATGTGCATTCCATATCGATTTTGTGACAAACTAGAACTGATCCATGTCTTCATCTCCAACACCCTTAAAGGTAAGAAACTTCATGTGCGTAGCCATGTCGTCTTCTAGTGGTGGAGGTGTAGGTGAGTTCTTACCCCTACGCTGGTTCGAAAGTGGTGTGGCTGGAGGACTCTGCGCAACTACTTCTCTTACCGGGTTGTAGACAGATCTACCTCCTTCTAGGTTGGTCCAATAGTATTTTCCACTTCACGTCGTACTCCCATCCAGATCAGAGGTCATTCATTCGGTGTGGCTACAGATAATAATTTTTTCGCACAGTAATATCTTAATCAACAATGGTAAAGTCTTCAGAAACTTACCCCTAAATCCTTTGAAGAATCTTCGCTCTGCTTCAGAGCAGGAGACGAACTGATCGATGGAAAATTCTATCATGAATCCTCCTAGCACGCTATCCACCCAGTGGTCTACTATGTGAGTGATGGTGTTATCAGCCTTCTCTAATTGTTGGATCAATTCTGGGGTCCACTGTGTGACCCGGTCATCCTTCCAACACTTTTGAAATTTGACCAACCTTGCGAGCCAGTCCTGGAGCTTGATCGCAATGGTTAGAAAGAAGATCTCATAGATCTCCATGAAAATATACTTATTTTTCCACTCTTCGGTGGTCAACCTCTTACTGCAGTTTTCTTTTACTGCAAATTCTTGAACTTGTTGTTCGAACTATTCATCAATTTCTTTTCTTTTAGGTTTCTAGTACGGCCTTGGCATTACCCGACCCCTTTCTCAAAATTCTCTCGGTCCCAGCAACGGAACCATTTGTTGGCTTGAGGGGTCCTGACCCAAGTTCGGAAGTGAAGGTTTTCCAACAAACCTCTATACTACTGGCCCTTTTGGCAGTGACCTACTTTTGCAGGCCAAGGTCTCACCCGCAGTAGTATGGGAGGGTGCTAGAAGCAGGTTTTCGCACCCCCAGAGAGGGCAAGTAAGTCAGGAAGAGTTGCGTTCGACTTCATAAATACCAGATCGCATATTACAGAACCCATATCTCTCAGTCCCTTCGCATCCACGTGTGCAATACCATATATAATCATAATAAATAATAGGTACAGAACAATAAAGAAACTATCGCAACTATTCTTACCTAAAGTCTAATAAACAGATTCAGATCAATTGTCAATGGAGCATAAGTACTTAACACAGTTACTGACGGAGCTCAATATAGTCTTATGCATAACCTAACAAATTTAGATCGCAGTATAAACAAGTAATACAAGTACTTTCGTAGCTTAAATCAATGACATAGAGCATACATCATCAGATATCACAGATTCATAAGTCCAATAGATTTAGATATTCAACATCCTTCCACATTCATTAATCCTTCAAATCCTTTTACAATACCCAAAACCCAACCTACGCACACAGTAGCAGGGTCTGCACACAGCAGGACTGAGGATCTTCGCACACACAGCCAGCAGGAGTCCTTTCCCCAAAAACCCAAAACCAATCTACTAATTCTCAATTCCCACCAATCTTAGTTCAAGTCTACCTTACAACTCAAAAAGTTTCAACTACTTATACTACTTTAACCTATGCATCCAATGGTCTACAAATCATGGTTTGCGGACTCTCGGTCTACCCTTGACCCATTTACAATGCATTAGGGGCTTTGACCCACCCCAAAACCTCTACGTTAGACTAAATATAATAAAGAATATACAAAAATGGACCAGATTCGCAGCTTTTGTAGGAGACCCTGTTCCAACACTCATATAGACTGAACAGAACAACGAACTCCTCATTGGAGCATGCTTTCAAGACACAAATGTATTTTGGCCGAGGTAGAGGTTGAGGAAGATCAAAATACCGAGGAAGAGGAAGAAGACCACAAAGAGGTGGAAGAAACAGCCCTGCAAGCACAAGGGGAAGGGGCAGCAACCATAATCAAAGCTAAGGCTCAAGCCAAAATCAAGCACAAGGAAAAAGGTATGATAAATCCCAAGTCCAATGTCATTATTGTAAAAAGTATGGGCATCATGCCAATGAATGTAGAAAGAAACTAAATGACATGAGTAATAGACAAAATGTAAATTTTGCAAGAGAAAATCAGAAATAGAGTAATGTGTACTAACTTGTAATGTAGCACAAGAAAAAAAAGAGCATGTATGGTTCTTAGACTCAAGTTGCAGTAACCATATGACTGGAAACATAGCAATTTTTTTCAATCTCGATGAGAATGTGAAATCTGAAGTGACAATGGGAACTGATAGCAAATTCTTTGTCATGGGGAAAGGAAGAGTATCAATACTGACAATGAAGGGAGGGAAGAAGTTTGTGCCAGATGTCTATAATGTACTGGCCTGACATGTAACCTTCTAAGCATTGGACAACTCATGAATAAGGGCTACAATGTGTTTTTTAAGAATGATGTGTATACAATCGTGGACATACCTCCAAGTAAAAGGGTCATTACAGAAGTGCATATGACAAGAAATAGGATGTTTCCTCTTAAGATCAGAACATACTTGAAGGAAGGAGGTGTTGTAGAAGCTGTAACACAAGAGGTCTTTCAAGAAGAAGTGAAAGATGAAAACTGGTTATGGCATTTGAGATTTGGACATCTCAATTTTGGAGGTTTGAACCTGTTGCATAGAAAAGGGATGGTAAAGGGATTACCACTGATAGAGAAACCAGACAACCTATGTGACGGCTGCATCTTGGGCAAACAACACAGAGAATCCTTTCCAACAGGAAAGAGTATAAGGGAAAAGGCACCCTTAGAGATTTTCCACTCAAATTTACGTGGACCAATGCAAATGCCATTATTAGCCGGTAGTCATTATGTCTTGAAATTTATAGATGATTATACAAGAAATTCATGGGTTTATTTCCTAAAATAGAAGATCGAAGTGTTTGAATAGTTCTACCACTTCAAAGCTCTTGTTGAGAAGCAAAGTGGGCACTACATAAAAGTACTGAGAATTGACAAAGGTGGAGAGTATATCTCTAAAGACTTCCTACGTTTCGGCAGGGAGCACGACATACACAAGCAGTTTACCACAAGGTACACACCACAACAAAATGGTGTAGTAAAAAGAAAGAATAGGACCATCATGGACATGGTCAGAAGTATGTTGAAGGAAAAGCATTTTCAAAATGAGTATTGGGAAGAAGTTGTCAATTATGCAACTTACATTTTAAATAGATTTCCAACCAAATTTGTTATGAACAGAGTTCTGGAAGAAGCATGGAGTGGAACAGAGCAGTGTGTCACTCACATGAGAGTATTTGGATGTGTGGCATATGCACATGTCCCCGATCAATTAAGAAAGAATTTGTAAAGCAAGGGGGAGAACTGTATAACTTTTGGATACAATGATGAATCCAAGGCCTACGAACTCTATAATCCATCAACCAAGAAAGTTATAATCAACAAAGATATGCAGTTCATTGAAGAAGAAGCTTGGGATGGAAGTTTAGAGAAAACTGTGAATGTGAAGACATGTATGTCTCACGAAGGCAAGAGGAATTAATTGCAGAAAATAATCCCTCAACGGTGGTTCCTCCTCTACCTATACAAGCACAACAAACCACACCACAAGCAAGCAACATAACAGTAGTGCAGAACCAAGGAAGTGCTTCTCCAAGCACACCACAGGGATCAACAACTTACTCGAGTTCAAGTGGAACTCCAAGCACACCAAGAAGACCAAGGTTCAGAAATCTTAGTGAAATTTATGAGCAAGAAGAAGTAAATAATAATACTGGTCTAAATTCTTTATTTGATTTGTTTTGTAATGTTGATGACCCAGTCCATTTTGAAGATGCAGTAAAAGAAGAAAAATGGATTAAAGCAATGAATGAAGAGAATGGAGCAATAGAAAAGAATGATACATGGGAGTTAGTAGACCTCCCACAAGGTAAAGAAGTCATTGGAGTGAAATGGGTCTATAAGACCAGAAGCAATGTTGAAGGCAAGATAGAAAGAAACAAGGCAAGACTTTTTGTCAAAGGCTACAAGCAGTAGCAAGAAGATATTATGAAGAAACCTTTACACCAGTTGCAAGGATGGAGACGGTGAGGACAGTGTTGTCCATAGCAACACAAAAAAAGTGGAAATTCTACCAAATGGATGTAAAATCAGCATTCTTGAATGGAGTGTTGAAAGAGGAGATATATGTTGAACAACCTCCTGGCTATGAAATTGAAGGGCAAGAGCACAAAATGTGCAAGTTGAAGAAATCTCTTTATGGGCTAAAGCAAGCACCAAGAGCATGGTACAGCAGGATTGATTCTTACCTGATGGATAATGGGTTTGATAAGTGTGATGGTGAACCCACACTCTACATTAAAGAAAATTACGGTAAAATCCTTATTATTGTTTTATATGTAGATTACTTAATTTTCACAGGTAATGAAGTTTCTCTCATTGTTGATTTTAAAGCAGTCATGAAGAGTGAATTTGAAATGACTGACTTGGGTTTATTGAGATGCTTTTTGGGCATAAGAGTAAAGAAAAATGAAAAGGGTATTTTTGTTTCCCAAGAAAAATATGTTGCAGAAGTTTTAAAGAGGTTTAACATGTAGAACAACAAAGCAACAACAACTCCAACTGTCATGGGGTTGAATTTAAGCAAAGAAGATTGCAACAAGAATTTCGATCCGACATTGTACAAGAGAAAAGTTGGCAGTCTAATGTATTTTACTGCAACTAGGCCTGATATTATGTATGGTGTAAGTTTAATTTCCAGATTCATGGAGACACCAAAGGAGACACATTGGCAAGTAGCTAAGAGAATATTGAGGTATGTGAATGGAACAAAGGAGTATGGTGTTCTATACTCCTTAACTGATAATTTTAAATTGATTGGTTACAATGAAAGGGATTGGGCTAGAAGTGTAGATGATAGAAATAACACATCTGGGTATGTGTTTCATTTGGGATCGGGAGCCATTTCATGGGCTTCCAAGAAGCAACCAATAGTTTCATTATCAATAGCATAAGCTGAATATGTGGCATCAACAATAGCAACATGCCAAGCAGTATGGATGAGAAGGATGCTGAGAGATTTGTGTCATGAGCAAGACATAGGAACCACAATTTATTGTGATAATAGCTTAGCAATTGCACTATCAAAGAATTCTATTTTTCGTAAGAGAACAAAGCGCATAGATGCCAAATATCATTTTATAAGAGAATTGGTTAACAATGGTGAGATTGTTTTGTAGCATTGCAGGAGAGAGGAACAGTTTGCTGATATCCTCACAAAGCCATTAGGACAAAGGGATTTTGTTTATCTTAGACAATGTCTAGGAATGACTAATGGTGATAGTTTTGATTAAGGGGGAGTGTTGGAGTTAACTCCCAACCACCGCCATGGCTAAGTAGTGGCAGCAGCCCACACTTCGTCAATTTCGATTGTAGAGAAGGACAACCACAGCAAACCGATTACCGCGACCACCCTCTGCGTTTATTTCTTAAACCATCGCTTTAACTTACCTTTCCCCGCAGCGCGCAATCGCAAGTTTTTTGTTTTACCCTTTAAGCCCTTCGCCATATCTTATTCCATTGATGATGCGATATCTGGCGGGACCCATCATACACCCAACTAAATTTGCAATCCGCCACAATCCTTTTTATTTCCACAAAACCCTTGGTTTTTCCATTTCGCACTTATCGCATTTTAAAGCCACACCACAGAGTGCACTTCGCAGTTTTTACCACTTACCTTCCACCATCCGGAAGTTAAGTTATTTGATGTGCGAAGCGATCGTGCTATTGCACATTGCATTCGTAACCTTTTATGTTTTCCCATTAAGCACCGTAGCATATGTTATTTGATTTGCGACGTGATCGTACCATCGCATATTGCACCCGCAACCTTTTATGTTTACTCGTAAAATCCCGCAAGTTAAGTTGTTTTTTTTGCGATGCGATCGTGCTATCGCACATTGCACTTACAAAAAAAAATTTTAGCGTTAAAGTTCTGTGGGGTATGTTATTTGTATTGCGATGCGATCACAATCACATTGCAAGGTTTTGTATTTACTCGTGTTCGCGCATATGTTAATTGTTAAGATCACCAATCTGCGATCTACGATGGAGCACTTGATGCGACGTGATTTCAAAGCCGGAACCAATAAAACTTCAGGTCTGGGATTTTTTGTTTTGAACGCATTTTTACGTGTTTTCATGTATAAACCATAATACGGTCTGCGTGTCATTTTAATCAAGAAATGGGTCGTTTGACAACAGAAGGATGACTGGTTGTTGAACGTCTGTTCAACAATTGAATTGCATTAAATAACATTAGGTTTTACAGGCTTCGGCCATTTTGTATAAGATATGTAATTTCATGTTTTATGTAGCAGAGTGGAATGAATTGAAACTCATAGAAGAGTTGAATAAATTGAAAAAGAGTTTTTCTCCTGTGTTACGTTGTCTGTCTGTGTGTATGAATGTTAATTCTACATCAATTGTGCATTCTCTGTGTTGTGGGGAAATCATCCCTCTGTGCTATTGTTTTGTTCCATATTTCCAACAATTTCATGGCTGAGATGTAGAAGCTAATGACTATGATGAGAAATTACGATGGGAAAACATAAATTGGGAATACAAAATCGGTGCCCGCGATTTGAATGACTATTTGAAGTTTTGGGTGTACAACTAATATGCCCTTGAGGAAATAAGAGAAATGGCGGTACCCGTTAATTACAATTTTATGCAAGTTTTGCTCATTAATATTTCACCATTCGATATAAATGTAGTTATAGGTCCATTATATGGGCTATTGTGGTTAAAGGTATAATTTTTAAATTGTACTCATTTAATTTAGCACTGCAAATTGTAATAATTCATTACCAAAATTAACAAAATGAAAAATGCTTAAGGATTTTCCTTATTATCATATAAATAATGAGTCAACAGGTTTCTTGATCTTCAGATTCCATCTTATTTTGTATTTTAACTAAAAAGATGGACAGGATGATTCATTGCATTCACAAGTCACAGAATCCCGATCTCACATTTTCAATCTATGCTTATGGATAAAGATGATGTTGTTCAAATTTTTAAATTCCATATACTCCAACTATTTAAATCAAAGTAATTTTCCATTAATCATTGACAATATATGGAAAGATTACTTACATGGATATTGACAATTTATGGAAATTTTACTTTAAGATGGAT
Source organism: Pinus albicaulis (assembly GCA_034641835.2). Classification (NCBI taxonomy): domain Eukaryota; kingdom Viridiplantae; phylum Streptophyta; class Pinopsida; order Pinales; family Pinaceae; genus Pinus; species Pinus albicaulis. The sequence continues at coordinate 992,913,498 of CM076571.1, forward strand.
ATAGGCGAATGGATAATTTTGTGTGATATTTGTTACGATTATTTAAATCAAAGTATTTTTCCATGGATCATTAACAATATATGGAAAGATTACTGTACATGGATATTGACAATTTATGGAAATTTTATTGTATGATAGATATTGATTAATGGATAATTTTGTGTGATATTTTTTTAAAATAAAGATTAAAAACTGGTTTATATTAATTTACAATATTTAATTAGTACATATTCATTTTAATTATGGATTTAATTAGTAAGGAAAGATCAAACCTCTAAGGTCAAACAAATTTACACCTACATAGATTTGATATCTCTCACTGCTTGATAAATTTGTCTATATATATATTAGCCACGGATGTAGCAAGGACCAAGGATCAAATTTCTTGATGGAAAACCTCCTTTAGAGTGAAATTTTTTTAAAAAGGTTTACACGTCAAAATATTTGATCCCTCTTGATATATCGATGGTTATAATGGATCTATATTCATTCTCTCTCTACACCCAATTTCATTTTTTGAATGCATAAATGTATTCAATGATTTAGAAATCTGTTAGGCACTTCAATTTTGTAAACTAGACAGTTTACATTTACAATTCCAACAAATCTCATTTGGATTTTAGATAAAATCAACTCAAAGAATATCAAAGGCCAAAATTTAAAATAATAAAACCACTTAAAATAGATGGCATTATTTACATTAAAATATTTTTTTGTAATTAATATTTTTTAAAAACATAAAAAAGCTTCAACAAATACAATTGCTTTATTTCTTTGGGTATTGAAATATTCTGTTATGGTTAATAATTTTTTTTCACTTTATTTTTTCTATATATAGATATATGTAAAATTAATATTAAAATAAATTAACTAATTTGAATATTCAAATAGTTTATTCAAATATCATATACTAAAATTGATATTAAAATAGTTTATTCAAGTTTTATACTGAAATTTTTGTAAAAGTATAAGAATTTTACATATTTCTTACATTCAAAAGATAATATATATATATATATATATAGTAACATCCATATATATTTTGTAACATCCATACAGTAATTACTTCCATTTACACAAAACAAAAAAAAATGATTAGCTCTTTACTTTCACTATGAAATTAACATATAGAAATATCAGTCCATGAAATTAATTACTAAGAACCTTACGTTTCTTCATTTATATATAATTACATTTCATTCACTATAAGAACTCACCCTCAAGAAAACATATAATTAAATAGGACTAAAGTTTAATACTTAAATTATCATTTTGGAAATCTAAGTACAACCCGAATTCTTTAACTCCGGGTCTACATATATACTAGCCTAGATCCATCTTAACTACGGATCTATCAAGCACTGAGAGGGATCAAATCTCTCGAGCTGCAACCCTCTTTTTTGAGTGAAAAACTTGAGAAAATGTTTGCACCTCGAGAGATTTGATCCCTCTCGGTGCTTGATAGATCTGTAGTTAAGATGGATCTAGGTTGGTTTCAATTGTGTTCGACCAAGGGAAATCTATCGATAATATGAGGAACATATTATTAATTTTATGAATAATATGTAAATACATCTAATATTAATATAACCATTTGAAATATGTTAAATTTTTTTGATATTTATAGATTCATTCTAATTTTAAATTTTCTTATTTACCTCACTTTGTTGATATGATAAATATTTTAAAATAACTTTAACGATGAAAAATGATGAAATGAAAATTTTGAGTGAAAAGTGACAATGTAATAATATTGAAGGATAGAAAATGTGAATAATAAGAATGTAGTCAATTAGAAATAGCCTTCATTGTGATTGATCTCAAACTATTTCCTTCTACTATTCTTATTGTCACCCTTGTTAGTTTTGTCATCTTTCCATTTCGATTATCTGAAAAAGATAGTAGAAATCATAAATCATAAATGATTTAAATATTTAGCTAAGTTGTTGTAGTAAACATCATACCTTGTCTCTCTTGCTCTCCAATATTATTAGGTTTAATTACTATAACAAAAAAATCGTTCTACACTGTTAATAATTTTTTGTGCTTACACTGAAATCAATGCGCACTATTAATCCAATGACTTTAAAACTAATGTACCCTCATACATCCTATTACATCAAATCGGAAATCAACATATACACTAAAATAAATGCATCTAATGCAAGAAATAAAATAAGATTAGAAAACAATGTCTACATAGATATCAATGCATCTAATGCAACTAATCAAATAGGATTAAGAATTAACATCTACACTTAAATCAATGCATCTAGTGCAAGTAAGAAAATAGGATTAGAAACCAACATATACACTAAAATCAATGCATCTAGTGCAAGAAATCAAATGTGATTATAAATGACCATCTACACTAAAATGAATGCATTTAGTGCAAGCAATCAAATAGGATTAGAAATCATTTATATTGAAATAAATTCATATAGTGTAAGAAATCAAATATAAATATAAATCAACATCTTCATTTAAATTAATGCATCTAGTGCAAGTAATCAAATATCATTAGAAATCAAAATCTACACTAAAATTAATGCATCTAGTGCAAGAAATCAAATAGGATTATAAATCACTATCTATACTGAAATCAATGCATCTATTGTAAGAAATATTATTCCCTCTTCCTCCCTCCATATATATCTATATGTCCCTCCATCTCTCCTTCTTTGTCTCTTTATCTCACCCCCACAAACACAAACACTCTCTCACTCCATATATATTAATCTCTTTGTCCCTCCCTCCCTATCTCCATATATCTCTTCTTTCTCTTCACCTTCCATCTATATCTCTATCTCCCTTTGTATCTCTATATCACCCCAAAACATACACTCTCTTTCTCCAATCTATCTATCTATCACTCCCTCCTCTCCCTCCCTCTCTGTCTCTTCCCCTTCCCTCCCTCTCCCTCGCTTCTATCTCTCTTCCCTCCTTCTATCCTCTCTTGCTCTCCCTCCATATTTCTTATCACTCCTTATCTCTATCTCTCTCTCTCTCTCTCTCTCTCTCCAAGTTTCACTCTCTATGTCTTTCTTCTTACCTCCCTCTCTCTCCCCCTCAATCTCCATATCTCTTTCCCTACCTCTCTCCACTCTCTCTCTCTCTCTCTCTCTCTCTCTCTCTCTCTCTCTCTCTTCACCTTCTAACTTTGTCACTATATGCCTCTCTTTCTCCTTCTCTCCATCTCTTCTTATTTGTCTCTTTATATCACCCCCAAACATACACACGAGCCTCTCCATATATCTCTTGTCACTCCATATCTCTCTCCACTTGTTACTCTTTATGTCTTTCTTCTTCCCTCCCTCTCTCGCCATCCAGCTCCATCTCTCCATCCATCTCCCTCTCCCCCTCCAACTCCATGTCTCTCCCTATCTAGTTCCATATATCCCTCCCTCTCTCCCCCTCCAACTCCATCTCTTTATCCCTCCCTCTCTCCTCCTCTCTCTCAAGTCCCCTCTCTTTTCCTTCCTCTCTATCCCTTTCTCTCCTACCTCCCTCTCTCTTCCCCCACCACTCTCTCTCTCTCTCTCTCTCTCTCTATCTCTCCCCTACAATCCTCCACATTCCCTCATTACTCTCTTCCCCTCTCTGCCTTTATCTCCTCCCTCCCTCTATATTCACCTTGCCCCCCCACCCCCCCCACTCTCTCCCCCCATCACTCTATCTCTCTCCAAATATGTTACTATATCACTCCCTTTCTTCTTCTCACTCCTTCTCTCCCCCCTTGTATCCATCACTCTGTCTATGTCTCTTTATCTTGCCCCTAAACATACACACTCTCTCTTCATCTCTCCCTTTTCACTCCCTCTCTCTTCACTTCTCACAATCTATTTTTTTATTCTTCTCTCCCCCTCCAACTTCATCTCTCTACCCTTTCCTCTCTCCTCCTTGCATCCTTCCTCACACACACTCTCTCTCTCTCTCTACCCTCCAATCCTTTTTTCTTCTCCCTCTCTCTCTCCTTCTCTCTCTCTCTCCCAACTCCATCTTTATGTCTCCCTCTCCCTCTCTTACCCTTCTCTACCTCTCTCTCTCTCTCTCTCTTCATTCCTCTTCTCTCCTCATCTCTCCCCTGTCAATCCATGTATTTATCCACCTCTATCATGTCTTTGTTCTTCCCTCCCATATATATCTAGAGTTAATATATATATATATATATAGTATTAATATAAATTTATTAAATCTAATAAGTTTAATATTTTAATATATTAATATCAATATTATATTAGTAATAATAATAACAATAATAGTAATATTAATATTAATATTTTAAAGTTAATGTTAGGGTTAATAATGTTTTATTTTTTCATGGTATTATTATTAATTTGGTCCATGGTATTTAGTTCATAGTCATCAAATATAATTAGATGTTGATTTCTACTCCTATTTGATATATTTTTATTTATTTACCTTATTTTTTTATACTTGTTTTATAAATATGGTATTTGGCCCATGGTATTAATAATAATGTATCCCATGGTATTTGGCCCATAGGCTTCACCTAAATAAAACTTCTTTTTGAGTTTTTGTAAGTATAAAGAGGTTTATGGAGTAAATATAAAAATAGGTTTTATTTATTTACCATACCTCTACTTTATTTATATTTTTATTTATTTACCATAAGTATAAAAGAGGTTTTATTTATTTACCATACCTCTGGTTTATTGATATTTTTAATTTTTTATTTATATTCTTATGTAAGTTATTTTTAAAGCCGACATTATTTCTATTGGATTCCAACGTACTTACACATTGGGGTCATACTGGGCTGTAGAATACGCCTCTCGGCACAATTAATGTTTTTTCATAATTTGATTGGTTTAACATATAAAATGTCATTGTCTCAATGGTTCCGTGGGGATCTCCATCGTGCTTGACGTTATTGTACCGCGTACCATACCGTGTTGATTAAATTTTTGATATTATAAATAGTCCTTGTTAGTACTTTAGACCACCGCATTGCATATGGTAACCTTTACAAAGATTGAATGCCAACATATTGTATTGAGGGTTTTAATTAATAGTTTTTATTATCGCATTTCTTGGTTGATGTGTTGATCTCTACCTGTCCCATGCACTGACCTTGGAAAATCTGGCCATCCAATCATTATCTTGGGGAAATCAACAGTGTCAACGTAGGCGAAGGATGTTTAGGGTAACCACCCACCCCATCCTTCCGCCTGTGAGTCATTTATCTCACCACTATGGTCAGCATTCAGCTCTACAATATTTGTTCGTTTCTCATGTGAAAATTTTAGGGTTTTCCTTTTGTGATATGGTGCCACCGACGAGATGACCATGTCATTCAACTCTCGCAGTTCTATGGAGGTAAGACATTGAGTTTCTGTAAATCTTCGCTATCCATTTTTAGGTTTAACTTCTGCTATTTATTCTTCCAAGTTTTGTTTTCCTGTTTGCAAATATTTGTAGTATGAAGAAAATGTGATTCTCTTCTCTTTTCGCAGACCCTCTTAGCTTTCCAGGGTTCTAGTTCCATCTGAGAGAGAGACTTACTAACTATGTCTCTGCGTAGCCTACCAGGCCTTCACAGCACTGCAGGTATAATTTTTCGTCTGTCCTATTTTATGATTCAATATTATTTGGTTTTTGTTTAATTTTTTCCGCCATGGCCATAACCCCCACAACCTCTGTTGTGGATACATATTTTGAAAGGCCAGAAACAATGGTCTTCGGGATTCTTCCGAGAGCTACACTGCTTCATTCACCAGTAAGTCCTTCTATTTTTAGCATTATGAGACCCTGGACTCTATTGGCTGTTTTATCATGTTGGTAACCACAACTATCCCCCTATGTCTCTTGCAGGGACTAGGGGTTTTTCCCTCGTCGACGATTTCGGCCTAGTTGTAGTTTTCTTATTGAATGGTTAGAGTTTACAGTTGGGTTCCCACTTGGGCTTTGCCGAATTTGTCGAATACTCAATTCTTTTTTTAGTTAACTGTATCCAAATCTATTAAATGAGAGAAGGGACTTCATTCCCCAATTTAATTTCTGGTTGTATTTCTATTCGGTACCTTGTCCATTATATAGAATTTCTGTCAGTTTTACCACTATTGTATATTTATCAACCAGTTCCTTTTGCATGTAATAGTTCCGTCTTCAAGTTGTCTCTTTCATGTTTTCTTTTTTTTAGTGAATGAAAATTATAAGGGTTATCCTTCATATAAATGAGGACTATCTATTTTCGTTAATTTTTCAAGACTTTACTATCATGTATTTGTCTAGTTAATATCAAGCTCTTTCGTGCATTATTTGTTCAAGAAATAATAGAATGAAAATTCATATTCTTCTGCACAGTCTGGCTTATTATTTCAATTCCTAGTTATGCTCAAACATAACTATTTAATTATAAACATGCTTGTATTTATTTCCTGGGTTAATGGAAAAAAGGGACGTGAACCTAGACCCATACCCCTGGTCCGAGTACTAAACCCGTAGGAAAATACCCATGAAATTTCTTCCTACATAATAAACCTTTGGTTTGCATCCTCTCATTGTACTGGTTACTAGTTATTATGCTCATTGTTTTGTATTCTTTAATGCACTATTTTCATATCAGTTTTCTGTCAATGCGTTGGATTATAATAATATCAGGTTGTTAGACATAATTTTAGTTCCACCATAAGTTGCATTTAATGAGTTGTTTTAGCATACTATTTTCCACTGTAGAACTTCTATTATTATTTACAATGGACACTACTTATAACCACCATAACAGAGAATAAAATTATAATTATTTCATACATTTTTCTAACTGGAACTTAATTTATAATTTCAATATTTAAACTCTAAATTCAAGATATTTAAATACCTATCTTAGAGGTTTTCTTCCAGTAAATATTGGTCCTCCCAACCTTGAGCGAGGCTATCATGTCCTTCGCTCCCCCCTTGCTCCTTACTAGGGCCTAGGTAATTTCCTAAGACAAGATCAAGTTAGACCTCGGGATCAAAATCCAATATCTAATTCTCTTGGGTATTTCCTGAGCTCCATTGGTTCCCACACCAGCTCTGGACAACTCATAGCAACATCCTGTTGCTAAACCCCAACATCCTTTCTGCACAAAACCCCTTCCCACCTTAGGATTTTCCTCTAAATCATTTTGGGAAGGTAACTGTCAGAATTGTCTCAACCCTTTTAACTTGGGTTCTTGGAATTATTTACCAATTAGTTACTTCCTCATTTTTCTCAAGGTAATTATTAAAATTAATCTCTTTTTTGAAAAAGACAAATGATTATGTATTAAAGTATTGTTAACGAATATCCTCATTTGTTACTCATTCAAAATGTAACATAACAAGTTTATATATTAATAAGTAAATTAAAATAGGGTGTTACATCTTCCCCCACTGAAACAAACACCATCATCAGTGTTATTTGTTCAATGAGAATAACTCTTGATAGGCCTCATGAATAACATGCTCGCCCTCCCAAGTAGCCTCCTCTAGGCGAAAGTGCTTCCACTGCACTTTAACTTGGGGGATGACTCGCTTTTGGAGATTTATTTCTTTTGGATCTAAAATATGTTACAGTTCTACCAAGAACTCGTCGTCCAGTTCTACCTACATGCATCAATGGTCTTAATCAGTTCAAATCTTAAATGTAATTTTGATATAAACATAATACATTGTTGACTTACATGTATACCCTGCCAATTTATCACATGTTTGGGATCGTGTACATAACGCTTCAATACTGATACATGAAACACGTTACGTACTGATATATGGCTTGGTAGGGCCAGTCGATAGGCCACCAATCCTATCCTTTCCAAAATCTTGAATGGTCCGCAATATCTGGGAGCCAATTTGACACAAAAATTCCACCTCAATATGCTCTTTTTTTGTTTAATTCTCACATAAATATGGTCCCCTACCACAAACTCCCAGAATGTTCTTTTCCTATCAACATAAACTTTTTTCCAGTCTTGAGCTGCCTTCAAGTTCTGCCTGATCTTATTTACTTCCTGTTCGATTTCTTCTAGCGTGTCCAGCCAAAGCATCATCTTGTTTTATGGACTAATCCAATTTATAGGAGTCTGACATTGTCTTCCATACAATGCTTCAAAGGGACTCATCTTAAGGGATTCTTTATATTCATTGTTGTAGGAAAAATCAACCAAATGTAGATATCCTTCACATTTCGTAGGTTTTTTCATCACGTACATGCGTAGCGTGTCTTCTAAAACTTGATTCACCCTCTTTATTTTCCCATCTGTTTGAGGATGGTAGGCAGTACTAAATTGTATTTGCGTCCCCAAGACAGTAAAAATCGTCTTCTAAAATGCTAATGTAAATTTTACATCACAATTAGAGATGAAAATTCAGGGAATACCATGTAGCCTAAAAATTTCCTTCATGAAGATATCAACAATTTGTATTGTCTTGTAAGTTGACTGGATGGTAATGAAATGAGCCACCTTGCTGAGTATATCAACTGCCACCATAATTGAATCATTGTTCCTTTTTTTTCTGGGTAGTCCAGTGATGAATTTTAGGGAAATGACTTCCCACTTCCATTCTGGCATTGTGATAAGCTGAAACAATCCTGCGGGAATAATCTTTCCTAATTGTAGTTAACATTTTATGATATCATGGATGTCCTGCATAGGAACTCCTGTGATATTCATCCAAAATAATTATTTTCAAATTATTTTGGTAGGTATATATATTCTTTATCGGTAGACAAGGAACTGCTTATCATTGATTTCATACTCTGACTGTTTCCTTTTCTCTTCATCTTCTTTTACTTGTTTCCATATGAATTTGTATTCAGGGTCCTTCTTTGCTTCCTCCATAACTTGTTCTTATAATTTGAATTCAATTTCGTTAAAGTAAAGCTCATAGATTCCATGCATCTTTTTGCTTAAGGCATCAACCACCCGGTTCTCTTTACCTTTCACATGTTGAATGTCAAAATCCAAATCACTTAGGAATGCTTTCCACCTTGCTTGGCGAGCATTCAGATCGGTTTGTTTAAAATAGCTAGTTAAACTCTATGATTAGTTCTCAGTATGAATCTTTTTCCTAACAGATAGTTTCTCCATATCCGTGAGGCATGCACTACCGCAGTCAGTTCCAAGTCATATGTTGAGTACCTCTACTCATGATCCTTCAACTTCCTAGATTCATATGCTATGACACTTCCTTCTTGGGTCAAAACCACTCCTACCCCCTCCTTACATGAATTAATGCATACTTCAAATTCTTTACTCGGATCTGCTACTTTCAAAACAAGGGTAGTAGTTAACCGCTCTTTGAATAACTCAAAACTATTACAAAGACTCGTCCTTTCCGCTGTAATGAGGTAATGGGAAAAACTATTTTAGAGAATCCATTGATGAATTGTCGGTAGTAGCTAGCCAAGAAAATAAATGAATGTATGTTTGCTACGTTCTTTGGGACCTTCCATTCCATGATTTTATTTATCTTTTCTGGGTCCACAACAATCCCTTCAGCAGAAATCACGTGTCCCAAATATTGGATCTTCTCCTTGAAAAAGTCACACTTACTAAATTTAGCATAGATTTTATGTTCTCGTAACATTTTCATCACAATGCGCAGATGCTCCTTATGCTCTTCCATATTATTGGAGTAAATTAATACATCATTAATAAAGATTAAAATGAATTTATCCAAGTATGGGTGAAAAAATCAATGCATTATGCTCATAAATGTTGTTGGTGCATTGATTAACCCGAATGGTAACACCACAAACTCATAATGTCTATACCGGGTCCGGAAATATATTTTGGATATATCTTCATCCTTAATCTAAATCTGGTGATACCCTCACCTTAAATAAATATTAGAAAAAATTGTAGCTCCTTTCACTTGATCAAACAAATCGTCTATGCGTGGTAATGGATACTTGTTTTTAATGGTCAATTTGTTAAGTTTTCGCTATTCCATGCACATTCGCATAGTACCGTCCTTATTCTTCACAAAAAACATTGTTGCTCCCCATGGGGATACACTGGGTTGAATGTAACCTTTATCCATCAATTCCTGCAGCTGCATTTTTAATTACGTTAATTCAGGCACACTCATCCTGTATGGAGCTTGGGACATAGGTGCTGCACCATGTATTAATTATATGGTAAAGTCTATGTCTCTTTTTGGTGGCAATCCTGGGATTTCCTTAGAGAATACATCTCAAAATTCTTGCACTACAGGAATATTCTCTAGCCTAAGGGTCTTTTATTTGGAATTTGGGAATCCTACCTGGATTGCATAGAGTTGAAACCCCTTCCTTATGCATTTACTCAGTTGAGATTTTGTAATGGGTTGTAATTGTAATGGCGTCTTAATGCCCTACATTTATTGACGTGTACCATATTTTGATTTAAAATAAATAACTTTATCCTTGCAATCTGCTAAAGACAAATGTTTCTCTAGCCAATCCATTACCAACAGGATATCATAAGATCTAAAAGGTATAATTTTGAGTTATACAGTTATGTGCTGGTCTCCAATACTGAACTCACAGTTTGATACCTTGGCATTGACTCGTCTTCTTGCCCCTATAGCTAACTGAACTAGTCAAGGATTCTTAAATATTTTATTCTGTAATTTACATTTTTCAACTATACAGGGGTGGATATAGCTCAAACTAGCCCCAGGGTCAACTAAAATAGAAACAGACTAGGTTTGTAGCTTACCTTCTAATTCTATCATAGTTGGTTGAAAGTCTGCTTGCCAGTCCTCTAGAGCAGCATTGATTCGGGGTATGTTTCAAGCTACATCTCCCAGAGTAGAGGCCTCTTGTAGGTTTGTTGCCACTTTGTTTCTCCCTCGATGGAGGGAATTTTTGAAATAATGTGCCTCTCCACATCCCCAGCATTGCAACAAAGGTTTCTAGGACTGTCCAATGTTAGGTCTACTATATGCTTCAGTATTTCACTCCTCTCTTGCCCACTTAGTCCTTGGTCGACTCTTTCCATTCTATTTATTTATCAGATTTCTTGTAGCATTCTTGATATTTCCAGTTTTATTATTCCTAACATTGGTAAAGCTTTTATGTCCTTTTCGGGGCAGCCAACTTTTCCCGGTTTCTCCCTTGGCTTTGGATTGCTAATAGCACATTTGTGCTTTCTTATTGCTTCGTACATGGTTTTTGGGTTTACAAACTCAATCCTCTCTTTCATATGTATCGGCAAGCTACTAAAAAACCATTGCACCTTTGCCTTTTCATCGCAGAAATAAGGTACATATCTTAATAATGAAGTAATTTTTGTAATAAATTCATCCATAGACATCTGGCCCAATTTTAGATCATGGAATTCTAAATATTTTTCATCGTAGAATCATTTATCAGATACTTATCTTTGAAATACTACTGAAAATCATCCCAAGTTACGTTCTGATCTTCAACCCCACGCACATTCTTCACCTCTTCCCACCACAATGTGGCTTTCTCCCGTAGCTGGTAAATGGCTAAATGAGCTTTAAGTTTGCTGTTATATTCATACACCTGAAATTACTTGTTCATATTTATTATCCAGGCTTCTGCTATTTCTTCAGCCTCTCCATTGAATATAGGAGGCTTGATCCTCCAGAATTCACCCTGTAATTCTACTTTTTGTTTCTTTAGTTCTTGTTGTTCTGAAATATTCCCAAATTCAGCTTCATTCTAGGTTCGAATTTTATTACTCCGTTGTGTTTGGTTGCCTTTGGGATTATCATGCATTGGTTGCCATTGTTCTTCTCCTCCCTGAGTGTCCCTCTCAGGGCTGGGTTGTGTAGTTGGATGATTCTCTCTATCTGAAAGGATTTTTAATATCCTTTCATGCTCCCTCATTAAAATTTCATTATCATTGCAAACCTTGAGCATCTCTGTCTGAATTTTTTGCACAGTATCAAGCAATCTATCTGTCTGTTGTTGTTTCTCTTCCAACATTCTTCTTTTTTACAGGTGCTAGTCTACGCTTAACTACACCCACATTTCGGGGTTTACTTCAGGATTAGTCATAGGATGGTTTTCCCTTGTATTTTTGGTTGTTTGATGATTATATGCTCTCCTCATGGTAGCTTAATGCAAATCGTTTCTTGTACTATACACAATTTCCCAACATTAAACTTAATAAAAAAAATTGTTATTGTGTTGGCCCATCTCGGCCCAACGTGTAACCATGCTTTGATAGCACTTGTAACATCCATACAGTAATTACTTCCATTTACAAAAAACAAAAAAAAATATTTTCTCTTTCCTTTCACTATGATATTAACATATAGAAATATCAGTCCATGAAATTAATTTCTAAGAACCTTAAGTTTCTTCATCTATATATAATTACATTTCATTCACTATAACAACTCACCCTTAAGAAAACATATAATTAAAGAGGACTAAAATATAATACTTAAACAATCATTTTGGAAATCTAAGTAGTGCCCGAGTTCTCTAACTCTGGGTATACATACATATTAATGTCTTTTCACAATTTGATTGGTTTAACATATAAAATGTCATTTCCTCAATGGTTCCGTCAGGATCTCCACCATGCTTGACATTACTATACCACATACCATATTGTGTTGATTAAATTTGCGATGTTGTAAATTATCCTCGTTAGTACTTTAAACCATTACATTGCATATAGTAACCTTTACGAAGATTGAATGCCGATATGTTGTATTGAGGGTTTTAATTAATATTTTTTATTATTGCATTTCTCGGTTGATGTGTTAATCTCCACCTATCCCATGCTCTAACCTTGGCAAATCTGGTCGTCTGATCCTTATCTTTGGGAAATCGATGGTGTCAACGCAGGGGGAGGATGGTTAGGGTAACCACCCACCCCATCCTTTGGCTGTGAGTCATTTCTCCCACTGCTATGGTCAAGATTCAACTCTGCAATCTTTTTTTGTTTCACATGTTAAAATTTTAGGATTTTCCCTTTGTGATATGGTTCTGTCGATGGGATGACCATGCCGTTCGATTCTCACAAGTCTATGGAGGTAATACAATGCGTTTCTGTAAATATTCCCTGTCCATTTTTAGATTTAACTTCTACTATTCATTCTTCAAGTTTAGTCTTCCCATTTGCACAGATTGGTAGTATGCAGAAAATGTGATTCTCTGCTCTTTTCACATGCCCTCTCAGCCTTCGAGGGTTCCAGTTCCGTCTGAGAGAGAGAATTACCGACTATGTCTCTACATAGCCCACCAGGCCTTCACATCACTATAGGTATAATTTTTCGTCTGTCCTATTTTACGATTCAATATTATTTGGTTTTGGTTTAATGTTTTCTGTCACAGTCATAACCCCCATAGCCTCTGTTGTGGACGTAGGTTTTGAGAGGCCAGAAGAAATGGTCTTCGGGATTCTTCCAAGAGCTACACTGCTTCATTCACTAGTAAGTTCATCTCTTTTCACCACTCTGAGACCCTGAAATATATTGGTTCTTTTCTCATGTTGGTAACTATGACTATCCCCTTTTGGCTCTTGCAAGGACTAGGGTTTTTACTCTTGTGGATGATTTTCACCTAGCCGTAGTTTTCTTGTTTAATGATTAGAGTTTACAGTTGGGTTCCCACTTGGGATTTTCCCTCTTTTTCGAATACTCAGTTCTTTTTTTAGTTAATTGTATCCATATCTGTTAAATGAGAGAAGGGCCTTCGTTCCCCAATTTAATTTCTTGTTCTATTTATATTCGGTACCTTGTCCATTATATGGAATTTCTGTCATTTTAACCGCTACTCTATATTTATCAGCTAGTTCCTTTTGCATGTAATAGTTCTGGCTTCAAGTTGACTCTTTCATGTTTTCTTTTTTTCAGTGAATGAACATTATAAGGGTTATCCATAATATAAATGAGGAATATCTATTTTTCTTAATTTTTCAAGAATTTACTGTCATGTATTTGTCTTGTTAATATCAAGCTCTTTTGTGCATTATTTGTTCAATTCATAGTTATGCTCAAACAAAATTGTTTAATTATAAATATGCTTGTATTTATTTCCTATTTTAATGGTAAAAAGGGATGTGAACCCAGACCCATCCCTCGTGTCCGGGTACTAAACTCGTAGGCCAATACCCATGCAATTTCTTCCTGCATAATAAACCTTTGGTTTGAATCCTCTCACTATACTGGTTACTAGTTATTATGCTCATTATTTTGCATCCTTTAATGCACTATTTTCACATCAGTTTTATGTCAATGCGTTGGATTATAATAATATCAGGTTGTTAGACAGAATTTCAGTTCCACCATAAGTTGTATTTACTGAGTTGTTTTAGCATACTATTTTCCATCGTAGCCCTTCTATTATTATTTACAATGGACATTACTTATAACCATCATAACAAAGAATAAAATTATAATTATTTCATACAGTACTCTAACTGTAACTTTTCTAACTGGAATTTCATTTATAATTGCAATTTACAGTAAGCAATACTTGTAATCAAATGTAATGTTAATGTAAATTTTATTCCTGTTCTTATCAATATTTAAACTGTAAAGTCAAGATACTTAAATACATATTTCAGAGGTTTTATTTCAGTAACTGTTGGTCCTCCCAACCTTGAGCGAGGCTATCACATCCTCCACTCCCCCCTTGCTCCTCACCAGGGCCTAGGTAATTTCCTGAGACAAGAAGTTAGACCTCAGGATCAAAATCCAGTCTCTACTTCTCTTGGGTATTTCCTGAGCTACAATGTTTCCCACACCAACTCTGGACAACTCATAGCAACAACCTGTTGCTAAACCCCAACATTCTTTTTGCACATAACCCCTTCCCACCTTAGGATTTTCCTCTAAATCCTTTTGGGAAGGTGACTGTTAGAACTATTTGAACCCTTTTACCCTGGGTTCTTAGAATTATTTACCAATCAATTACTTCCTCCTTTTTACTTAAGGAAATTATTAAATTAATCTTTTTTTTGAAAAAGACAAAAGATTATGTATTAAAGTACTATTAACGAATATCCTCATTCGTTACTCATTCAAATTGTACCATAACAAGTTTATATACCAATAAGTAAATTAAAACAGGGTGTTATAATATATATATATATATATATACTTTATTTCTTTTAAAAGTTTATATAAAACTATGTTTCATCACATGAACATCCAAATATTTTATTTATGGCTAAGAGTGAGAGTGAAATATTTTTACCACATTTTCTAATGAAATTAATATTCTTGATGTTTTATAATGTTTTTTATTAAAACTAACCAATTATATATTTTCATTTTTGTCTTTTTTAATTATAGTTGACATTGCTTTTTATCTAAACAATATTTTACCTTTATTTTTGAAAGGCACACGTGTCAACCCTATGTTGAACATTTTTGTAGTCATACATCATCCTTGTATAATGAGTCTCGCTTGGGTGTTATAATTTTCTATTATTTAAACTACATTTTTGAATGCATAAATATTTCAACTTCTTGAAAAACTCTTTGGGCACTTGGATTTTGCAGCCTACCCAAGTTAAGCAACTAATCTCAAAAATCAAAATTTTAGACAAAATTGACTAAAAGACATATCTAAAAGGTGCCAAAATATAGAATAGTGAAACTATTTGAAATGTTTTAACCATAAGAATGTATGTATTTTAATTTTTTTATATAATATATACATATTTGACACACACACACACACACATATATTCTTTTGTAAGTAAAATTTTATTAGATTACTAAGAATTTACATAGAGTGAAGACATATTGATTCTTTAGCAGATAGTATCAAAATTGAGCATATGAAAATAAAAAAAAGGCATATCTAACTTGGGAATAGCATTGTGCTTGTCTTGGGGATGACCATTTTCCCATATATGGGAAACTAGATGAATTTCCTAAATGTCATAAAACTAGTTTATAACTGTAGAAAACACAAATAATATGCAAATGAGTAACAAAAAATGAAAAGGATTTTCTTTATTCTTGGTAGTTTTCAAATCCATGCCAAGATTTAACTTAAGGGATAGTCATGGAGTTCCTTCAACCATGATGGTATTACCCACTCGATAAGTGTCATGTTAACGTTGGTGTCTACATCCTGTTGCAGTTTCTCTTTTTTCTACTTTCCTTTGACTATTTTCCTACTACTGGTGGCATATTCCTTCACATTGTTTCTCAATGGCCCTGCTTTTGCAAAGGTCTTCTCCATCCTAAAAATTGGTCCTTACTTCTTAGGATTGGGTGGTTTTTCACCTTGAGAAATCAAGTCTGGATAACTCAAAGAAGAAGAGTTTGAGCCATACGAGGAGTGGGAGGGTGTTAGAGATAAGGGTGGTAAAGGGAGTTGAATTCCTAGAACACTAGCCATAACACATGGAGTCGCCCTAGCCTGGACGAAATGAAAGTCTAGATCAATGATTTCGCCTTCCAACACACACATAGTCTCTTCCTAGTGCCTTATGTGTCGTTCGAGTAGGTTCCTTAATTCCCATTAGTAGTCCCTACTATTTATTATTTCCTTCACTTCCACTTCTACAATCAATCTTCTAATGCACCACAGAAGATCCTCATCAAACCATTTTTCTCCTAGAGCATGCCTTGGAAGAGGAGGTTGATGGCCTCTACCCCTCCCTCCTCTCCTAGCACAATTGTGCTCATGGACCATGGTTGTTAGCTTGTGTTGTCATGAGTTTCCCCTTCCAACATGGTCATCCTCCTCTTCATTCTCAGCAATAGTAATGGAAGATTGAACAAACAACTTCTTGTATAGGCAAGATTTCACATCTTGATTCAAAATTAAATGCCAATATACTTTTATCCAACCAAAACATCTTATGTAGTGAATGAGAACTATGGTGATAGTAGGAAGCAATTGCTTCCATTCTTCAACAACTAATGCACTTATTATAGCTATCATGAAGGCCTCCAATATCGTTGGTCACCACTTATACACTCGGATCTAGTGCTCTATGAGCTCTATTTTCCATGTATAAGCATTGAAAGACCCATGTCACAATTTGAGGGAAATTAAGGTCTAGGTCAGCACATGGAGCTTACTACTCTATCCCTTTATTGGCTAGAAAGTCCACTAAATAAATTTCCTTTCACATGACATGCAAGAAAATTATTGCCTCTTGATGAGCTAGTTGTTGCATTCTTTGATCCAAAATCCATCTGGAGAATCACTTCGTGGGTGGAGATATCCACTGGATCTTCTTCGTTGCTTGAATAATTAGTTGAGAGCCACCTTCAGTGATGAGTGGGTGGAAACCTCTATTCTGTTCTATCCAAATTCCTTGGATTAGGGCTTCCATCTAATATGCATTATTTCTTCCATGCCCTGTGGAGCCTCTATAAACACCAATGTTATCACCCCTGCAATTTCTATGGCTCTTTCTATTCCAACTTCCCCTAGGCTTCCTTTTGAGGCTCCATCAAATTTCAGTTTGTAACAATCTGCTCGAGGACGTTCCTAAACAATAGAACTTGCATATTTTTATCTTGGGTGCAAAATTATTCAGTGGGAGAGGAGATTGATCAAATTTCCACCATGCCAGGTGTGTTTTTCCATGAGGAAGGTCCTAGAAATCCTTTTCTTTTTAGCTGGCTAAAAACAAATTTTCATCAATGTGCTTATGGAAGAGAATCCAAATACCCTCCATAGTTTTTTGTTTTTCTTTAAATATGTATTTTTTCATTCCTTCAATATTTTTCAAACTAGAAGGCTTGGAGCCAATCCCCAAAGTCTATTAGAAGCCTCTCTTTGGAAGAGGTTTTCCCCCATGTCTTCAGAGTTTCAAAAATATCCCCAAAACCTTAATAAAAAAATTTAAGCATATTACAAGTTTGTCCCATAATCCATTCATAACTTCACGTGTCAAGAAAGTGGCCTATGCTTTCCTACAAATGTTTGCACATATATCACCATGTGAGTCCTTCAAATCCTCTTATGTCCCATTTATCCCAAGCTAGGATTCTACACTTTGATAGAAGCCATATGAAAGTGGATACTTTTGGCCATAATATAGCGGACCATAACTCCTACCAATAAGGATCGAGGATGCCTTGTGATGTCATCCAAGAAAAGTGTTAGGTCTCCTTAATAGTGAAAGCACCCAAATTTTTGTAACTCCATCATAGAATGTTTGAACCTTCTTTATTTTTGACAAGTCTAAGCCTAAGCTCATTCCATAGGTTCTAAGAGTCTTCCATACTTACATCATCCTACCATAGCTCTTGGTGCTGACATTTTTAGATATTTGTGTTGTGATCATATAGCTAGTTGTTGAAAATGAAACAAGAACAATCTCAGTTTGATTTGCCTTGGTCAAACTAGAGAAAATTGAAATTTCCATTTTAGCAAACAACTTGGATGAGTTTATTTGAGTGACTTGCCTTGTGGCACCCTCTTAGGCTAGTTAATTTGAGTTGGAAGACTTCAGTTCAGTTAACCATGAGTGCTTGATAATTTGTAGCAATCTAATTCAATTAAATTGAGTTATTTTCAATTAAACTAGTTCTAATTATTAAAGGAACTATTGAAGGTCAAGTTGTGCAGTGTGAATTTAGTCAGACTAAGTGATCATCCAATTAATGGATCAATCAGCCCAAAATAATTGTTGCATGAAGATAATTAGAGTTACCTAGTTGAGGTGGATATTGCAAGGCAATGTTCTATCAATTGTATACTATTCCAATGTGTACAGGTAGTGAATGCAGTCAAAGGTTCATCCTAAAGGAATTTCACAATCTAATTGAGGGAATTTCCTAATTAATAGGGGCCTAATTCCTCAAGGAAAATCAAAAGGAAATAAGAGCTTAGAGGGATTGAAAGTTGGCTAAGTGTTGGCCAGAGTGAGTTAGTCAGGTAGGGGGATATACTACACACTTGCAGGCTATGCTCATGCTTGAGAAAGCATATGTATTCATATTTATTCTTTGATTAATGCAATATAGATAGGAAGGGGTTTTGAGAATTTTCTTTCCCCTAGATAAATATCTTTGTATGTGTGTTATTTCTTGATGCCTGTTAATGATATGTCTTCTATATTGTGAATATAATTATGCAAAGTAGTAGAGAATATTTGAGTCTTGCGATTTAGTAAATTTCATGAGCAGATTCAAATCTACACCATAATTTCTACACTAGTAATTGTAAACTTGAGTTCGACATACTCTTTAAGAATTTTCTTAACTTCAGGGGAATTGGTATATGTTGACTAAGATGTGCATTTGATTCCATGAGTACTCCCAGAATATTATTGATTTTCCATCTCATATTTCCCAAAAGAAATGTGCTTGTACTATGGATTTACTAAGTTCGGTTAGGTTCCAAATTAAAGAGCCTTTAGGAGTTGAGGATAGTAGTATGAAGTTTTTTTTTTCCAGCTCTTTTGCATATTTCATGTGTCATAATTTTTCCCATTTCTTTGAGGCGTATTTAATCCATCTCTACCATATTTAAGCACCTAAACACTTTTGATGATTCCAGGGTCTCTCATGCCAAGATCTCCTTTAGATTTTGGAAGACATAGGGTATCCCATTTGACCAGTAAGCATTGTTTATTGGGATTGTTACCTCCCCATAGGAAGGTTCCTTGCAATTTTTTATGCTTTTTAGAACCCATTTGCGCACAGCTAAGACTAAGAAAAGGTAAATAGATAAGGGATGGAGAATGGATTTTAGGAGGACAAGACAACCAATAATGTTCAGAGAGCAGAAAGTCAAGCTTTCTACTCTACTATTGATCTTATCAAGAAGTTCAATCCAAGTGGAATTCTTGATGGTTGTATCAGTAAAAGGTGCACCCAAGTATTTACATGGTAGGGAGGATATTGAGAAAACAATAATTCTAGTGATATTTCTTTGGGTAATCTGAGTAGTATTGAAAAATAAGACCTTAAGACTTTTCCATATTGATAGTGGTACTCTAGGCATTTGAGAAAATCACAAGGATCTCTTTGATATCTTTTGCTTCCATAACCAAGGTGTGTTTAGGAATAGAGTGTCATCTACAAATTTCTAAAGAGTCATAGGGGTATCATTATGGACTCACAAGCCTTTCAAGGTGATAATATGTGAGGTAACTTTAATGGTTCTTCCAACCATTTATCAATCTTAGTCCTTTCCTCTTAGAACTGGGAAATGTGCAGTTGTTGCAACTCAAAATTGCACATTGTGCAGTCTTAGTGCTCAACTTTGGCCCCTTACGCTCCACAAATATGCAGTTCAACCTCCTTCAATGCACTATGTAGTGTCAAGCCTCAAGTTCCCAATCCGCCTCCTTGAACTACAAAATTGTGCAATCCCTATACCTCTCTCCCTCCAGAACTATGCATTGGGAAACTTCAAGCCTCAATACTACCTCCTTGAGCTCCTTAATTATTGCGTAGTCACCCTTCCCTATCCTCCCAAAACAGAAAACTACACAGTATCAAGTCTTTGTCCTTATTCGTGACCTTTAGAACTGCACGCTACGCAATCCCTCACCCAGTGTCTCAATACAACAGTGATTTCCAACTCAACAAGTGATTTTCATGAAATATGTTACACTAGGAGTTTTTAGACTCATGTCATATCATCATGAGTTGTTTCTAGTTTTAAGTATGATATCTTGTTATGATAGGATGATGATGAAGGAGAAGGAGAAGGAGACATTTCTAGAAGACACCTATGTAACTACAAATACAATTCGGTCATTGAACGGGAAGAAGAAAAGGACACCAAATTATGACAATAAGAGAATTATAATGACAACATAGAAGAATAAAAATAGGTATATATGCAAGGAGAGAGCTCATGGAGGTTGTTTTTGATACATGAAATTCATAAAAGAACATAGTGAGTCTCAATTTTCAATTTAACGAGTCGAGAGAGTCTAGTATAGTAATAAACTATGTAGACAAATAAACACACTAGAACTCTTGAAGTGCTAGTAAACAAAAGTATAAAGGGAAATCCCATAGTAAGGGTTATATCACAAGGTAATTTGTTTCTCCCTGCACTCTCATAAATGAGGAGTTTCAAAATTTTGGATTTGCTATGGTGTGTAATACATAATTATGAGCTAGAAGGAATATTTTTAAAAATTAAAAGGAATACGAAATAAAAGGAATATTTTCATATTTTTAATAATAAAAGAAATAAAATATGTCACCAATGGTTAAGGTAGATTTTTTTCTTAAATACAAATTTTTTTTTATACTTTATTTTAATGTTTTTATGAAACATAATAAAATATGAATTTATAAGTATTTCTTATCCAATGACGTGTTTAGAGTATGTAGAGGAGAATGTGAAGGTTGGATAGATATTATTTGAAGTTATTTTTCCAAGAAATCATTTATTTAATGTAATGATAAATAAATAAGGTGTCATATTATTTTGGAAATAAGAAGTTTAAATATAATTTGAAAAACATTAAATTATGTGAATTTAAGAAATGTATCAAAATTAATTTTATAATCTACCATTCCATGAAAAGCATTTTTGGTCATAACAACATCACAATTTTTTCATATGCATGAAACTATGTGCAACTTCCATAATATGTATCTTCAACAATCTCCAAATATGTCTAACTTCTGTATATGCACATAATTTTTTGTATATGCACAACATCCGTATATGAACATATCTTTCGTGTATGCGTAATTTCTGTATATGTGCATATCCTCTTTATATGCATATATATTATGTATATGCGTATATATTATATATGCACAACTTACATATATTCACATATACAAAATATATGCACATATACGGAAGACGCATATAAATGGAAGATATCTTCATTTACAGAAGTTCATATATGAAAGACATGCACATATACGAAATATTTGCATATACAGAAGTCACACAACTTCTATATATGCATATCTTCTATATATGCTCGACCTCCATATATGCGCGTATATTTAGTATATGCACAAATTTCATAAATGCGCATATACAGAGGTTGCACATATATGGAAGATATGAACATATACAGAAGTTATGCATCTACGAAGGTTGAAGTACTGCACAACTTTTGTATTTGCGAAGCTTTTGTATATGCACATATACGGTAGATGCACATATACAGAAGCTGCACATGTATGGAAATGTGCATATACATAATTTGTATGCAGCTTTAATCATTGTATATACGAAACATCCATATGTGTGTAATGATTATATATGCGAAACTTTTATAATATGCATATATGAAAAACTACATATATGCGCAAATTTCATATATGTGCATATCTTTTGTATATGCACAACTTCCGTGTATGCGCATATCTTTTGTATATGCACAACTTCCGTATATGCACATATATTTTGTATATGTGAATATCTTCCATATATGTGCATCTACCATATATACACGACTTCCCTATATGCACATATACGTAAGATGCGCATATCATATGTGCATCTACCGTATATACACGACTTCCCTATATGCGCATATATGTAAGATGCACATATCCATATGATATGCACATATATGAAATTTTCATATATACGAAAGACATGTGCATGTACAAAAGATGTGCATCTATGGAAGTCACACAACTTATATATGTGCACATCTTCTATATCGCATATTCTTTGTATATGTACAACTTTTGTATATGTGCACATATTTTGTATGTGAAAAACTTTCATATATTAAAATCAACAAAATTTGTGCACATATAAAAGATATGAGTATATACAGAAGTAATGTATATACAAAGATTAAAGTTGTGCACATGTATGTGCATATATGGCAGATATGTGCATATACGGAAGTTGCGCATATATATAAGATGTACGCATACACAAAATTTGTGCATATATGGAAGATATGGACGTATACGAAAGTTTTTCATATACGAAATATATGCACATATACAAAAGTTGTGCATATATAGAAGCTATGCACATATAAGAAATATATGCACATATGAAAGTTACACAAGTTTTACATATGTGTATCTTTTGTATCACATATATTTCATATATGTACAACTTCTGTATATGCGCATATCTTGCATATATGTGCAACTTCCTTATATGCGCATATCTTGCATATATATGCAACTTCCTTATATGCGCATATACGAAAGTTGCACATATATGGAAGTTATGTGCATATACAAAATTTATAAGCATATACGAAATATTTACTTTCACATCATGTATGAAATTATTTGAATCACATATCCTTCTTTACTCTTTCAGCACTGAGTCACTTTCAGTGATATGGGCGTTACTAAGATCATACGATAAGAGAGGCCTATCCAAACTTTTCCTTTGCGGCTCTCAACATAGAAGGAATTCCTTCCATGTGAGACATGTAGATTGAACATCCTACATATTAAATATGTGGACTTGGAGTTGACACAATGGTATTGATTAAGTGTGTTACTTTATACATGTTTTTTTAGGGAAAAAAATAAGCTTACATAGTCCTAGATCATGGTCATCAAGTTATAATCCAATTCCAAATTGGAGTGATTAGCTCACTCTCCATATAAGAATGAAGTAAATGGCCACAAGAAATATCTCTTTCCAGGGACACTACCATTGGTGAGGTGTGCAAGGTTGGAAAATCCTTGATGGGATCATTCTAGCCAATGAAACCATTCACTCCCTCAAATCGTTAAAAAATCTGTCATGTTGATTAAGCTTGAACTTTCTAAAGCCTTTGATAAAATAAACTGGGCCTACATGGAAATAATTCTCCTCACCTTTGGCTTTAGTTGTGAATGGACCAAATGGGTCATGTCACTTGTATCCACACCCTTCTTCTCCAATTTTTTCAATGGCTCACCTCTGCTACTTTTAAACCCACTAGGGGAATCATACAAGGAGAACACTTCTCACCTTTCCTCTTTATCCTTTTGGATAAATGGTTGGTAAGAACCATTAAAGTTACCTCACATATTTAACCTTGAAAGGCTTAGCACGTCACAATGATACCCTTATGATTCTTCAAAAATTTGCAGATGACACTCCATTCCTAAAAAACCCATTGGTTATGGAAGAAAAATTTGTCAAAGAGATCCTTGTGTTTTTCTCAAAATCCTCAAGTACCACTATCAATATGGAAACGTCTTAACGTATTATTTTTCAATAATCCTTAGATTACCCAAAGAAATATCACTAGAATAATTTGTTTCTTAATAGCCTCTCTACCATCTGAATACTTGGGTGTACCTTTTACCGATACAAACATCAAACATTCCTCTTGGAGGGAACTTATTGATAAAATAAATAACGGATTGGAAAGCTATACTTTTTACTTTATGAACATTGTTGGTCGTTTTATCCTCCTAAAATCTGTGCTCCATTCCTTATTGATTTACATTTTCTGAGTCTTAGTTGTGCCCAAATGGGTTCTAAAAGGTATAAAAAAACTACAAGGAACCTTCTTATGGGGAGTTAACCATCTAAATAAAAAATGGTCATTGGTCAAATGGGATACCCTTTGTCTTCCAAAATTTGAAGGAGGTCTTGGCTTGAGAGACCCTGAAGTCATCAAAAGGGTTTTAGAAGATTAAATATGGTAGATTTGGATTAAATAGCCTTATAGCACTGAGAAAACTTATGGCACATGAAATATGAAAAATAGTTAGAAAAGAAAAGCTTCATACTACTATCCTCAACTCCTAAAGGCTCTTTAATTTTGAACCTAAGGAACCTCAATCACTCCATAGTCCAAACACATTATTTTTGGGGAATATAAGATGGAAAATTAGAAAATTCTGGGAGGAATAATGGAATCAAATGCATAGCTTAGTCAATAGATACCAGTTCCCCTTAATTCAAGAAAATTCTTAGAGAGTAGGTCGAACTCAATTTTACCATTACTAGTGTAAAAATTATGGTGTAGATCTGAAACTTCTCATGAAATTTACTAAATTAGAAGACTCAAATCTACTATACTACTATGTGGAATTCAATTCACAATCTAGAAAACATATAATAAACATCCATCAAGAAATAACACACATACACAAATATTTATCTAGTGGAAATAAAATGCTCAAAACCCCTTCCTATCTATATTGCATTAATAAAAAATAGAGATGAATACATATGTTTTTTCAACCATGAGCACAATGTGCAAGTGTATAATTCATCGCCTTGCCTTATTGACTTACTTTGGCCAACACTTATACAATTTTCAAGCCCTCCAAGCTCATATTTCCTTGCATTTTTCCTTGAGGAAGTAGGCACCTATTAATTAGGAAATTCCTTGAATTGGATTGCAAATTTCTTTAGGATGATCCTCTGACTGCGTGCACCACCTATCAGATTGGAATAGTCTACAATTGGTAGTACACTACCTTGGAATCTCCACCTCAACTAGGTAACTCGAATTGTATACATGCAACAATTATTTTGGTTTGATTGAATAATTAACTAGATTATCACTAAGTGTGACTGAAGTCACACTACACAACTTGACCTTCCACTAGTTCCTCTAATAGTTAGAACTATTTTAACTAACAATAAATCAATTTAACTGAATTAGATTGCTACAAATTAGCAATCATTCATGCTTAACTAAACTCAAGTCTTACAACTTGAATTAACTAAGCTAACAAGGTGGCACAAGCCATGTCACTCTAGTTAACTCATCCAAGTTTTCTGCTGAAATGGAAATTCGAAATTTATCTAGTTTGACCAAGGAAAATAAAACTGAGATTTTTCTTGCTACATTTTCAACAACTAGATGGAGGATGAAAAAAAACCATCTAAAAATGGTAGCTCCCAGATCTATGGTAGGAAGATTGAAGGGTGGAAGACTCTTAGAATCTGTGGAATGAGCTTAGGCTTAGACTTGTAAAAAATAAAGAAGGTTCAAACATTCTACGATGGGGTTACAAAAATGTGGGTGCTTTCACTATTAAGGAGACCTAACACTTATCTTGGCTAACATTACAAGGAAGCTTTGATCCATATTGGTAGGAGTTATGGTTTTCTAGATTATGGCCAAAAGTATCCACTTTCATATGGCTTTTATAAAAGTGTAGAATCCTCACTTGGGATAAATGGAACATAAGAGGATTTGATGGACTCACATGGTGCTATACGTGAAAAAATTAGTAGGAAACCATGGACAAATTGCTTGAGACATGTGAATTTGTGAATGGCATATGAGGAAAACTTATAATCAGCTTTAAAAAAAATTCATAAAGGTTATGGGGATATTGTTAAAACTATCAAGACATGGGGAAAAAAATCCTTCTGAAGAGAGGCTCCTAATAGACTCTAGGGATTGGCTCCAAGCCTTCTGGTTTAGGAAATATTGAAGGAATGAAATAAACTCATCTTTAAAGACAAGAAAAAAAATATGGAAGGTA
This sequence comes from Pinus albicaulis, assembly GCA_034641835.2. Taxonomy (NCBI): domain Eukaryota; kingdom Viridiplantae; phylum Streptophyta; class Pinopsida; order Pinales; family Pinaceae; genus Pinus; species Pinus albicaulis. Next base: position 992,939,787 of record CM076571.1, read on the forward strand.
TTTTACTTCTCTTCCATAAGCACATTGAGGAAAATGTGTTTTTAGCCAGCTAGGAAGAAAAGGATTTCTAGGGCCCTCCTCATGGAAAAACAATCTTGGCATGGTGTAGATTCAATCAATCTCGTCTCCCAACAATAATTTCGCACCCAAGGTAAAAATATGGAAGCTCTATTGTCTAGGAACATCTTCCAGCACATCGTTACAAACTGAAATTTGATGGAGCCTCAAAGGGAAACTTATGGAAGATGGAATAGGAGGAGCCATAAGAAATTGCAGGGAATAAATCATTAGTGTATGTAGAGGCTATAAAAGGTATGGAAGAAATAATGCATCTTAGCTGGAAGTCCTAATCCAAGATATTCTTATATCCCAGAATAGAGGTTTCCACCCACTCATCACTAAAGGTGACTCTCAGCTAATATTCAAGAAACGAAGAAGATCCATTCAAGATCTCCTCCCACAAAGCGCTCCTCCAGGTGGAGTTTGGATCAAAGCATGAAACAACTATTTCAAATTCTTTCTCATCAAGAGGCAATCATTTTTTCACATATCATGTGAAAGGAAATTTCTTTAGTGAACTTTCGAGCCAATAAAGGGATAGAGGAGCACGGTCCATGTATTGACTTGAACCTTAATTTCCCTCAAATTGTGACATGGTTCTCCCAATGGTTATACATGGAAAATAAATATCTCAGAGCCCTAGATCTCAGCGTAGAAGTGGTGAAAAAAGGTATTTAAGGCACTCATGATTGCTAGATCAGGTGCATTAATGGTTGAATAATGGAAGCAATCCCTTCGTACCATCACCATAGATCTTATTCACTGCATGAGATTTTTTGGTTGGATAAAGGTCTATCGGCATTTAATGTTGAATCAACATGTGAAATATTGTCTCTACAAGCAGTTTCTTGTTCAATATGCCATTAATATTGCTAAGAATGAAGAGGAGAATGACAGTCTCGGAAGGGGAAGGTTATGAAAACATAAGATAACAACCATGGTCCATGAGCACAATTGTCCTAGGAGAGGGGGGGCGGGTAGAGAACTTCAACCTCCTCTTCCATGGCATGCTCTATGAGCATATTTTTTTGTTGAGGATACTTTATGGAAATGATAATATTGATTGTAGAACTGGAAGTGAAGGAGATAATAAGTAGTAGGGACTGCTAATGGATGTTGAGGAACCTGCTCGAACGACACATGAGGGACTAGGAAGAGACTATGTGTGTGTTGAAAGGCCAAATCATTGATATATACTTTCATCTCGTCCAAGAAAGAGCGAATCTACGTGTTTCAGCTAGTGCTCTAAGAATTCAGCTCCCTCCACCATCCTTGCCTCTAGCACCTTCCAAGTCCTCAGATGGCTCAAACTCTTCTTCTTTGAGTTCTCTAGACTTGATTTCTCAAGGTGAAAAACCACCCAATCCTGAGAATTAAGGGTCAATTTTTAGCATGGAGAAGAAATTTGCAAAATAAGGGCCATTGAGAAATAATGTTAAGGAATAGGCCACCAGTGGTAGGAAAATAGTGAAATGTAAGCAGACAAAAGAGAAACCGCAACATCATGTAGACACCAAAGAAATAACATCATGGTTGAAGGAAGGTCATGAAGATCCCTTCAGTTAGCTCTTGGCATGGATTTGACAACTACCAAGAATCAAGAAAATCCTTTTCAGTTTTTTTTACTCATTTGCATATTAGTTGTGTTTTTTGCAGTTATAAACTAGTTTCATGACGTTTAGGAAAGTCATCTAGTTTCCCATCTATGGGAAAATGGTCATCCCCAAGACATGCACAATGCTAGTCCCAGGTTAGATATGCATTTCTTTTGTTTTCATATCCTCAATTTAGACATTGTCCACTGAAAAATTGATACGTCTATACTCTATGTAAATTCTTAGTAATCTAATGAAATTTTACTTAAAAAGAGAGAGAAACACACACACACACACACACACACACATATAACAATTAAAAGACAGACATTCATATGGTTAAAACATTTCAAATAGTTTCACTATTCTATATTTGGCACCTTTTTAGATATGTCTTTTATGGAGTTTAAACAATGAAAAGTTATAACACCCAAGCCAGTATCGTTCTAGGATGATGATGTATGACTACGCTGATCAACATAGAGTTGACACACGTGCCTTTTAAAAATAAAGGTAAAATATTCTCTAAATAAAAAGCAACTATAATAATAATAAAAAAATTGAATATACATAATTTGTTAGTTTCAATAAAAGAACATTATAAAACATCAATAATTCTAATTTCACTTAGACAATGTGGTAAAAATATTTCACTCTCACTTTTAGCCATAAATAAAATATTTTGATATTCATGTGAAGAAACATAGTTTTTATAAGCTTTTAAAAGAAATAAAGTAATTAAAATTTTTAAGAGAAAATATATATATCTTATACTTTCACTTTTGAATATAAGGAATATGTATAATTCTTATACTTTTACAAAATTTCAATATAAAATTTGAATATTCAAATTAGTTATTTTATTTTAATATTAATTTTACATATTTATGGAAAAAAGAAAGTAGGAAAAAAATTTATTAACCATAACAAAATATCTCAATACCCAAAGAAATAAAGTCATTGTATTTGTTGAAAGTAAAAAAATTAATAAATTTTTTTGTATCTAAAAGTATATTAATTAAAAAAATTATTTTAATGTAAATAATGTTAAGTGGTTTTACTATTTTACATTTTGGATTTTGATATGATTTTAGTTTATTTTGTCTAAAATCCAACTAATATTTGTTGGAATTGTAAATTTAAACGGTCTACTTTACAAAATTGAAGTGTCTAACTGATTTCCAAATAGTTGAATACGTTCATGCATTAAAAGGTACAATTGTGTGTAGAGAGAGAATGAATATAGATCCATTATAGCCATGGATATATCAAACATCAATAGGGATCAAATATTTTGAGGTGTTAATTTTTTTGAAGTTTTGCACTCTAAAAAAGGTTTTCCATCAAGAAATTTGATCCTGGGTGCCTGCTACATCAATCAATAATATATATATATATGACAAGTTTATCAAGCACTTAGAGATAATCAAATCTAGAAGTATAAATCTTTTTTTCAAGTTAAATTGCACTCCAAATGAAATTTTGACCTTAGAAATTTGATCTCTCTTTACTAATTAAATCCATAATTAAAATAAATATATAAAAATTAATTATTATAAATTAATATAAACTAGTTTTTAATCATTATTTAAAAAAATTCAAACAAAATTATGCATTCACCTCCATCCTACAATAAACTTTCCATATATTATCAATGATCAATGAAAAAATACTTTGATTTAAATAGTTAGAGCCTATGGAATTTGTTGTTGCCGTGTATTCTCCACAATTAAAATACCCAAACGATTTTACAAGATAAAGAAGCTATATAAATTTTAAAAAACATTAAAAAAAACATAATATTACAAGTTAGCCCAAAAAAATATTTCTCCGAATTCAAAAACTCTAAGAGGTAATGAGGACGGGATTAAAACTTTTATTAAATAAAAATTTGAACAACATTATCTTTATCCATAAGCATGGCTTGCAATTGTGAGATCGGGATTTTTTCACTTGTGAATGCAAAAGTCACCCTATCACAGAGAGACATGAGTGGGGTCAATTATTTGACCGTCCTGATTCTCCAAATATCCAATAATCAGAGAGACATGAGCGGGGTCAATTATTTGACCATCCATTTGATTGCCAAATATTCGGGGAATCAGTGATCGACATAAAAATACACGTACTCCATGCCCCAACACTTCTGTAGCACCATCACTCCACCGACACCACTCGATCCTGAAATATAGTAATTTATACCCACCTTGATTTGGAACTCCATGAACATGACATATTGAATCGCTTGTTCCAGCATGGTATTGATATCAACGTGATCACAAATCGAATACATACGATTTTCTCAGCTAAAGGCAATTGAAATTTCACCCATGAAACCTGAATGCATACTTTGAAATGAAGGGCATAACTTGGTGCCATTTGGAACAACATTCTGTAATGTTTTCAGCCGTTACTTTATTCTTTCTCGTTGATTCTATATAATTAAAATTAGAAGAATCAGCCTAGAGCTTCAACAGTAATTTAGAACATCAAAGTATTGATAAAATCTTTCACTATTGCAAGTATTTAAGTATTTAGAACATTTTGACCAATTTCATTTTTAATTGCATTTTGTGATTTGGTAAGATTATTTTCAACCTATGAAAATGGAATTTTCCACAGTTCGAGATCTTTCATCTATTGAAAACATATGTATAGCCATTTCTAAATCAGATTCCTCCTCGAAGTCCTTGCTCTCATGCTCTTTACCCTTGTATTTTTCTCAACAAATCTAATCCTGAATTAGAACATATCACACTATAAGAAACCCACGTTACTTAAAGAGGAATTTTTTTGTTGCAGACCTTTAGAAGAAATATATATTTTTTTAAAGAGTCTAAAATTTCCAGATGGAACTAGAAGAAATATCTGTTTTTTAAAGGGAAAAAGTCTTTGTTTGTTGTTACAGCTCTTCAGAAGCTCAATAGTCTCAAAGTTGCAGCAAACATTCAGTAGTTTGAAATTTGAAACAAACCTCTGCTCACAAACCCGTCATACCCTCCCACTCATAATGAAGATGAATCTAGATCATCTGATGATTTTGAGTGTGCCTCCACATGAGCCGAATCCAACATGATTGATGACTATGTCCCCCTCTATGCCTTATATGTTTTCCTCTCATGACGCGGATCCTCCTCTCCATGGCTCATGTGCTCTATCACTGCTCTCAAATCTGTCATTCCCTCACACTCATAATAAGGGCGACTCGATACCATATGATGATTCTGAAGTGCCTCCACATGAGCCGAATCCGGTTGGGATGATGACTGTATCCCCCTCTATGGCTCCACTTGAATGGGAATCATCCTCTCCCCCTCGGGACTTGGATGTGGGTGTAACCTCCGAATCTCCAAGGAATACAGTCGAGAGTGATATTGAGTCTCTGATAGGTAACCTGGCTCTCGACATTGTTGTTTTAACTTTGTTCGATAAACCGCCTCCTGATCCTCCCTTAACCATCTCACCTACTTCGGCATCAAATATTACTATTAGGAAGAAGTCTAAATCTTGATCTAGACATTTTTAGGGGCCAACTCAAAACTAAATCTCTGTTTAAGGATGATTTGCATGAATTTAGGGATGTTCCCATTTCTTCTGTTGATAATATTCGGGAACTTAGAGCATGCAGTCGTGTCAAGGTGTCTAAATGAATTCTATCCTATCACTTAACATCATGGGGATAAGCGACCCCTCAAAACATCTTCGCCTTAGAAATTTATTTGTTGAGATTCATCCATGTGTTGCATTATTTCAAGAGACCATGTGTCCACGATCTAAAGCTCTCAGTACATTTCTAAAAATCCAACCGAGCTGGCATGCGATTGGAATTGATTCTATTGGCAGAGCCGGGGATATGCTAGCCATGTGGAATCCAAAGATGGCAAATTTTCAAGCATATAGTTTCTTTAGGGGTATTATACTTTCGAGGAGATTCTGGGGTTTTGTTGAGATTGTTCATTTGATTAATCTATATGCTCCATGCCAGCATCGATATTCCTTCTGGCATCATCTTAATACATTTTGTTTTCTATGTATCAGTAACCACATTGTTATTGGAGATTTTAACTCCATGTTGGAGATGAATGAAAATAGGGGGTAGAGATCCCGATAGGACCCTCTAGCTGACCGTATTGCTTGAATTTTTAATGATCATCACATGTTAGACATCCAGCCAGTTCCCCTTGTTCCAACTTGGACCAATCGCCGAGTTGGTTGAGAGTTCATAGGGAAGTATTTAGGCAGTTTTATGGTTCACGAGAGTATTACAAAAATTCTGGGAAACACTTGGTATCATGTGGTTGCTGCTTCTCTATCCGATCATATGTCCATCACCCTCACATGGCACATGGAGCAGGCTAGATGCATATTTCCATTTAATTTTAATAGAACATGGTTAAAAGACCCCCAATATCACCAGATGGTCATAGAAATTTGGAAGGAGGATGCATATACTTTTGAGAGAGATGAGTGGAGGAAATTGTCAATGAAATTACGCATATTGAAAATCCATACAAAAAGATGGGAGTGTAAAAAAAAAGGAAGAGCTGTGTATGGAGTTGAGAGACATATCTAAAAGGGTGGCACACATTTATGAAGGCATGAAAGATTCCCCTCTGCTCCAGCAAACATATGAATTACTGGAAGGATTGGAGAAAAGAAATATGGAAATATTAAAGATACAGGAGGTGACTTGGAAGTTAAAGAATCGTGTTCAATGGTTAAAGGAGGGGGACCTGAATACAAAATATTTTCATCAGATGGAAAATGGTCGGAGAAACATGAACTCTATTTGGCATATTGTATCGAAAACAGGCAACATGGTCTACTCCACCAAGGACATTCAGAAGGAAGCTTTTGTCCACTTCTCTTAATTCTACAAGGTTGAAACAGGCATTTATCACACTAGTCAGAAGTGGGTGTTGGATCATATGCCCGCTATGTTTGACAACAATGCAAATGAAATTATGGGGAGAGACATTGCTAAAGATGAGATTGAGATGGTCCTTAAATCATCTTCCCAAGACAAGAGTCTCGGTCCGGATGGATGGCCAACTGAGTTCTTCATTCAATTATTTGAGATGATAGGGGATGAATTGCATACATTTATTGAGTAGTCTAGGCAATTGGGGTTCATTCCTGGGGAAATGAACTTAACTTTTCTTACACTGATTCCTAAGGCATCTTGCGCCATGTCTTTTACAAAATTTAGGCCGATAGCCATATGCAATGTCATATACAAAATTTCCTCAAAAATAATTTCACTGATGATTAAAGGGGTGCTATCTTGATGAATTTATACAAAACAATATGGGTTCTTACAAGGTCACTCCATACATGATTCTGTTGCTTCAGCTCAAGAAGTTATGCATTCAATACATTCTCAAAAAATGGAGGCTCTTATAATGAAAGTGAACTTATTCAAAGCTTATGACTATGTGGATTAGTCCTTTATAATATTGGTCCTCTGAAGGATTGGAATCTCCTTGAAAAACATTAGATGAATCATGGCCTGTATTTCTTTTGTCATGTACGATGTTATCATTAATGGAATGCCTTCAGAGTTCTTTGTGGTCGGTCGGGGACTCCGCCAAGGTTGTGCACTATATCCTTTAATCTTCATTCTCGTCATGAATGGGTTCAACAATATTATGAAGATGGTGAATGACGCTGGTTTTTTCCAGGGCATATCCTTTCCCCATCTGTAAGCATTAAAAATTATTTGTTTTTAGATGATTTACTTGTTTTTGGCAGGATTATTAGGAATCAATCGTTTTATTTTCATTACCTCCTTCTTCATTTCAGTGCTGCCACTGGGTTGCACATAAACAAAGGAAAATCCTTTCTTATTCACACGCAAGGAGATGCTAATGAGATCAATTTCATCATTGGTTTCTTGGGGGTATAGACCAGAATATTTCAGAGGGAATTTCTTACCTAGGGTTTAAATTGAAACCATGTTGTTATAAAAAAATCGATTGGACCTGGCTTGTTGACAAGTTTAAGGGCAGAATTCACAAATGGTCTCATAGATGGTTGTCCTTGGGTGGGAGATATATTTTAGTTCAAGCAGTATTACAGTAGTCAATAGTATATTGGCACATCTATTCTATTATCACTCTATAATTTAGAATATTGGCAAGACTAAACTATAAAGCACAACATCAAAATCGCTTGAAGCTTAGGGTCAAGCCCTCCTAGACTTAGAGAGGGATCTCTCTATTAGATTTATATTTGTTTAAGTTTACTGATATTAGGCTAGTTAAATTGATTGTAAGAGTTGTTTGTTTGATTGTTCTTGGTTGGATAGAAAGGGTCTTTCCTAAACAATTTCCATTGGGCTATGGAGTCAAAATAGGCTGGGTGTCCACATCAAATTTCAAAGAAAATGCAAGGGAAGCTAGCTGCGAATACTGGTGTTTATAGCTGAGGGGAAATATGGGATGGAGAAGAGTGCTTTTAGTAATGACTTAAGAGAAACTAAGAATTCTTAAATCATACATAAGAAGAAAACATTGAAATTGTAAATACAGTCAAAATTAAGGTACTCTGAAACATCAAATCTTAATCTAACCTTCCTGCTTTACAAATAGAATTATAAATGAAACACATGAAGAGATTACAGTGGTAAAAACATTAAACATGAATGAGGAAAAACATCACCAAGACACGCCACACATGAATCTTGCAGAATGATCTCTTTATTGGTGCTCCAGCTTGAAAGGTATGAATACTTGCAATGCAAAGTGTTTACAAAACTAGGCTCCAACCCTTGTTACAGAATGAAAACTTATATTTAAACTATTTGCACCAGATTTCCATTATCGAAAGGGCAATTGGTTTGTCTACTCTAAGAGTAACTAAAAATGGGTCTGCACATCTCATGCATGGATGCGTCGTGACTGTTTTTAGATAGATGTATGAAGTTACAATGGAAGTGTCCCTTAATTGTAATGGCCCTCTTGGTAGGTGCCCAATGTTCTTGTGGGGTTGTTATCTAATGCTGTGGTGGTATGTTGTGCTAGCGAATCTGATACACTGGATGTGCTGACACTGACAATTCACTAGGCTACTGGCTTCATCATTGAATTGAGTTGTCATTGTTCCTAGAGCCTGCATAGATTTTTACAACTCTCTATAGTCGTGATCTTAGTCCTGTTCAGCTTCTTGTAGACTTGATCAGCCTTGGCATACTTTACAAACGTTGGCTTTAGATGAAAAATGTGCTTAACCTCATGATGTATGAAGACATCATTGCTGATGACTTCATATAATGATTTCCTAGTCATGGTGTTCTTTAGATTTGTGAGCTTGGCTGTGTCCTTGAAGATCTCCATCAACCTCTTTACATAATCAATTCTGGGCAGTAGTTTATTTTTGATGACAAACAAGGAAAGAAAACATGTTTTTTTCAGTGGTTCAATCCTGTTGAAAAACCTACTCACCCCAATCTCTAGCTGATGGAATCTTTCTTCTAATTGTGTGACCAGACTCTTCTTATTCAACACCCTTTTAGCTTCAAGAACATAGGTTGTTCTGTCAGCCACTTCCAGTTGATCCAACTCATGGTTGCTCTTGGAATTCAGGAATCTGATGATCTTGTTGGCATTTTGGGGCTTATCTCCAAGCTCCTCATTTGTCTTCTCAATGACAACCTTCACTACCTCAATTAGATCCCTTTGTTCAAAAATTATCTGAATTAAGGGCCATATATCACTTACAGACTCAATTATTTCCAACCATATAATTTTTTTCACCATTCCCATCATGCAGCTGATTGAGGACTCCTGAAGGGACTTTTGCAAGCTCTCATTTAGTTTTTTGTTGACCTGCAGCTTTGTGGCATGGGCAGCGTCTTTCCCTTTGAGTTGCTCCAGTAGGTCATTGAGTTTATTCTACAGCCTTTTGATCTCTGCTGACTGTAGAGACATGTTCTCCATCAGCTTGGCTAGCTTCTCAGTACTTTCCCCCGGTGCTCCGGTGGATGTTGCAGCTGTTGGGATCACTGTGAGAGGATCCGCTTGTAGGGGGATCGTGGCATTAGCTGCTTATTTTGCTGCTCCATTCACTACATCCCTTGTTGCTTTCTGTATTTATTTGATAATTTTACCCATCTCATCCTCCATTTTCTTGATCTTTTTTTTTTGTTCAACAATTAATTGCATCATTTCTGCTTTATGTGTTTCAGTTGCTTCTATCTCCTTGGCCATAGGGTATTTTGTTACTAGAATCTTAATCTGTCTCCTCAAAGAATATATGTTTGCATTCTTCTTCCTCACCAGCGTTTGTGCCACTACTATGTTTGATGGATTATACCCGAGCTGTATCACTAAATCCTCCAGAGGTTTATTTTTCAATATTTGGCCATGGCAGAGACCTTTTCCAAATTTAATTGTGACTGTGCATTGGACAAAGTCACCTATAGTTTTGAGAGGCTCATGGATGTGTTAGTTAGGGTGTAGGAGATAATTTCCCCAGTCTGATTATGCATCTCCATATGGTCTATTGGGTGGATTCTCTTTGCATTAAACTCAAAATATGTCTTCTTGTAGTCCGACGCACCTTTGGGCAGAGGAACTTGTTCTTCCAAGAATGCCATCCTCATTCTCCCCTTCTCAGAGTCAAAGGCTGATAGGAGTCTACTCTGGGAGCTGCTTGTTTGTTCCCAAAATTGATTGTAGGTGTTGGTCTTGAGAACCTCATTCCTTCTCTTGATCTCCCTAAATGTGTCATATATGTCTTCCTCCACTTGTTCTGCAGAGGAAGTAGATGTGTGTGTTTGCACATTCTTTTGTTGGAATGGGATAGTGGAAGAGGATGTGGAGAAGATCAGGTGGCCACCTGCTGAAGATGAACTTGGTTCTCTCATTTCCTTGGTCAAAGCCCATGTTGATCCTAGCTCTCTTCCTATATTTCATTTTGAGCTCTTTAGTGGAGGAATCAATGTCCATGTCTGTTGGATACTCCCTAGTCCTCTTACTTCCTATTTCATTTTCAGGCTCCTTTCCTTTGTCATCTTGAACTCCTGCTGCTTTCCTCTCTAGTGGATTTGGTGTTTGGATTCCCAAAGTAGAGATGACTTGCTCTTTAGCCTCCTAGAGTGTGTCTGCCACCCATTATTCTTGGTTCATATACCTATCTATCTCCAGTCTGTGGGTATGGGTGTAGGGTGTGGACCCATTCTTCTTGGTTCATATACTTATCTATCTCTAGCCTATTCTTGGAGATTAACCCCATTAGATCATAGGACCAAGTGAAACTCTGTGTGAATATCATCTCATTCGGTATTTTATCTTCCTCTCTCCCTGCTACCCTGTTGTTTCAGATGAATGGGCCGATTTGGGATTTGATCCTTAATTGTGACTTCTTCTTGGCCGAAAAAAAATGCACCTCATCAACATCTATCATTTTCTTGACATACTCAAGGGAAGAGATCCTCATGGAGAGGTATTTGGGTAGTTTATAGGGGGCCAATTCACCGCCATAAACCCTGATCTTCGTGTAGTTATAGTAGAGATAACAGTCTATTGTCCTAATATGCTCTGTAAACTGCATCACTTTCTTGATTTCCTCACTGACCTTGGGCTCTGTGGTGCTGCTGAGTGCAATGGTTGCTGGATGAACAAATAGGTCTAAAAAGTTGTTGTATGAATAGTATTCCTACTCCTTTCTCAATAGAGTTGTCCAAAAAATGACAGATTAGGATTGAGAGTCTTCACCTTGCTTTATCATATCAAATTCGAACTTGCTGGATTGAAAACAGGTAAAAATGTACACCAACACAGAGGTGTATTTGAATACCCCTTCTGTTTGAAAATTCAAGAACTGATCGTGGATTGCATCAACAAGGAACTGAGCATAACTAAACATAACAATGGGCATGGCATCTGCAGAGAGGAGAGACAAGAAACTGATTATGGCTTCATCTATCCATTGATCATTATGATAACCTAACAAATAAGACAGGGTGGTGACATTGTGTTGGGTCCTTTCTGGGAAGGGGGATGATGGATATGGGGGATTTGTTGTAAGCATTGGTGCATTGGGGTTCATGAAAAGCTCCAAGCTTTTGGCCCTGTTGGAAAAATCTAATCCTTGGTATAGTCCTATTAGGGTGTCATATGAAAAAGGGATAGTGTTCTAAAAAATGGGGACCTATAACATCTCTTGAATGGATGGGGCATTTACATGAAACAAAATCTCTCCTGCAGCTTTTACTATGCCTCTTTGCTTAATGTCATAGAAAGAATGACATTTCCTAATTAGCTCAGGGCAGCTATGATTTCTAGGGAAGATGTAGTGTGGGAGTTTGGTCTTCCACAGGCTGATGCCATCTGCTTCGTCAAGGAGCTTGTCCTTGAGCCAACAGTAGACATCGAACATTTCGAGTTCTAACTCTGTCTTGTGGATCTTGTAATCACTGTCAGCGAAGGGGATATGGTCCAAGTCTACTTGGGGGTAGACCATGGGATTGAACGACTGTTGATCTGCCTTGGGAGGCATGATTTTATTTTTCACTCTCAGTTTCACCTACAATGGAGAATGGGCTGCAAGAGAGGGGGAATAGAGAAGAGAGAAATGGTATGAGAAGATAATGGGGAAGGGGTAAGACCAAAGGGGATCAGGATCAGAAATGAAAATAGCTGAAATGAGACTGTAACCAGGCTCACAGAGCATTGATTGTTCCTTCTTTGATGTGAAATTTACCCTTCGACCAAGGTAGCTGGTCGTGATCTCTTCTACAGATGTTTATGAATATCACAACCTATAGAAATTCAACAGTAACATTAATGGAAACTGTGTCATCGCGGTGAATTCAGGTTTTAACATGTGGCCAAAGGCTAGCCAGTCATTTGGCACAGGTTCGTTGGATAACGGCCCGACCATTCATGGTGCAATGGTGGTATTGGTGGGAGCGAATGTGACAGGGCGGAGTGGACAGGTGATGGAGGACGGGGCACGATGGCACTGGTAATGGTCACAGGGCAGCAACGGTTCGTGGGATGGCCGAAACAAATTTTTGGAGGGGGGCTTAGGTGGTAAGCGGTAATAGAGAGAGGGGGTGAAAAATAGTGGGAGTGTAGCACGTGGAGGGGTAGGAAGTAATGGATAACACCCATTTCGGACCCCACCTTTGTTAACGTCTGATGGCTGAAGGGGGGCCGAAATGAATTGAGGGTCGTCGATGGCGAGGTGAGGGGTGGAGATATAGGGTAAGTTGGGGGATGTTTAGCATTGATGCGATGGGGTGATGGGATTGTGGGCCCAGGTCCAGGGATGAGAACTTGGGGAAATGTGTGACGTGGTACATAGGTGGGACCCGACTACATCGCAATCACAAATAGGAAGGTTTAGTTATGAGCCATAGAGGTAAACCTAAAAATCTTGTGATGTACGAAGTGCAGGGAGAGTGGGTAACGTGGCAGGGAAGGTGGGACCTGCCAACCATCGCAGATCACATATCCTAACATTAAGCAGTGAAGGTAAATTCCAAAAGATGAAAAGTGCGAAGTGTAGGGAGAGGGACCCACCCGCACCGCACATCGCAAAGTTTAGAATTTGGGAAAATAAGGTAAGCGCTAAAATCCGTGAAGTGCGATGTGCGCTAATTGGAGGATGATGTGGCAAGATGGAGCCCACTACATCAACGAAGTTATAAAGAAGAGAATGGTTCGGAAGTAAGTGTATGAGGTTTCATTTATATGATATGTATTGCAAGCAGCGAAAAGTGGGGGGCGGAGCTACTGTGGTGGGGCCAATTGAATCGCAAGTTAAACAAGATACATTGCGGGCACTTCAAATGGTAAGTTAAAATATTTGTGATGCGAAACGGTGGTTAAACAAGTAAGGTTATGATCTTGTGATGGATGGTGGAGGAATACACGTGGCAGGGAAGGTGGGACCGCCTGCAGCCCGCAGATCGCAGACTTTAACATTTTCTTCAGTGCTTTCCTTTTACACTTGCAAAGTGTGAAGTGCGAGGAGGGGGAGGTGATGTGGTAGGGAAGGTGGGACCGCCCGCAGGTCACAGATCGTAGACATTACCATTTTCTTTAGCGATGTCCTTTTTCACTTGCGAAGTGTGAAGTGCATGGAGGGGGAAGTGAGGTGGCAAGGAAGGTGGGACCACCCATAGCCCATTGATCGCAAACATTACCATTTTCTTTAGCGTTGTCCTTTTGAACTTGCGAAGTGTGATTTGATGCTTGGTGGGACTTGCACAATGCTTTAGATGAAATAGAATTTCCCTTAAAGATTTTGAAGTCACCATTTTATTTTTCCCTTTCGTTACTCCCCCTTGCATATCTACCTACCCGAACTACTCATCTAGCATTTTTTTCTTCCTTTGTAGGGCACATTTAGACTTGCAGACCCTAAACATTTTCTTTTAAAATTATAACCTAACCCCTATCCCTTATTTCTCCTATTGGTTCATATTAAGTCGTTGAACCAATCTCACTTTCTACCTATCTACTGATAAGACGAGATTACACAGTTTGGCCAATCTTTATTTTCTAACCTATCAATAGAAATTGAAAACTGTTCAATCATGATTAAATTGTATCACTGGATAGACCTGCCTAAAGAGTAGTGGCATTTGAACTTGCAACACTTTCAATTTTATTTCTTTTTTGGGGCTCTTCTTTCTTTTTCCCTTTTTTCTTTTCATTCTTTTCTCTTTTCTTTTTCTCTATTTTTATACCCTCTTTTATTTCCTTTTATTTTTCCTTTTTATTTGAAATCATTTGAATTTTCAAATCCCTTTCAATAATGAAAAAATTACATGAAATATGAAGTATCTAGTCACCTTGAGATCCTATAATTTATAGGGTACTAATAGTGGCTCCAGTTGGGGATGGCGCTTCTTGAAAAGAAGTGTCAAGAACTTGAGACAAGTAGCCTTGGATGCCCCTTTTTGTGCATATTTTTAATTTCTTTCCTTTTTTTTCAACTAATTTCCTTTTTGTCTTTGTATCTGCTTATCGAACTAGGATTAGGGCCTTCACTTCGGGCTTTAACCTCATCCAATAAATTATTTAAAACTATAAGACTGTGGTATTTACAATGCTGACAACTTAACCTGAGTTTAGAAGAAATAATGTTTTAACATCCTGCCATTGACAGGTTCTCAAGATACTTTGGTACCATCCAAATCTTTGAGAAAGTAAGAATTATTTCCCCTGAAATCATGAATGATGTATGGCCCTTGCCAAAGATTATCAAAATTTCCATGTTTTCCTTTGTCCTCTCTCTTGGAATCCCATTTCAGAACCTTGTCGCCTAGACTGAAATCTCTGACCTTGGTTCTCTTTTCAAATATCTTTTTGATATTCTCTTGCATTACTTGGGTTCTGTTGGAAACCTCTTCTCTAGATTGTTGCAGCTGGACGGTGTCATTAATCCTCCTTTGAATTTCATTTGGTTCAGCTTGGATCTCTTGGCTTATCTTCATTACTGGAACTCCCAAGGAAGATGGAAACACTGCATCCATTCCATAAACCAATTGATATGGAGACACACCAATTGATTTCTTTTTGGTGAGCCTATCAACCCATAGAGCATTGATCAACTTATTGTGCCATGATTTCTTATTCTCCTCCAGAATATTTTTGATGATGTTCACTAGGCTTTTATTTGAATATTTATCCATTCCATTACATTGACAGTAGTAGGTTATTGAATTCCCCAATGTTATATGATATCTGTGATAGAAATAAACCATCCTTTTAGATCTGAAGGCTGTAGCATTATCTATAATTATTTTCCTACGATAGCCAAATCTAGAAAGGATGTTGGTTTCTAGAAATTTTATGATGACCAAGTTAGTGGAATTCCTAGAAGGGGTGGCCTCTATCCATTTGGTGAAATATTTTGTAGCATTAAGGATCCATTTGTGTTGAGCAAAGGATGGAGGGTGAATTTCTCCTATGAATTCTAATCCCCACTGTTGGAAAGGGCTTTCTACAGCAATAATTTTTAGGGGTAGGGGTAGTAGCTTCCTCTTTCCTTCAAAGATTTGACATTTATGGCAGGTAGTAACCATCTTATGGACATCAGGAAAAATGGTGGGCCAATAAAAACCAGCTCCAATGATTTTTTTAGCAGTGGTTTTCCAGTAGAGATGGCCACCACAGTCACCTCCGCGGAACTCTTGCATTGCTCTATCTGCATCATCCTTTAATAAACATTTAAGTAAAATGCCTCCAATATCTTTCCAATACAATTTTTTTTCCAAAATGCAGAACTTAACAACTTTGAGTTTTAGAAATCTAGCCTTTGTTTTAGATAAACGAGGTGGAGCATCCATATTAGATAGTAAATACAACATATCAGCATACCATGGAGAATTCAGGAAGGCTTCATCAATCGGTGGAGTCGCCAGTTCCTCTTGATCACATCATGCATGTACCATGTTGATGTATAGTGTGTGTAAATTAGATTTCACCATCAATTCAACTAGTCCTTAGCCTTTGATCAACTTGGTAGGCTTGATTTCCAAATCGTACTCTAGGATTACTGCAATACATTTCCCTCTTTTTCCATCAAGACAATTTTGTGTTAGAATTTCTTTGACCACTGCATTTGGAACATAAGCAATGATATGTGAATGTAAAATATAGACTCTAAAATCTTTCAGTGCTTTAACCAATGAAAAGGTCTATTTTTCCATGATATTATATTTTAGAGAGGCATCTCCTAATGCTTGTTGAAAAAGGCTATTGGTTGTTCTTGTTCGTCACTGTTTTTCTGTAACAAAACAACAACAATAGTATGTTTAGAGGTAAAAGAAAAAATCATGACATCTTTAGTGAAATCTGGACTGATTAGTACTGGGGCCTTTTTCAATGCTAGCTTGACCAAGTCAAAAGACTATTTGGCTTCAATGGTCCACTTTATTTCTGATCCATTTTTTAGCATGTTAGTGATGTTCCTTAAAAGTGCTGCCAAGTTAGGTATAAATTTTCTTAGGAAGTTGATTTTACCAATGAAGGATTAGAGTTTTTTCAAGTTTCTTGGATGGCTCATTTTCAATATTCGCTCAGTTCTACTAGGGTCAATTTTGATTCCATCCTTAGAGATAATATGGCCTAATAGTTTTACTTCTTCTAATCCAAACAATGTCTTCTTCGGATTCAGGGAGAGTCCAATTTTTCTGCATTTTTCAAAAAATCTTCTCAAGTGTGTTAAATTTTCTTCATTGGTTTTAGAAAACACAGTTATGGCATCCAAATGAATCACAATAAAGTGGTTAATGTCCTCATTAAATGCAATGTCCATGGCTCTTTGAAAAGTAGCTCCAGTATTCATTATTCCGAAGGGAATTTTCACATACATGAAAGTCCCCCAAGGTGTTGTAAAATCTATCTTATCTTGGTCATCAAGGTGGAATAACACTTGATTATAACCAGAGAAACCATCTAACAAAGATATCCTACTGGAACCCACTACCCTTTGTAATATGTGATCCATCTTAGGTAAGGGGTCGTTATCCTTAAGAGATACCTTATTAAGGTTTCTGAAGTCAATGCAGAGTCTAATCTCGTTTGTTTTCTTCTTGGTTGGGACAATATTGGAAACCCATTGGGAGTACCTGAGTGGCACTATGATTTTTTCTTCATACATCTTTTTAATCTCTTTCTCGACTAAAGGCAATAAAACAGGATTTATCCTTCGTAATTTCTGTCTGAATGGCTTTTGATTTTCTCTAATTGGAATCTTGTGTTGAATGATGCTGATATCATAGGATTTCAAATCCTGATAGCTCCATGCAAACACATCAATAAATTCTTTGAATAAGGCTATGTATTTTTTCTTTGTATTAGTAGCCAAAGATTTAGATAGTTTGATGATTTTGGAGTTTTGTTCTGTGCCTATATTACACTCCTCAATGTTTGTTTCAGTTGGCTCCATTTTGGTTTTTTTGGCCACGTCATTAAAGTTAAATAATTCTTCTAAAGGAACTATCCCTCTAGGCATATTATTGTCTTTAAGTTGGAGTATTTAAAATTCCTCTTTTTCCAAGTCATTTTGTTTATCAGTATTATATACAATGTTGTGTGTTGGAATATTTATAGTAGTATTTACATCTAGAACAACGTTTTCTAGAACATCGGCTTGTGTTTCCTCTGTAGTTTGTACCTTGATAAGATTGTCTTCCTCACAATACATACCCACATTACTATCTTCAAACTCATCTTTATATTGCAGGAAGCTCTCAATTTTTTTTATCACCATCAAACACTTGCCAGTACCTCATGTTATGTGGCACTGAAGGATGGTGTTTTACCTCAGTTGTATGATGTTTGTTCGGGTGAGGTAGCTTACAGGTGCTTGTTGAAACAACTAGGACATTGGCTAGGACATTTTGGTTTCTGGGAATGACTGCCACATCGTATTCCTCAAAGGTCCTCAAAAAATCAAGGACATCATTTCTATAAGCTCTCAGTCTAGAGTGTTTGGCTGCATATAGCCCTTTGACCTGTTTAATGACTAGCTCGGAATCACCCTGCACAAAGATTCTCCTCACTCCTAAACTTTTCAACATTTGTAATCCCAACATCAAGGCTTCATACTTGGCATTGTTGTTTGTGCACTTTAAGTTTAATTTGTATGAATGACCCTATCCACTATTGTCTCCTGTATTATACACCCAAATTCCTGCTCTAGAGCCATCTTGGCCACATGAGCCATCAAAACTCATGTTCCAAAGAGGTTCATGGGCATGTTCTGGTTGCTCTGTTTGGGTTTGACTATCAGTGTTTTATGTGGGATCATTTTTTACTTGCGAAATCTGTGAATCAATGATTCCATCATTATACAAAATGAAAGAATCCAGGTCAGTGTGAACAGAGTACAGAGGGTAGTTGTGAGGTTTTTCTTGGCTACTTACCATGTACTTCATCAATGTTTCTCTATAAAGCTTCCTCGATTGACCAAACACTGTAATGGTAGCATAAGTCATGTCTAGTTGCAGAGTTCCTTGTAATTTTCCCCCCATGAGCGAGATAAAAGCATTCCTTATTTTGGGGGAATTTTTGCCACAAAAATATCCATCACTAAAATCTTCACAGGTATTTGAGCTAGAGTGACACAGAGGTCCTTGATCAGGCCTAGGCACTTAACTTTTCTAGAATCAAAAGACTATAAATCCATGTAGGGTCTAGTGATTTCAAGGCTGAGTTTCTCCATGACAGCTTGGGGCATTAGGTTGTGTGAGGCACCAAAATCCAACATGGCGTTATGTAGTATTTTATCATGAATATTAAAACTGACTTAAAAAGGGGGAACCCCTCCTTCTTGTGGTCTGCCATCAACGTATGGCCCAAACAAGAGTTGAGGCTAGTCATCACTCAAATTGACAGTGTCTGTAATCTCCCCTATATTTAACACTTTCAGAACCTAAGATCGGTAGACATTTTTATTGAGAAATTCAGTGAGAGGGACATAAATATTTACCTTCGCAAGTTCACTCTCAATACTTAAGGGAGTTTGATTTCTTAGTGAGTTTGACATATCAGTCCTTTCAGCCTCTATTATTTGGGTAACTTTGGTCTGTTTTCTTGTACTGGGGATGTCCTTCTGAAGGTTTCTGGTATGAACATATACCGGTTTCTTGGCATTGTTCTCTATGTTTTTCTTTTATGAATTATTTAATTTTTTCTTAGTGTTTTTAGTTGTTTTCTTGGCTTCAGATTCAGATACTTTCTTGGTAGATTTTTCTGAATTCCCTTTATTTGAATTGTCCAAATTATTTTTTCTCCTTAAGTTTTACTCTTTGTGGACTTCCATAATGGCATCCTCATAACCCAGTTTGTAGTCATCATATTCTTCGGGGCCCGAGGTCAACTTGGGCTAGTGAAAACAAGTCCTGCTCTTCTTTAGTGAGGAAGACATGATCCTCTTCATAGATTCCCATGAGATTAATATGATTTTCCTCCTCTTCCTCCACTATCCCTTCATTATCATCAGCATAATTTTCTTGAAAGGGAGGCATGATCTGCTGATCAGGACCTCTTTGCTCTCTCTGCCTAATTTGTGGAGGCTTTCTTCTTAGGTTTTGATTTCTGTTTTGGGGTGCCAATTGGTTTTCTCTGGGTATCACTCTTTCATTCAAACTCATCCTCTCCATCATCCTTTCCATATTCCGTACCAAGTTATCAATCTTGGTATAGGATGTAGAAGCTATAGGCTCTTCTCTTATGGTGACTCTCCTCTCAGTCCTCATCCTAGCCCTTTTAGCTAACAATTTAGCCTCTACACTCATATCATTCTTCTCCATTTCCTCGAAGGTTGATGATTCTCTTTCCCTAAGCTGATAGGCCATGTTCAGGTCAAATCCATCAAGGAATTTAAGTAGCACTATACCTTGGGGTGGTCTCATATTAGCAGGGAGAGTGTTATATAAGGTGTTAAATCTAGCACAATAGTATTCACACTCTCTTCAGGGGATCTTTTGATAGTTTCATACTCTGATAGAATATGCAGTGGGTTTTTCTTGACTCCCCACCTATTGATAAAAGTTTGGTGAAAAGCAGGGAGATCATGGATACTATTATCAGTTAGGTCCTTAAACCATTTCTTGACCTCGTCTCCTAAACTATGGGAAAACATTCTCAACTAGACATTGTCATCATCAACTTCTTGCAAGTCAAAACAGTCATTATCTTGTCAATGTGTTGCTGGGCTATCGTAGGACCAGTGCTGTGAAACTGGGGAATCTTGGACTGGTAGTGTTAAGGCATAGGGGGTAAATGGATTGGTAGCTCCAATGGCGCATATCTAGCTGCCATGATTGGTGGAGGTGGTGGAGGGAGATGGATACTGGATGAAGGTGGATGGCTAGTGATGCGGAAAATGGAGGGGTCAAAAACTATGAGTTCAGTTCAATTCTGAGATTTTGTCTGGAAGAGACTTTGTTCAAAATGTAAATCGAATTGAATGTCTTGCAAAGTAACAAAGTTGTCGGGCAAGGAGCTAGACCTGTAAAGAATCTTGTCACTGGTGGGACAGTGTGATTTGGGCAATTTCCTAAATATTTTCTGAGGATTATCTACGATAGGAGGAGGATTTGGATCTAATGGATATTCTTTTGGGAGAGAAAATTCAATCCAAAGTCATAGAAAACTGATTATTGAATATTGGAAGAAACTAATCTTTAGAGGAAAGTTGTATCGTATAATGCTTTTTAGCCGGGGTTTCTGAATTCGAGTGAAGATTGAAAATTTTCATCTTTGTTCCCCAGTATGGTTGCCAATATGTTATCACTCTATAATTTAGAAGATTGGCAAGGCTAAACTAAAGAGCACAACATCAAAACAGCTTGAAGCCTAGGGTATAGCCCTCCTATACTCAGAGAGGGATCTATCTATTAGATTTAGATTTGTTTAAGTTTACTGATATTAGGCTAGCTAAATTGATCGTAAGCGTTGTTTGTTTTATTTTTCTTGGCTGGATAGAAAGGGTATTTCCTAAACAGTTTCCATTGGGCTATGGAGTCAAAATAGGTTGGGTGTCCACATCAAATTTCAGAGCAAATGCAAGGAAATCTAGCTGCGAGTAATAGTGTTTATAGCTGAGGGGAATTATGGGATGGAGAAGAGTGCTTTTAGTAATGACTTAAGAGAAAATAAGAATTCTTAAATCATACATCAGAAGAAAACATCGAAATTGTAAAGACAGTTAGAGTTAAGGTACTCTAAAACAAAAAATCTTAATCTAAACTTCCTGCTTTACAAATAGAATTATAAATGAAACACATGAAGAGTTTACAGTGGGAAACACATTAAACATGAATGAGGAAAAATATCACCAAGACACACCACACATGAATCTTGCAGAATGATCTCTTTATTAATGCTTCAGCTTGAAAGGCACGAATACTTGCAATGAAAAGTGTTTACAAAACTACAGTCCAACCCTTGTTACAGAATGAAAACTAATATTTAAACTATTTGCACCGGCTTGACGTTATCGAAAGGGAAATCGGTTTGTCTGCTTTAAGAGTAACTGAAAATGCGTCTGCGCATCTAATGCATTGATGCGTTGTGACTATTTTTAGACATATTTCTGAAGCTACAGTGGCAGTGTCCCTTCATTGTAATGGCCCTCTTGGCAGGTGCCCGACGTTCTTGTGGATCCGTTATCTAATGATTTGGTGGAATGCTGTGCTGGCGGATCGGATACACTCGATGTGTTGACACTGACAATTCACTCGGTTGTCGGCTTCATCACTGAAATGAGTTTTCATTATTCCTGGAGCCTGCATAGATTTTCCCAACTCTCTGGAGTCGGGATCTTGGTCCTATTCAGCTTCCTGTAGACTTCATCGGTCTCAGTGTACTTTACGAATGTTGGTTTCGGATGAAAAATGTGATTCACCTCATGCTATTTGAAGACATCGTTGTTGATGACTTCATAGAATTCTTTCCCGGTCATGGTGTTCTTTAGATTTGTGAGCTTGGTTGTGTCCTCAGAGATCTCTATGAGCCTCTTTCCATAATCAATTCTGGGCATTATTTTATTGTTTATGACAAATAAGGAAGGAAAATATGTTTCGTTCAGTGGCTCAATCCTGTTGAAAAACCTACTCACCCCAGTCTCCAGTTGATGGCATCATTATTCTAGTTTTGTGGCCAAACTCTTATTATTCAACACCCTTTTAACTTCAAGAATAGAGGTTTTTCTGTCAGCCACTTCCAGTTGCTCCAACTCATGGCTGCTCTTGGAATTTAGAAATTTGATGATCTTATTGGAAGTTTGGGGCTTATCTCCAAGTTCCTCATTTGTTTTCTCAATGGAAACCTTCACTAACTCAATTAGATTCCTTTGTTCAAAAATTATCTGAATTGATGGCCATATATCATTTACAGACTCAATTCTATCCAACCATATAATTTGTTTCACCCTTACCATCATGCAGCTGATTGAGGACTCCTGAAGGGACCTCTGCAAGCTCTCATTTAGCTTTTTGCTGACCTGCAACTCTGTGGCATGGGCATAGTCTTTCCCTTTGAGTTCCTCCAGTAGGTAATTGAGTTGATTCCACAACATTTTGATCTGTACTGACTAAGAGAAATGTTCTCCATTTCCTTGGCTATCTACTCATTACTTTCCCCCAGTGCTCCTGTGGATGTTGTAGCTGTTGGAATCACTGTGAGAGGAACCGCTTGTAGGGGGATCGTGGCATTAGTTGCTTCTTTTTTTGCTCCCTTCACTGCATCCCTTATTGCTTTATGTCTTTATTTGACCATTTACCCATCTCATCCTCCATTCTCTTGATCTGTTCTGTTTTTTAAACAATTAATTGCAACATTTCTGCTTTCTATGTTTCAGTTGCTTCTATCTGCTTTGCCATAAGGTATTTTTTTACTGGCATCTTAAGCTGTCTCCTCAAAGCAGCGATTTCAGCATTCTTCTTCCTCACTAGGGTTTGTGCCACTGCTATGTTCGATGGATTGTACCCGAGATGTATCACTAAATCCTCCAGAGATTTTATTTTTGAATATTTGGCCATGGAAGAGACCTTTTCCAACTTTAATTGTGACTGTGTGTTGGAAAAAGTCACTTGTAGTTTTGAGAGGCTCATGGATGTTTTAGTTTAGAATTTGGGAAAATAAATTAAGCACTAAAATCTGCGAAGTGCGATGTGTGTTGATTGGAGGATGATGTGGCAAGATGGATCCCACTACATTGGCAAAGTTATAAAGTGATGAATGGTTTTGCGGTAAGTGTGTGAGGTTTCATATTATATGATATGTGTTGCAAGCAACCAGAAGTGGGGTGCGGAGCTACTATGGTGGGGCCAATTGCATCACATTTTAAACAAGATACATTGCGAGCGCTTAAAAAGGTAAGTTAAAGTATTTGTAATGTGAAACAGTGGTTAAACAGGGAAGGTTTTGATCTTGTGATGGATGGTCGAGGAAGTGACGTGGCAGGGAAGGTGGGACTGCCCACAGGGCATAGATCGCACACTTTAACATTTTCTTCAACGCTCTCCTTTTACACTTGAGAAGTGCAAAGTGGAGGGAGGGGGAAGTGACATGGAAGGGAAGGTGGGACCACTCGCAGCCCAAAGATCGCAGACATTACGATTTTATTTAGCGTTGTCCTTTTGCACTTGTGAAGTGCAAAGTGCAGGGAGGGGGAAGTGACGTGGAAGGGAAGGTGGGACCGCCCGTAGCCCGCAGATCGCAGACATTACCATTTTATTTAGCATTTTCCTTTTCAACTTTCGAAGTGTGATTTAGTTCTTTGCAAGACTTGCACAGTGATTCAGATGAAATAGATTTCCACTCAAAGGATTTTGAAGTCACTATTTCATTTTTCCCTTTCGTTTCTCCCCCTTGCATATCTACCTACCCGAACTACTCATCTAGCATTTTTTTTCTTCCTTTGTAGGGTGCATTTAGACTTGTAGACCCTGAACATTTTCTTTTAAAATTCTAACCTAACCCCTATCCCTTATTTCTCTTATTGGTTCAGATTAAGCTGTTGAACCAATCCCATTTTCTACCTATCTATTGATAAGCCAAGATTATACAGTTTGGCCAATCTTTATTTTCTAACCTATCAACAGAAATTGAAAACTGTCCAATCACAATTAAACTGTATGACTGGACAGACCTGTCTAAAGAGTAGTGGCATTTGAACTTGCAGCACTTTTAGTTTAATTTCTTTTTTGGGGTTCTTCTTTCTTTTTTCCTTCTTTCTTTTCATTATTTTCTCTTTTCTTTTTCTCTATTTTTATACCCTCTTTTCTTTCCTTTTTTTCCTTTTTATTTGAAATCCCTTTCAATAATGAAAACCTTGCATGAAATATGAAGTATAAAATCACCTTGAGATCTTATAATTTATAGGGTACTAACATATTCTACCTCCATGTTTGTACGATATCCCTTATTAATGCTGCAATTTCTCAGTTTATATGGTTACGTGCTTCTAAGGGAAAAAAATTTCATCTCTGCAAGCTCAGTGCTTAAAGAATTAGGGGGTTGGTGCCTTTTGAATTTTAATTCATTTTCAAATGCTCTATTAATAAAATATCTATGGAGAGCTTTAAAAGGAGGGGGCATCTGGTCTGCAATCATCCGATTTAAATACTTGGATGGAGACCTTGTCTTGCAGATATATAGAAACACTTTTGTAAATCAGGAACATGAGTCTTACATTCGGAAAAGCTTCCAGAAAGTCATGGGTTTATTTTTTGAGCGACTGGTTTGGAGTCTAGGGAATGGACAACAAATTTCCCTTGGAAGTGACAAAATATTGGGTCTTTGTGATGGGAAATAGATAGATGACAGGCTTATTCATAGACTTTCCCATAGAGGTATTTTTTTCATCTCGCAGGTTATTGCTACATGGCATCAAGGATATCTGAAATGGAAATCCGCTACCCAACTTGGCTTACATGACCGGGATATAGGATCTTGGCAACGATATGTTGATTGTTTATAGGCAGGTGGTTTTTTCTTCCAACAGGGAGGTGATAGAATTATTTGGGATGGCCTCATGAAAAGGGATGGGCTAGTTGTGCAGTACATCTACAACTCCATCATTAGAAATCAAATTGAAGACAAAGCTCTGTCTCCCTTTAGGGTATATTGGTACTGGAATATACCTCATAAAATATTATTGTTTGAATGGCTAGTTTGGAAGGATCGGGTGGTGACATGGGACAACCTTATCAAAAGAGTATTTCATGGTCCCGGTTGGTGCATCTTTTGTCACAACCATGGAGAATCAATTGTCCATTTGTTTTTGTCTTTTCCAGTTATCCTCAAGATTTGGTCCCTTTTCCCTCACTTCCTTATTGATCTGGGGTGGAGACTGGACAAATTCATTAACACTTTTGTAACAAGGGGAGCGATCAAAGGTAAATACAAAGCTCTACCTTTCTATTTTATATGGGAAGTATGGTTAGCTCGAAATTGTGCTATTTTTTATGGAAGGCTTGTTTTTACTACAAAAATACATGGGGCCATTATGGCTTGGATTAATGGCCAACCATATACACTATCTATCGTGCATTAGGGGAATTTTGAGGTCTAAAATGTTCCTCCTAAGAAAAATGTAAAACCAAAATAAGCTTTATAAGAACCAATAGGATTCAAGATGATGATGTCAACCATGGGGGATGATTCACCATTTTTCAAGTAAAACCTGGTAAAAAAAATAAAAAAATAATAAAACCACTTTTCCAACTCATATTTTCAACTTATCTCCTAAATTTTTTACTCAATTTTTGAGCGGGAGTACTCGTTGAATGCAAAATTTAATTCCTCATCCAATGAGTACCCATGTTGCATACTTACGATGGACCCTACTACGTGAAAAATGAGAAATACATGGAAAAACGTGATTGCAATCACACTTTTCATGTATTTCTCATTTTTAGTGTAGCAGGTTCCATCGAAAGTATGCAACATGGGTACTCCTTGGATGAGGAATTAAATTTTGCATCCAACGAGTACTCTCGCTTGAAATTTGAGTAAAAAATTTGGGAGATAAGTTGAAAATATGAGTTGAAAAAGTAGTTTTTTCTTTCTTCCCTCTAAAATTTGATGATGTAATCAAATCTTATTTGATTTTTTCCACTATTATTTTATAATTTCCTTAGGAGTTCCATTTTAGACCTCAAAATTCCCCTAATGAAGGAGCTATCACACCATATGTGGCCTCATCCAATATCTCTTACGACGGTATTCTTCGATGGGGCGCAACAGGGGGGCTTGTGTGGATGCAGAGCTTGGATTAAGCTTGAAAATATGGAAAGATACCAAATATATTGGAATGGCTAAAGGGGATCCAATATTAAGGCGGAAATACTAGATTTTTGGAGTGGACTATGGCTGGCTTTCAATTTACAATTGAAATTTGTGAACATATACGGAGATGTTAAGATTGTACTTGATGGGATTTCTGGTAAGGCTCTCTTTCAGCCTAAAGGTTTACCTGGGTGGATTCGTCGTATAATGTCCCTCCTTTCAAAGCTCAACGATCTGCCGCTGATACACATATACAAAGAGAAAAACACTCGTGTCAATCAATTATCAAATAAGGGTCTCTCAGTCTCTCCCAACTACATCTATATCTCTCATTTCTATGGTTCCCAATTGTTACATGAATATGTGGTCTTGTCCCTTTGAAACACTACAGGGATTTTTTAATGCAGGTATGTGATGATGTTCCTCTCCTCTCTAGCAAGCGAGTTGGTCTAATATCAAGCAAGTCTTAATTGATTGCTTTCCTTCTGCTTCATCTTTGTCTTTCGACCTCTGTAGTTTATATCTCGGGTTTTTGCATCTGTTTGCCCTGATTTTGTAGAATAGGGTGGTTGTGTAATCATTCACTGTTTTGGTTCACATATAGAATTTTTATGATGACTATGTCAGATTAGATCTTAACATTTTCTTTGCTCGTCCTTGTTTCTCTAGGAAGTATTGTTAAGTAATGATATGTGATATTATATGTAATTGTCAAATTTTGTGATGGTGAGAACACTTCTAGGAGATTATTGCCTGATGCCTATAGTTGCTACTATGACATAGTGTATTGTTTATTCACATAATATGAATTTCAACGTTTATTCCTCTCTAAAAATAAAAATAAAAATAAGTTGCAACAAACATTCAGACTTCAAAAACCCCTCCTTACTTTAAATTTGAAAATCTCTTTTTTTAATTTCAATGAAAGAAAGTCTTTTTTTCTCTATAGAAAAAAAAAAAATTTAATTTGATCTAAATATTTTAAAATGTGATAAACATAATTATTTACATTACCCCAATCAAATTAAATTCCAAAATATTTCAAGAATTTCCAATCCAAAATTTAACCGTACATAGAAGCTTTCAGGATTAGTTGTCGCACCCATTCGAGTTCAGGGCTTTGGTTTAGCATTACGCGCTAGGCCAACTCTTCTCAACGTGCTCCCATATAAATTTGGCTCACTGCTACCAACATATAAAGGCCACTCAGTTGGAGAATTGTTGACAACTATTTATCCAGTAATGATTCCTCTTGATCTTTCGCATGTGGAAAATATTTTTCTAATACAAGAGAGCTCCCCTGACAACTCAGAGCAGGCCCAAATTGTAAGAGGAGAGTTAGCAGAAAGGAAAGATAAGATTGGAAGAAACATATGGGCAATCACAAAAGATATCTGGTAAAAAAAATTCCCATCATGATATGTTTTCTCGTAATGTTCTAGTGATGTTCTTTATCGATAGACACCAAGTGGCACTTGATTAAAATGGCTTTTCTAGATAACAAAAGCATTAACCTCATGTAAAAAAATTTCCCCGTCATAGTATGTTTTCTCATAATGCTCTAGTGATGATGTTCTTTATCCATAGACACCAAGTGGCACTTGATTAAAATGGATTTTTTAGATAAAAAATTGGTACATTGTGTGTTTAAAGAAGGGAAAAAAAATCTAGTATTAATGGACCATTTTCATGGAGCCAAAAAAAATTAAAATTATAGTTGTTCAATGTATTTTGTTATTAATGGAGCATTTTCATGGAGCCAAAAAATATATTGTTCAGTGTATCTTATTTTATATTGTATTGGTTTAAAAATGTCGAAATCACTTTATTATTATTATTATTACTATTATGTCAATTTTTATTGTTAATTAATAATTTATTAAAATTAAAATTTTTCAATTATTATTTTTTATTTGATAAAAAACATTTATGTTCAATAAAAAAATTGTTTAATAGCAATAATGTTATGTTTAATAAAAATAAATATATTCAATTAAAAATAAATATGTTTAATACAAATAATGTTATAGTAAATAAAAATAATGAATAAAGTATTTTAAGTAAATAAATATTATTTTGAAAATAAAATGATAAATATATATATTTTTTAATATAACTAAATTAAATTAAGAGAAAAATATAGATTTAATAAAATTTTAAAATTTATATTATTTATATAATATATTTAATTAGAAAATTATGATAAATACACATTAATTAGTCTACTCTAAATGTGGAGTGTTGTACAAATTACATGAGATTTTTTTTATCATTCTAACATGAAAAATTTAAACTAGCAATTGCACCACATGTTGCAAAAGAAACGCGTTAAGGCAATAGAATAGGAAAAAGTAGCCTAAAGAAATAAGATGTTGTAGAGAAGGACCTATTGTGAAGGAATGAAAGGAAAATTTTGCATCCATGGAAGCACGTCGTGGAGGTTTCAAAGATATTGATGATAAGTGCTATCAACTAGAAATATTTAGTTCTTAAACTCCGAAGCCTCTTCTTGATTGAAAAAATGCTAAACTGATAAGATATAGCAAACTTCTTGGCACAATATGTCAGCTTGCAACACGTCCAAATAAAACAACTGAAGTAAATACTATCAAATGGATTTCAATGCATTTATGTAATTAAAATAGAGCTAGGAACTTTTGAAGACTACTTCATTGAAAATTAGAAGCATCTTCATGCCTTTTGACATCAACATAAAACTAAAATGATTAGCATATATCATTGTAGACATGGTTACAATTTTTCATGGATTAGGTGGTATGTATCAGCAAGAAAGGATATTAAATTATGTTATAAGTAATGAAACTTCTACAGAAGAGAGGATATTAAATTATGTTATAAGTAATGCAACTGCTACACGAACTATTCATAGTCCTTAATGATATTCTAAAATTTCTTTCACAATAATAATCAAGTGCCTAAAGATGCCATCATCACTTCCAAAATCACATATTTAAACATACAAGTTGTAAAAATTGAATTTGTTTCATAAATTTTAATAGAATCACGTGCTCAGATCTAAGATATAGTTCTTAAACTCTGAAGACTCTTCTTGATTGAAAACATATTAAACTCATAAGATATAGCTGAAGAGAATGTGTGTGTGTGTGTGTGTGTTTTAATTTAATTTAAAAATAAAAAATTAAGTTGAAGTTAAGTTAAAGACCTTGTTTGATCATGCCAACATGAATGCCTCATGAATAAAGAAATAGATTGTGATTTTATACCTTCAAAATCAAAGGCTTCATATTTAATATTGATCACTTCCTATTGAGCCACCTATTTATTAGTTTCTTCATGATCTTTTAAAATATTCAAAGGATCACATTGTTCTTTACCAGTGATCTCCATGGTGTCTACCATGTTCTTGTTTTTTCAGTATCACTGATATGAATTTGGTTTCTTTTGTTCTTTGTGAATATAGTAAAAAATGTATGGAGAGATGGCTTTCATCACTTCAAGAGAAGTAAAAATAAGGCTATGAGAAAATAACTCCAACACTGGGAGAGATTCGGTAGCATTTATGGAATTGGCGAGCACGGCTTGTTCTCTCGTGTTGGCTACTCAACATAACTTTCTCTATCTCGTGTAGAAGAAATGAATTTGTATTTAGCTTATATTACATCAACAATGAGATTTCCAAAATTCATGGCAGACTTTCCATCACATTTGTAGAGAAAATTATAACACAGTATCACACTTTTCTTATCATATCTAAATGCTCCTATATGTCTCAATGATGGATTTCAGCACTTAGGAGCAGTAAAAACAAGTTTATTGCAAAAAAAACTCCAACACATTTGTATAGAAAATTATAACATACTATCACACTTTTCTTATCAGAGCTAAATGCTCGTATATGAAACAAATATGGATTTCATCGCTTAAGAGCAGTAAAAACAAGTTTATTGAGAAAAAAAACTCCAACAAATTTGTAGAGAAAATTATAACACATTATCAGACTTTTCTTATGAGAGCTAAATGCTCCTATATGCA
Source organism: Pinus albicaulis (assembly GCA_034641835.2). Classification (NCBI taxonomy): domain Eukaryota; kingdom Viridiplantae; phylum Streptophyta; class Pinopsida; order Pinales; family Pinaceae; genus Pinus; species Pinus albicaulis. Next base: position 992,970,220 of record CM076571.1, read on the forward strand.
ACAACAATGGCTTTCATCAAGAGCAGAAAAAACAATTTTATTGAGAAAACAACTCTAGCACTGAGAGATATTTGGAAGGAACTGTTGAATTGATGAACATGGCTTTCTCTATGGTGTTGGATATTGGGCCTAGATTTCTTGATATTTTTTACAACAATGTAAATTTTCATGTATCTTATACTACATTAACCATGAAATTGTCAACATTTAGGGTACACTTTCCATTACATTTGTAGAGAAAATTACAATAGAGTATCACATTTTTCTTATTGTATCTAAATGTTCCTATATGAAAAAACCACCTTGTGCCTCATAGTTTACATTTGTGCAAGGAGGAGGAGAGGAGGAGTGTTAAGGTGCAAGCTAGAATAATAAGAGAAAGAATAATCTTGTTTGGGACTTGAGATAGATTCATTCTCTGCACATCTACAGTAAAGCTTAATAAAAAAAAACTCACCATACTTTGAATTTTCGAAACTCACCAAAATTTGAATTTTCGAAATAAATATCTTTAAAATTAGAATATCAATTTAATACATTTTCCCCAATTACACATTTAACAATATTCTTTAAAAAAAATACAAATACAAATTACTATTTTAAACAAAATTATTCTAAATAAAAATAGTACAAAGAATAACATTAATTACCATTTAACAATATTCTGTTAAAAAAATACAAATACAAATTACTATTTAAAAAAAAAACTATTCTAAATAAAAATAGTACAAAGAATAACATTAATTACCATGTGCCTCGTGTACATTCTTCTTATATTCTTAATCACAAGGTGTCAATTTATTAAAAATATAATATACAGGTCTCACTTTTTATAGACTTGGTGGAAGGAGAGAGTATCTAAATTCCCTTACCCTTTAAGGAGCATCCTCAATTACTGTACCACCCACCTTGTCATCCAATCTATAAATATTAGGTTATTCTAAATTGATCAAGAGTATAGAATTTTTAGGGTGGTGTTTTATGTGCACTAAAATTCCCATGAGGTCCATCACTATGTATGTGATTCATTGCAACCTTGGATATATTCTATGAGTTGTTGTGATTTTTTGTTTGTAGCTACAACTTAGTTTTGGTTGTCACCTAGTTATCATGATTCAAAAATTTGTTATCATCTAAGATACTTATAGCATTAGATATATTCTATGAGCTAATGTGATGTTTTGTTTGTCACAATGATTCAAAAATCAATTATTATACCACAAGATTGAATTTTTCATTATCTGCTTTGTTTATGAACGCTTTAAAAAACCATAGGAATATTTGATTTTACATTGTGATCTCCCCAGCATGGGTTGGGGTTTAAAAAATTGGAGAGTAAATTGAGAGGTTATTGTTAGAAATTGTTGTATAAGATGGAAAATTTGGATGGTTTGTAGATAATATGGATTCCATAACATATATCTATTTTGAATTTTTTAGTGTCCCTAGCCACCATTTCAACTGATAACATCAATGCATCACTATGCAAATGATAACTTGTGACATTGCTAGCCATTTTATTTGATTGTGGATCAAGTTATAAAGTAATAACTTGTGAAATACGTAGCCATTTTCTCTAATTGTGGATCAGGTTATAAAGTAGAATAAAGGTTATGATAAAACTTGTACAAAAAACCCCTTGGGGTTGTCTCACCTTACTTTATTGTTAATCAAATAGTGTCAATTTTGTAAAACTATAATCTACAGTAAGGATTGAATGGGGATTCAGTTCTTAAACTCCGAAGCCTCTTATTGATTGAAAAAATACTAAGCTAATACGATATAGCAAACTTCTTGGCACAATATGTCAGCTTACACCACTTCCAATTAAAACAACTGAAGTAAATACTATCAGATGGTTTTCAATGCATTTATGTAATTAAAATAGAGCTAGGAACTTTTGAAGACTACTTCATTGAAAATTAGAAGCATCTTCATGCCTGTTGGAATCAACATAAAACTAAAATTATTAGCATCTATCATTGTAGACATGGTTACACTTTTTCATGGATTAGGTGGTATGTATCAACAAGAAAGGATATTAAATTCTGTTATAAGTATTTTAAATGCTACACTAACTATTCATAGTCCTTAAGGATATTCTCAAATTTCTTTCACAATACTAATCAAGTGTCTAAAGAAGCCATCATCACTTCCAGAATCACATATTTAAACATACAAGTTTTAAAAATTGAATTTTTTTCATAAATTTTAATAGAATCATGTGCTTAGATCTAAGATATAGTTCTTAAAATTTGAAGCCTCTTCTTGATTGAAAACATATTAAACTCATAAGATATAACTGAAGAGAATATATGTGTGTGTGTGTGTTTTAATTTAATTTAAAAATAAAAAATTAAGTTGAAGTTAAAGACCTTGTCTGATCATGCCAACATGAATGTGTCATGAATAAAGAAATAGATTTTGATTTTCTACCTTCAAAATCAAAGGTATTTTTGGTGCAGTTCCTCCATAATTAATATTGATCACTTCCTATTGAGTCACCTTTGTATTAGTTTCTTCATGATCTTTGAAAATATTCAAAATATCACATTGTTCTTTACGAGTGATCTCCGTGGTGTCTACCATGTTCTTGTTTTTTCAGTATCACTGATATGAATTTGGTTTCTTTTGTTCTTTGTGAATATAGTAAAGAAGGTATGTAGAGGTGGCTTTCATCACTTCAAGAGAAGTATAAATAAGGCTATTGAGAAAATAACTCCAACACCGAGAGAGATTTAGTAGCATTTATGGAATTGGTGAACATGGCTTGTTCTCCGGTGTTGGCTACTCAACATAAATTTATTGATCTCGTGTAGAAGAAATGAATTTGTATTTAGCTTATGTTACATTAACAATGAAATTGCCAAAATTCATGGGAGGCTTTCCATCACATTTGTAGAGAAAATTATAACACAGTATCACACTTTTCTTATTAGAGCTAAATGCTCATATATGACTCAACAATGGATTTCATCACTTAAGAGCAGTAAAAACAAGTTTATTGCAAAATAAATCCAACACATTTGTAGAAAAAATTATAACACGATATCACACTTTTCTTATCAGAGCTAAATGCTCCTATATGAATCAACTATGGATTTCATCACTTAAGAGCAATAAAAACAAGTTTATTGAGAAAAAAACTCCAACAAATTTGTCGAGAAAATTATAACACATTATCACACTTTCAGTATGAGAGCTAAATGCTCCTATATGCAACAACAATGGCTTTCATCAAGAGCAGAATAAACAAGTTTATTGAGAAAACAACTCTAGCACTGAGAGAGATTTGGAAGGAAATATTGAATTGATGAACATGTCTTTCTCTATGGTGTTGGATATTGGGCATAGATTTCTTGATATTGTATACAACAATGTAAATTTTCATGTACCTTATACTACATTAACCATGAAATTGTCAACATTAGTGAACACTTTCCATCACATTTGTAGAGAAAATTACAATAGAGTATCACATTTTTCTTATCATATCTAAATGTTCCTATATGCAACAACCACCTTGTGCCTCATAGTTAAAATTTGTGAAAGGAGGAGGAGAGGAGGGGTGTTAAGGTGCAAGCTAGAATAAGAAGAAAAAGAAGAATCTTGTTTGGGACGTGAGATAGATTCATTCTCTGCACATCTAGATTAAAGCTTGATAAAACAAAACTCAGCATACTTTGATTTTTTGAAATAAATATCTTAAAAATTAGAATATCAATTTAATAAATTTTACTCAATTACGCATTTCACAATATTCATTTAAAAAAATACAAATACAAATTACTATTTTAAACATAACTATTCTAAATAAAAATAGTACAAAGAATAACATTAATTACCATGGCCCTCATGTACATTCCTCTTATTACTTATGTTTGTAACTTATTTTTAATCACATAGCGTCAATTTATTAAAAATATAATCTACAAGTCTAACTTTTTATAGATTTCATGGAAGGATAGAGCATCTAAATTCCCTTACCCTTTAACAAGCATCCTCAATTACTGTACCACCCACCTCGACATCTAATTTAGAAATCTTAGGTTATTCTAAATTTATCAAGAATATAGAATTTTTAGGGTGGTTTTTTATGTGCACTAAAATTCCCATGAGGTCCATCACTATGTATGTGATTCATTGAAACCTTGGATATATTCTATGAGTTGTTGTGATTTTTTTGTTTGTGGCTACAAATTAGTTTTGGTTTCACCTAGTTATCATGATTCAAAACTTTGTTATCATCTCAGATCCTTATAGCATTAGATATATTCTGTGAGCTAATGTGATGTTTTGTTTGTCACAATGATTCAAAAATCAATTATTATACCACAAGATTGAATTTCTCATTATCTATTTTGTTTATGAACCCTTTAAAAAAACCACAGGTGATCTCCTTAGCATGGGTTGGGGTTTAAAAAATTGGAGAGTAAATTGAGCGGTTATTGTTATAAATTGTTGTATAAGATGGAAAATGTGGATGGTTTGTAGACAATATGGATGCCATAACATATATCTATTTTGAATTTTTTAGTATAATACATAAATAGTTATTTTCATTTTTAATAGTGTTTTCTATCCATTTAATTTAAATTAATTGGCTTGTGTGGAGTTTAATTTTATGATATAAATTTTATTTAAATCTAACAAATTTTTAATAACATCGTTTTAACTTAACTGTCACCAAAACCTAAATAGTTATGTTAATTCCCCCCTTTAAATAAACTACATTCCACGTTGCAATTATTTGCAATTCTTTATAATTTATTATTATTTTATTAGATTAATTTTATTTTTTTATTGTATTTTGACCTAGTTAAAGTGTTCATTACATTATTTCATTCTTTTTATTGAATTTACTTTTATTTTTATTTTTGTGTAATTTGACATAGTCAAAGTGTTAAACATGTCATAACAACATTTGTATCATACTTTGTTGGAGGGAATCGTGACACAAAAATGTAATATTTAAATACATAAATAGTTATTTTCCTTTTTAATAGTATTTTTTATCCATGGGTTGTTTTTATAGTTTATTATTACTTTATTTTAAATAGTTATTTTCCTTTTTAATATTTTTTTTTTATCCATTTAATTTAAATTAATTGGCTTGTGTGGAGTTTAATTTTATGATATAAAGTTTATTTAAATCTAACAAATTTTTAATAACATCGTTTTAACTTAAAAGTCACCAAAACCTAAATAGTTATCTTAATTCCCCCCTTTAAATAAACTACATTCCACATGGATACCATAGGTCAATAGCATGGGCTGTTTTTATAGTTTATTATTGTTTTATTTTATTATTTTTATTTTTTATTGTATTTTGACCTAGTTAAAGTGTTCATTACATTATGTCATTCTTTTTATTTAATTTACTTTTATTTTTATTTTTGTGTAATTTGACATAGTCAAAATATTAAACATGACATAACAACATTTCTATCATACTTATTAAAAAATAAAAGAAAAAAACTAACATTATAAAAAACATATATAAAACTATTTACTTGTGGATCTAATGGCCTACATAATTATGATTATACATAATTATTCATTTAACGTATAATATTATGTTATCTAATAATTTTTATTAATCTAAATTTTAAGATAATAATAAATTAGTATTTGTTATTAGAAAACAACTTCCCTAGCTGCCAATGTGTCTATCTCTGAGCCATTGGATTAAATGTTAGACAATTGAAATGTTTTAGGCCATTAGATCCAAAAGTAAATAGTTATATATATATTTTTTATAATGTTAGTTTTTTTTATAAATAAGTTAGATTGATTTTAGGTGTATAATAGATATGTTGTAATATCATGTTTAACATTTTGACTATGCCGAATTACACAAAAATAAAAATAAAAGTAAATTAAATAAAAAGATTGACATAATGTAATGAACATTTAACTAGGTCAAAATACAATAAAAATAATAAAATAATAAAATAAAATAATAAGCTATAAAAACAACCCATGGTATTCATGTGGAATACATTTTATTTAAAGGGTGAAATTAAGATGCCCTAATCAATCTTGACTCTGGATCTACCAAGATCCAAGATGGATCGAATGTCTTCATATGCAAACCTCTTTTATAGTGAAAAGAGAATTGATCTCTCTCATAAATAATATAGATCTAAACTAACTACTTAATAGAAGTATTTTTAATTGTTTATAACCATTATTCTTATAAAATTCTATTTAATAAAATGTATCTAAATTTTCATACATCCAAATATACATAGTTTTTCTTGGTCTATATTATTTTTGTTACAACTAAATTATTATTCCAAAAAGACATGGTTTTTTTTTGCTATATATTATTTATCATGAGTAGTATTTCTTAATATATAAAAAACTAAATTAATCATGAAAATTTTTAAATATGTGAAATTATTTCACACAACATGATTTATCTTGAGCAATAATGATGAATGTTCATAATTCTCATTTCTTAAATAACACTAAATTTACCTTTAATTACTTAATTGTAATAGTTTGTAACTATAACAGTTTGTAACTACATACATACTCTTTCCGATTTTTTTTGGTTAATGATTATCAAATTTCATCTATTAAAAAAAACTATATACATATCTTTAATTACCTAATTGTAGCTAAAAAATATTACATCACATTAGCTCACAAAATATATCTAATGCTATAAGGATCTGAGATGATAACAATGTTTTGAATCATGATAACTAGGTGACAACCAAAAATAAGTTTTAGCCACAAGAAAAAAAAATCACAACAACTCACAGAATATATCAAAGGTTGCAACGAACCCCATACATAGTGATGGACATCATGGGAATTTTAGTGAACATGGAACACCACCCTAAAAATTCTATACTCTTGATCAATTTAGAATAACCTAAGATGTCTAGATTGGATGTAGAGGTGGGTGGTACAATAATTGAGGATGCTTCTTAAAGGGTAAGGGAATTTAAATACTTTATCCTTCCACCAAAGCTATAAAAAGTGAGACTTGTAGATTATAGTTTTACAAAATTGGCACTATGTGATTAAGAATAAGTTACAAACATTAGGTATTTTAAGAGGTATTTAAAAATTAGTAAGAGGAAGGTACACAAGGGCCATGGTAATTAATGTGTTTCTTTGTACTATTTTTATTTAAAATAGTAATTTGTATTTGTATTTTTTTTAATGAATATTGTTAAATGTGTTGTAATATTCTTATTTAAAATAGTAATTTATATTTGCATTTTTTTAAATGAATATTGCTAAATGTGTAATTGAGTAAAATGTATTAAATTGATATTCTAGTTTTTAAGATATTTATTTAAAAAATTCAAAGTATGGTGAGTTTTGTTTTATTAAGCTTTGAGTCTAGATCTGCAGAGAATGAATCTATCTCAAGTCCAAAACAAGATTCTCATATCCCAAACAAGATTCTTCTTTCTCTTCTTATTCTAGCTTGCACCATGACACTCCTCTCCTCCTCCCTGCACAAATTTAAACTATTAGGTTCAAGGTGGTTGTTTCATATAGGAACATTTAGATATGATAAGAAAAATGTGATACTCTATTGTAATTTCCTCTACAAATGTGATGGCAAGTGTGCTCTAAATGTTGACAATTTCATGGTTAATGTAGTATAAGCTACATTCAAATATACAGTCTTGTATACAAGATCAAGAAAGCTATGCCCAATATCCAACACCATAGAGCAAGACATGTTCACCAATTCAACAGTTGCCTATGCCCAATATCCAACACCATAGAGCAAGACATGTTCACCAATTCAACAATTGCTTCCAAATCTCTCTTAGTGCTAAAGTTGTTTTCTCAGTAAAATTGTTTTTACTGCTCTTGAATTGATGAAAGTCATCATTGTTTCATATAGAAGCATTTAGTTCTGATAACAAATTTGTGATACTGTCTATTTATCCTTTTTTAGTTTTTAATGATTTAATTAATATTAGCATTTGTATGTTGTCATGAGGAGATTTTTTATTTTTCATGTCAATTACCTTTTATAAATCTAGGAGGTTCTTAATATTGCATTTTTTTTAATAAATGGAACTCAATTATATATTTAAAAATATGATTAGGTAAGATAATTTTAGGATTATAATTTTTTTTTCCAAGTTGACAATGTGAATATTTATTTACCTAAAGTTGGCTCCCATGTTCAATACCTCCCCATGGGGTTTGAAGATAATAGGTAATGGAAATTCAACTACATATAAAACAAATAATTTATACATCAAAAAATCAGTTCTATATATTATAGTAGTTCTCACTTGAGAAATCTTTCAATTTGGCATTCAATTCTTTATTAATAAAGTTTTTTTACTTAGTAGGGAGTACAATAATTTTGTAATCAAATAATAGGAGAAAAAACATTCACAATATAATTTATTTGAATAATTAGGTGTGTGTAAAATAGTTTAATAAGAAACTAGATTTGTAATTATAAAATATAAAACTATAACTTAAAATTGTGAAATTACTTTGTATTTTTTGTTTCTTATGTATATAGAGAAATAATAAACCAAGTTTGGAGTTAAGAAAATAAACCATAACATAAAGAACGATATCTTCTTCCAAAAATGTCTCCCTATTAAAATGTCATTCACTTTATTGTATACCAAGACTATTGTTATTCATATAAAATATACAATTTCTACAAACATGAAATTAGCACTCGGATATGTAATGAACTTGGAGTAAACTCTCTTTCTATTAATAAAAAATCTCTTTATTTGCATCTATGCTACATAGATTGTACTTGAATGTATTTAGAATATCTTATTTGAGTTACATGCTCATTTCATGCTTGTTTTAGAGGATTATTAATCACCAAAGGATTTTCACCCCCAATTTCCTATTTCAATATCTATAACAAAGCTTTTATATATGTGAACAGATTATGTTGGTTTATATATATGTTTTCACCTACAATTCCCTATTTCAATATCTATAACAAAATTTTCTGGTTGATAACTCTTATCATCAATATTTTTGAAACCTCCACGACCTGCTTCCATGGAAGAAAAAATTTCCTTTCATTCCTTCACAATAGCTTCTTCTCTGAAACAACTTATTTCTTCTAGGTTACTCTTTTTTATGGTATTGCCTTAAGGTGTTTCTTTTGCAACATATGGTGCAATTGCTAGTAAATAAATGTCATTTATAATATTTTTTAATTTGTTATTATTATGTGTTCTTATTTGAAAACAACTTCCCTAGATGCCAATGTGTCCATGTGTGAGCCATTGGATCAAATGTTAGACAATTCAAATGTTTTAGGCCATTATATCCACAATTAAATAGTTTTATATTTTTGTTTATAATGTTAGTTTTTTTTTTTAACAGGTTAGATTGATTTTAGGTGTATAATAGAAATTTTTTAATGTCATGTTTAAAATTTTGACTATGTCAAACTACACAAAAATAAAAATAAAAGTAAATTAAATAAAAAACAAAAATAATAATAAACTATAAAATCAACCCATGGTATTGACCTTATCTAAAAACAACTTCCCTAGCTGCCAATGTGTCCATGTCTGAGCCATTGGATCAAATGGTAAACGATTGAAATGTTTTAGGCCATTAGATCCACAAGTAAATAGTTTTATATATTTTTTGATAATGTTAATTTTTTTTTCTTTTGAATAACTTAGATTGATTTTAGGTGTATAACAAAAATTTTGTAATGTAGTTTTTAAAATTTTGATTATGTCAAATTACACAAAAATAAAAATAAAGTAAATTAAATAAAAAGATTGACGTAATGTAATGAACATTTTAACTAGGTCAAAATAAAGTAAAAAAAAATTAATAAACTATAAAAACAACCCATGGTATTGACCCATGGTATTCATGTGGAATATAGTTTATTAAATTATTTCACATGAAATCATTTATCTTGATCAATAATGATGAATGTTCATAATTCTCATTTCTTAAATAACACTAAATTTACCTTTAATTACTTAATTGTAATATTTTGTAACTACATACATAACCTATCCGATTTTTTTTTGTTAATGAATATCAAATTTCTTCTATTAAAAAAAACTTTATGCATATCTTTAATTACCTAATTGTAGCTAAAAAATATTACATGTTTTTTACTTTATAATGGTAAACAAATTTCATATTATATCATGTCAAACTTACTTAACTTTTTATTCTAAAATTTTAAACAAAGTTTTTCACTACATAATTTTAGCTTTTATAATTTTTTTATTTTTCAATTCAAACAAAACTTACAAAAGAAAAAACCCACTTAGTCCTTACTATAGATTATAGTTTTACAAAATTGGCACTATGCGATTAACAATAGAGTAAGTTGATATAACCCTAAGGGGTTCTTTTACAAGTTTTATCATAACCTTTCCCTTCATCCAATATATATTGTAGAGTCTTTTGGAGAGAGAGTGTATTCTAGTTTATAACCTAATCCACAATCAAATAAAATGGCCAGGGATGTCACAAGCTATCATTCACATAGTGATCTATTGATGTTCTGAGTTGAAATGGATCCTATTATATGCATGGTGTCCAGAGATGCTAAAAATTCAAAATAGATATCTATTATGACATCCATATTCTCTACAACCCATTTAAATTTCCCATCTTATACAACAATTTCTAATAATAACCGCTCAATTTACTCTCCAATTTTTGAAACCCCCACCCATGCTGGGGAGATCCGAGTGAAAAATCAAGTGTTCCTATGGTTTTTTTAAAGGGTTCATAAACAAAAATAATAATGAGAAAGTCAATAGTGTGGTATAATAATTGATTTTCGAATCATTGTGACAAACAAAACATCACATTAGCTCAAAAAATATATCTAATGCTATAAGGATGTGAGATGATAACAATGCTTTGAATCATGATAACTAGGTAACAACCAAAAATAAGTTTTAGCCACAAGAAAAAAATTCACAACAACTCACAGTTCATATATCCAAGGTTGCAATGAACCCCATACATAATGATGGACATCATGGGAATTTTAGTGAACATAGAACACCACCCTAAAAATTCTATACTCTTTGATCAATTTAGAATAACCTAAGATGTCTAGATTGGATGTAGAGGTGGGTGGTACAATAATTGAGGATGCTTCTTAAAGGGTAAGGGAATTTAGATACTCTATCCTTCCACCAAAGCTATAAAAAGTGAGACTTGTAGATTATAGTTTTACAAAATTGACACTATGTGAATAAGAATAAGTTACAAACATTATGTATTTTAAAAGGTATTTAAAAAGTGATAAGAGGAAGGTAAACTAGGGCCATGGTAATTAGTGTGTTCTTTGTACTATTTTTATTTAAAATAGTAATTTGTATTTGTATTTTTTTAAATGAATATTTTTAAATGTATTTTAATATTTTTATTTAAAATAGTAATTTATATTTGTATTTTTTAAAATGAATATTGTTAAATGTGTAATTGAGTAAAATGCATTAAATTGATATTCTAATTTTTAAGATATTTATTTAAAAAATTCAAAGTATGGTGAGTTTTTTTTTATTAAGCTTTAAGTCTAGGTGTGGAGAGAATGAACCTATCTCAAGTCCCAAACAAGATTCTCATGTCCCAAACAAGATTCTTCTTTCTCTTCTTATGCTAGCTTGCACCTTGACACTCCTCTCCTCCTCCCTGCACAAATTTAAACTATGAGGCACAAGGTAGTTGTTGCATATAGGAACATTTAGATATGATAAGAAAAATGTGATACTCTATTCTAATTTTTTCTACAAATGTGATGGAAATTATGCTCTAAATGTTGAAAATTTCATGGTTAATGTAGTATAAGCTACATGCAAATTTACAGTCTTGTATACAAGATCAAGAAAGCTATGCCCAATATCCAACACCATAGAGAAAGACATGTTCACCAATTCAACAGTTTCCTATGCCAAATATCCAACACCATACAACAAGACATGTTCACCAATTCAACACTTGCTTCCAAATCTCTCTCAGTGCTTTCAAACTTGTTTTTACTACTCTTTAACTGATGAAAGCCATCATTGTTTCATATAGGAGCATTAGTTCTAATAAGAAAAATGTGATACTTTATATTATCCCTTTTTAGTTTTTTAATGATTCAATTAAGATTAACATTTGTATGTTGTCATGAGGAGATTTTTTATTTTTCATGTCAATTACCTTTGATAACTCTAGAAGGTAGGCAATATTGCCTTTTTTTTAATAAATGGAACTCAATTATATATTTAAAAATATGATTAGGTAAGAGAATTTTAGGATTATAACTTTTTTTTCCAAGTTGACAATGTGAATGTTTATTTACCTAAAGTTGGCTACCATGTTCAATACCTCCCCATGGAGTTTGAAGATAATAGGTAATGGAAATTCAACCACATATAAAGAAAATAATTTATACATTAAAAAATCAGTTCTTTGGCATTCAATTCTTTATTAATAAAGTTGCTTTAATTAGTAGGGAGTACAATAATTTTGTAATCAAATAATAGGAGAAAACATATTCACAATATAATTTATTTGAATAAATAGATGTGTTTAAAGTAGTTTAATAAGAAACAAGATTTTTAATTATAAAATATAAAACTATAACTTAAAATTGTGAAATTGTTTCTTATGTATATAGAGAAAGAATAAACCAAGTTTGGAGTTAAGAAAATAAACCATAACATAAAGAACAATATCTCCTTCCAAAAATGTCTCCATATTAAAATGGCATTCACTTTCTTGTATACCAAGGCTATTGTTACTCATATACAATATAAAATTTATGACCAGCATGAAATTAACACTCGAATATGTAGATGAATTTGGAGTAAACTCTAATTCTGTTAATAAAAATTCTCTTTATTTACAAGTATGCTAGATATATTTTACTTGAATGTATTTAAAATATCTTATTTGAGTTAAATGCTCATTTCATGCTTGTTTCAAAGGATTATTAATCACTAAAGGATTTTCACCTCCAATTTCCTATTTGAATATCTATAACAAATTTTTTATATATGTGAACATATTATGTTGGTTTCTATATATGTTTTCACCCACAATTGGCTATTTCAATATCTATAACAAAATTTTCTATTTGATAACTCTTATCATCAATATCATTGAAACCTCCACAACCTACTTGCTTCTTTGCAACAACTTATTTCTTTTAAACTACTCTTTCCTATGCTATTTCCTTACGGTGTTTCTTTTACAACATGTGGTGCAATTGCTAGTATATGAGTTATGAACATGTATCTAGTAATTTTCTATTCTATCATGTAAAAATTTAAGATTAGCATTTAAATTATATACCTTTTATTAACTTAAATATAATAATTATCATTGTTAAGGCTTCACATTATTTTAATATATTAGTTATGAACATGTATCTAGTAATTTGTTATTCTACCATGTAAAAATTTAAGATTAACATTAAAATTATATATCATTTATTAGCTTAAATACAATAATTATCATTGTTAAGACTTCACACTATTATAATAATTGTTATTCTTATTCTAATATATTAGTTAGAAACATGTATAATAATGTGTATAATAATGTTATGATATTATGGATAGAAATATATATTGCATGTGCTATATATTTTTTTTCAAAGTATTTTTAATTTGAGGATATGTAGGTATTTTTAATTTCAGGTTTTGTCTAGACATTTGAAAAATACGTAAAAATATTGAAGGTTGCACAGGTAAGATATTAAAGATATCTATATATGTGGCATATATTGAGTGAGTGAACTTGTATTAAAAGTATTATTTTTTGTTTTCATTATGAGTTATTTAAAACTTTGAGTTTTTAAACTTTTAATATTCTACCATATAAGATTTTTTTTCTTTTTATTAAATTAAATTAATTATTTTAAAATTTAAAAAAAAAATTAATAATGAAATATAAATGTTTAAAATAATTATTTTAAAATTAAAAATTTTAATTTAATAAGGAAAAATAAAAAAATGTTTAATGTTTTTTATTAATTTTTATTATTATTAAAAACATTATAAATAATTGATAAATAAAATTTACATTTTATATAAATTATTCCAAAATACAAAATATATATAATATTAAATATATTCTATTATAAATAAAACAAAATATGGAATATATTACATATTATAATAATAAATTTGTGTTTCACATAAATGAATTTAAATTTCTATAGTGTTTTTGAGATCAATTATCTAAATGGATTAATATTAATTTATCATAATTAATTTGAATTCCATTTTCAACTCATTAATTTGCATGTTTTATCAAAACAATTTTGAAATAACATGTGCTTAGACTACACTTTAGTTAAAATAGGTTCAATCCTCAATGTATTTTTACATGGACTTTGCTTAAAAAACTCTGAAACAACATAACTTGAGGTTTTAGTTTTGTTCATGGCAATGCTTATGTGCATATGAAAGCCTTAGGTTATAGTTTCAAATTTAGACTACTCCCTAGAGATTAATGTCTATTCTGAATGATATATTAACCTTTATTGAGAATGGTGGTTGAGAAGTCACCCATATAAATATTCTAAGAAAAAAGAAGACACCTATAAAAATTGTCTTTAAGTTTTGTGCATATATGTAAATTTCATTGTTCTTATGTAAGTATTTTAATGAAAAATAAAGAAAATAAAAGAAAATATTAATAAAAAATAAAAAATTAACCTAAAGATATGATGATGGTGATGATGATGGTTAACGTCCACTAAGACCAAACTTTGGTCTAACATACCTAAAGAAAATAGTTATTTATTTTGTTTTAAAATTGCAATCCTATGCTCAAAGAGCTTGGAGAGAAGTGTCCCGAGCTCACTATATTTTTTACCTGTTAAAAGGCTAGGAAGGTCGGTATTGCAACAAATATTATGAAACTAAGATCTAATGTGGGTGTACGCAGGGCACTCTAAGTGGAAGTGATTTTTATCGTCAATGTTCATATTATCATAGAGATGGTAGATCCTTTCCACCCATGGTGTTTTAGGAACTACCCAACGACATGTTCCACTATGGATCTCATGAGAGTTTGTTCTTATCTTGCCTATATTAATTTTTTTCTTTGAGCTAGTTAAAGTAGAGAGATATTTTTGATCTTCTAAAGAAGGTTCGATGACCTCCTTATAATATCTTAATTTTCTTTTAGCCTCTAAATCTTTCTCACACCACATTTCTCTTTAAACTTAGAAGTAACAATATTTTTAATGTTATTAATATTTTGCAATGCAACATTTTCGTCAACCTCCCAATGGTTTAACCAGGCCCTGGTATATTTATACCAACCTCGCTTGAGCCTTAGGTGGTTTTGGTTGGAATTGAAAGCTAGCTTAGGAAGTTTATGGTCTCCCATGTTATTGGTTTTGTGCTTATACAACAAAATCCTAGTCATAGTTAGGATCTAGATAGGGGAAAGACCCACTTCTATAAGGATAATAGGATAGGGTGTATTACTTTTAATTTTGAGGCTATACATTATAATACGCTTCTCGATTTGCTCAATATTTCTCCAGGATTCTCTAGAGATGCTACAACCTTGAACCTCACATCCATACTATTAGGGTCCTATAATAATATGATTCATAATTTTGAATTGACTTTGATTAGTCTTGTAACATGTACATACTTTGATTTCTGCAAATTATTTTCCCATATTAGAAAAATAAAAAATATAAAGAGGGTAAAAGTCATAAAAGAAAAATCAAAAGACTCGAAAGAAAAATATCAAAAAGAATATGAAAATGGACCCCAAACAAAAAAGAGATAAAATAAAACATGAAAGTGATGCAAATCCAAATGCCACTACTATTTACTTTTACTAGAAAAAATAAATATTGTGTGAAGCTTGTTAAAATGTCACAATCCATGAAGGTCAAACTGCTTAATATTAACCCTTCATGCTCTAAATTTCAAGTTGTTAGATAGAAAATAAAGATCCAGCCAAATAGTTTAATCTTGGCAGATCAGTAATTAGGTAGATAATAATAAGGAGCTCAACAGTTTAATCTGAGCCCTTGGAAGAAATAAGGATAGAATTAGTTAGTTTGATGTTTTAAAAGAAAAATGAATAAGGGTTTGCAAGTTCAAATAGACCCAAGTAAAATGAAGAAAAAATGTTAGGATAACAGATGGGTAGGTAGAAGCAGTTTTCACAAGCATGGATAACAAATAATTAGTCATTTTATCTACTAATTTCCCTTCATAAATCATCTCCCTTGTAAAAATACCTTCTTCCCCTTCATTTTTCCCTTTTCTCCTTTTCCCCCTTGCAAAAAGCCCCTTTTCCTAACTTAAAACACATTTATCCTAGGAAAAGTAAAGAAAAAAGCTCTTTACTAATTCCTCTTTTATTCAAAAATACCCAAAAAAAACCCAAAAAATACTTCTATCCTCAGTGTTTATTTAAAAAAATGTTATGTCGAGACCCACAATGAAAAAATATACCCTCGATATCAGTTTTTATACTATACTTAGTGTATTTTGACATTCCGCAATTACATTACTTTATTAACATCTAACCTAATGTATTAATTCCCGTTATAAACCTTTTAATGCCGTATTATATTAAATCCTTTATATATAAATCCCAACCCATATTTTTATTTTAAACTATGGTTTAATAAATTCCCCACATGTTATATAATCTTGCATCCCATAGGTTAATATATTAAACCTCGCCTACACATATGCTACACTTTTTTTAACCACATTGGTTATATTATTGAAAACCCCGACCAATACATATAAACCTACCGTATAGTTTAAACCCCGAGTCCCACGCCTATCTGATCCCGCGACTCGATTGCATCATCCTAGCCGTTAGATCATCACCTGCCATATCTAATGACCAGCACAACTTATCATATGATTCATTGCCCGATAGTTAGCATACACTCAACTTTGCGAAATACGTAGTTAGTGGAGTATCCCTCCTCACTACATGGCCGATTCTTATTGGATCACATCAACACAAACATTACCACTAACCATATTTCGAGCTCGCGAAAAGCACTTAGCGGTTTTCCCTCGATGCCCAAACCACCTTCCCGTTTGAAATGACTGCACATTAATACAAAACACTGTTTGGTTTAAAATGTATATAACCACTCAATTGCACCCTTTTCATCCTTTCTATTTCCATTTTCACGCAAACAGAGCTATTTAGAACGAAACGATTACTGCCGACACCATTTTTAAGCCAAATTAAAACAAAAATCCAACCATCTACCGCTACAATCATTGCAAAAATCATCCAAGCGCTATTAAAGACCAGCATAACCTCATAAAGCTTTCTATTGCCTCAGAAACCCTCATGTAAAGCAAAACTTTGGTTTTTCCAAGTATTCTTCAAAAGAAAATATCTATTCCTTGATATAAAGAAATAATAAAGCCAATTGAATCATTTAGGAGCCTTTAAACCTAAAGAAAACCCTGTTGCTTCCTAAATATTTTTATGCAAACCCTAAGAAATCCTTTCACAGATTCTGAGGCCTTAAACCATTATAAATCACATAGATTGAGTAATTGAATGAATTTAAGCCTCTGCACCCTTGAAGAAGGCCTCCTTGCCTTCCATTCCTTTCATATGGGCCCTAGGAATCTATTTACAGAACCTTTAAAGTCGTGAAATTACCTTTTGTTACAGAAAAACACAATTTGATCAATTGTTCAAATTTATACCTTTACAGAGCATAGATAAAACCCTAATTTCATCCTCAATCCTTCTGCAAAACTGTTATAACTTTTCAAAGATTGATAAAATCAAGAAAAGAAATGGCTTCCAAAAACATTGTACCTATCAATTCTCTACAACCCCCTGTTGTATATGTAGAGAATATTCCCTTAGCTGACACAGAATTCAATATTACTAACACAGTTACAGAATTAAACCTTCTTGAGCTCCACTGTTGGATCCAAGAAAAATCTATAGATCAGGCTGATGAAGTTTTCATCCGGGAGTCAAATTTTCCAAAATATATTGTTCCTCAGACCTTCCAGTGCCCAGAAGTGATTAGACTCTGTCAATCCTGTTATTTCCCTGATCAGAGAGCCATAATAAACCCTAAAAATTAAATTCTATTTACCATCACTGCCGAGTCAATCATTCAAATGATGCAGATACAACCTAGGCCTGATGAAATCCATTTATCCATTGAGGCCCTCACTCAGCTATACTTGAATCTCGACTTCCCCAAGACGTTCCCGATATTTCAAACTTTCATGCTTTCTTCTGTAGAAATTCCCAAGATAAATCCTCCATACCCTTCTGCAAAATTCTATGAAAGGATAAGTCATATCATCTCCATGCTATCTTTTATTCTTGGATATTTTATAGATGAACATGCTAATGTTGCAGTGCTAGGTTTTTTATCTACTTTCACACCTGGTCAGCCTCATGTTACCATTTTTAATTTTTCCCAATACCTTGCTGACAGTATTCATGAGAAGTTGGTCAAAATTCCTTCTGAAGGTGTTTTCAAGTATTCCTCATTCGTATTCCATATGTTTTTATAATTTCAGTCTGAGAAATTTGCTATAAACCTTTAGAAGCTTGATGTGGAAGGAAACCCAAAATCATTCATCTTTTGGACATCCTTGATAAGGAAAAATTCCAATGAGTTCACTTATACAGATTTTACAGATTCCTTCATTCATCCCATAGTCAATTTGCTGAAAATTAGCAGGCAGCTCGGAATTAGTGAAGAGATTAAGAAAGTCTTGCAGATGTCAGAGCGTAATAGGACAAGTGATTGGTACTTTTACCAAAATCACACTGAGATAAGAGTATATGGATCAAGTCTTAATGAATATAAACTGCCCAAATACCTCTCTATGAGGTTATTTTCCCTTGAATACGTAAGGCATATTCTTAATTCAGATGCAATCAATTTCTTGGCAGCAAAGAAAAAGACACAGTTCACATTGAAAAATCAGGTTGGCCCTTTTATCTGTAACAATAGAGATGCAGGTCCAGAGGTTGAAAAATGTTTACAAGAGTTCAAATTCAGTAAAATTTTCTGTGGTATTATGATCCCCTTGGAGTTATAAGTAAAATTAGAGTTAAGTGCAAAATCACTCCATATGTACATGAAAAGAAACCAGAGATAGAGAAATTCTCCAATCAATCTGAATGGTTGGAGAACACCTTGGTAGAGGCAGAGAAGTAAAGTGATACTAGTCAAACTTTGCAAACTCCAGCCCAAGAAGACAAGAATGCAAAAAGAAACAGAGATGAAGCATCATATACTACAGAGACTACAACAGAAACCAAATTCAAATTGAGATACTGTAAAAATCCAAAGTTAAATCCTACCAATAAAGAAGTGGAAACAATAGAAGTGATTGATACAGAAATAGAAGCAAAGGACAATGCACCTCCTACAATAATTGAAGAAGAGTAACAACCCACTACTTCAAACACTCAGCTTATTCAGAAGTAGCATAGTCCTGAAGTTTCTTCATCTAAAAAACTA